>OZ038314.1:32222817-32227817 GCA_964035775.1 Osedax frankpressi
GTAGTAGTAGTAGTAGTAGTAGTAGTAGTAGTAGTAGTAGTAGTAGTAGTAGTAGTAGTAGTAGTAGTAGTAGTAGTAGTAGTAGTAGTAGTAGTAGTAGTAGTAGTAGTAGTAGTAGTAGTAGTAGTAGTAGTAGTAGTAGTAGTAGTAGTAGTAGTAGTAGTAGTAGTAGTAGTAGTAGTAGTAGTAGTAGTAGTAGTAGTAGTAGTAGTAGTAGTAGTAGTAGTAGTAGTAGTAGTAGTAGTAGTAGTAGTAGTAGTAGTAGTAGTAGTAGTAGTAGTAGTAGTAGTAGTAGTAGTAGTAGTAGTAGTAGTAGTAGTAGTAGTAGTAGTAGTAGTAGTAGTAGTAGTAGTAGTAGTAGTAGTAGTAGTAGTAGTAGTAGTAGTAGTAGTAGTAGTAGTAGTAGTAGTAGTAGTAGTAGTAGTAGTAGTAGTAGTAGTAGTAGTAGTAGTAGTAGTAGTAGTAGTAGTAGTAGTAGTAGTAGTAGTAGTAGTAGTAGTAGTAGTAGTAGTAGTAGTAGTAGTAGTAGTAGTAGTAGTAGTAGTAGTAGTAGTAGTAGTAGTAGTAGTAGTAGTAGTAGTAGTAGTAGTAGTAGTAGTAGTAGTAGTAGTAGTAGTAGTAGTAGTAGTAGTAGTAGTAGTAGTAGTAGTAGTAGTAGTAGTAGTAGTAGTAGTAGTAGTAGTAGTAGTAGTAGTAGTAGTAGTAGTAGTAGTAGTAGTAGTAGTAGTAGTAGTAGTAGTAGTAGTAGTAGTAGTAGTAGTAGTAGTAGTAGTAGTAGTAGTAGTAGTAGTAGTAGTAGTAGTAGTAGTAGTAGTAGTAGTAGTAGTAGTAGTAGTAGTAGTAGTAGTAGTAGTAGTAGTAGTAGTAGTAGTAGTAGTAGTAGTAGTAGTAGTAGTAGTAGTAGTAGTAGTAGTAGTAGTAGTAGTAGTAGTAGTAGTAGTAGTAGTAGTAGTAGTAGTAGTAGTAGTAGTAGTAGTAGTAGTAGTAGTAGTAGTAGTAGTAGTAGTAGTAGTAGTAGTAGTAGTAGTAGTAGTAGTAGTAGTAGTAGTAGTAGTAGTAGTAGTAGTAGTAGTAGTAGTAGTAGTAGTAGTAGTAGTAGTAGTAGTAGTAGTAGTAGTAGTAGTCATCTCCATTTTTTGTATGTTATAGAATCATTTTTCTGGGGATAGAAAAACTGAGCCAGGAGGCAGATGTATATACAATAGCCAAATAGGTCAAGCTCCTATCTTCTAAAGTTATTAATAGATAGCCATGATAATGATGTATCAACTAACTGAAACGAGTGCTTCCGCTATTGGCCATATTAATAGCAACCCCCATACATACGAGTATAGCAAGGGCGCGAATCTTTGGAATATCACATGGCATATAGCAAACCACGTAGGAGCACTAATTGATATATCCGATGAAAATACTATAACCATATCCATCTAAGATATCTGTTCAACTCGCACTAAATTGGTTACAAACTTGCGTCTAGTTCAACGGCAACAATATAATCCGAAATGTAGTAACTTGTTTCTACAAGGGAGCATAGCTAAGTGCATGTCATCTAACCAAAAATCAAAAATCATACCGATTTGTTGTGTGTTTCATTTGTTATCAACATTGTTATTCCAGGACAGTGACGAATGGTACACAAACACATACTCAAAAAAATACTCCCAGACTCAAAAAAATAAATCCTACTCGTCAGAGTAGGACTCAGACTCAGCTAATACGAAAAATAGACGATGTTTTACTAAAGATAAAGCATCTGTTCATGTACCTGACATGTGTACATCTATATACAACACTATAGATGACAAAATTCAAGAAATTATCATAACATTCCTTGATTCATCATTAATTACGATAATAGTTCAATATCAGAAGATAAGTTAAATTCATATGCCATCATTAATCATAATAACTCTACGTATATTATTGATATTATTGTATACTTCGATTAAATTTAAACATAGAATCGGCATAAAAAGAAAATTTAGTATTCAAACCTAGGCTACACAATACCATTCTAAGTAGGCTATTTGATTTCCATGAAAAATATGGAAATTAAAAAGAATGACACCAGAAAAAGCCGCAATTGAAGGAAATGGAAATATTCTATCCAAATTCTTTAGCTGTTTTTAATTTTTGGTATTTTAAATTTTTTTTCTTACCTTATTCCATATGTTTGTATATAAGCTCACTAAGTATGATAAATAATTCAATTGTCAATTTAACATGTATCCTTAATGTATGTTTCAATAACGCCCTTCTGAGTTATATATATATATATATATATATATATATATATATATATATATTATACTATATATATTACTATACTTTATAAATATATGTATTAAATTATAGTTAAATAACTTTAATTATAAGTTTTATTTTTATATTTACTCCCCTTATATATTTTAATACTATAAAATATATTTATTTTGTATTTTCTTATAATATTCATTTATGATATATATATATATATATATATATATATATTAACTTAACCCCCTACTGGTCTCACGGAAAGCGAATCCGTCATACTACACCAAACATACAGGCTAATTGAGATAACTAAACTCCACGGTGGTCCTCGGTAGTTCTTGGTGATGTTAAATGGTCCTCTATAGTCCTCGTTGGCTACCATGTGTTTAAGTATTACTGCTGTCACTAATGTAAGAGTACGGAAGTCTGATATGCGTACAAATCAAGCTTGTTTTTATTTTCACCTATTTGTTAAGTATCCTATAAAGAAATTAAGGTTCATATATAGAAATTGTCTCTTATCTCAACCCCAACTTCAATCTCAAATACCGCAGTATATATAGCCCCACACCGAAAATTCATTATTGATTAGGAATGTCAGATCAGCTGATATACACGTGTATTATACTGTTAATATGTCAGCAATAAATAGTACCATCCCACATTATTTTATGAAATGACATCATAGCATATATATATATATATATATATATATATATAATATAAAACTCCGTTTCATAAGTTTCTTCCTTACTTTCATCTTTATTAAATACACATTTCTTAGATTCGTATTAAAGATGGATGTAGCCTAACTCATTAAATAACGTATCTCCATTTGACTTATTAATTATATCTTTAGGTGACTATTATGAATTAATTATTATATTACAAATATACTTAAGATATATTACATATATGTGTAAAATTTAATTGCCTTATTGAAAACATATTGATATCATTCAATCGTATTTAATAAATTAGGATTATTCTATCATATCCTATTAAATATTATAAATATATTAAAAATAATATTAAATTTTGTAATATTTTATTGGCTACAAATTTATATATAAATGATTAAGAAATATACTAGAATGCATACAAAAGTTACAACGACTGTCATCTCGGGATTGGGAACCTTGTAGTATATGTTATTATTATTATAACTCTTTTTGTCAAATATTCCAAATATTGATAATAGAATATTTAATACAAGTTTGCGTTCACTGCACCATATTCATAATTACATATATATTAATAATAACTGCGCTAATTTCGAATTTAGTTTTCATCAAGCAATATTCAATTGGTTTTTATTTACCTATCAATTTAATTTATTAATTATATATTATTATAGATATATATATATATATATATATCTAATGATTACCTTTTTTTTGTTAGTCCCTATAATTAATATTTATTATTTAGTATCATTTAATATTCTAATTATATATACAATTAAAATATTCGTGAAAACAACTTTAATAAGGATAAGCGCGATTTCAAATCCTTCTTAATAGTTTAGGTGCATGTGTACTCGGCATGCCACTGTGTTACACTGTACCACATCAACGTAACTAACCGTAATCCTTATTCCTTGATCGATTGTTTTTATTCTTATTTTTTTTTTTGCTCTTTGGTTTATTAGCATATTTTTCCTTCATCTTCTGTCGATTCTGCTGGACGAGTAGCGCTGTTTTCTCTTCTTCTTTCTTTTTTCTGGCATCTCGAATTGGTTTCAAAGCAATTGTGGCGTACGCGTACCCTACACCTACAAATAGCGTTGTTCCGATCAAACCAGAGATCACCAAAATGAAAACTGTAAAATATTAATTAAAATGTGTTAAAATACAATACTAATTATGATAATAAATACGATGTCAACTAAATTAATATATATATATATATATATATATATATATATATATATATATATATGTATATATGTATATAATAATAAAGATGTTAACATATAACAGAATATAAAAAAAACAATTTTCTCATAGATTACATTTGAAATTACTATACTTTACACATACACTTACACACATACACATTAAAATTATAAAATCATCATTATCAGGATTTAGAATATTATTTAATATATTTCATTAATCATATATGATTACATATCATTTAAAGAATATATGACTCTCACTGTTTTAAATAATATTGTATAAAACCTATACCGAATTTAATTAATTAATATAAGACAATACTGAATATAATAATATACTGACAATTCAATTTTAATAAGTAGAATAGGCTATGCTTTTGATGTAAATACTATAAATCGGTTATATATATGTATATTTCTATTAATCTAAATCTTGTCAAATATATGTTCACTTTTTATAATTTATCATATTTAAAAGCTATCTTTAAGTTATATATATGACAATTGTTAGATTACGATATATTTGAATATTGATACATTTCTAGAAATAAGAACAACATATATATGTTGTTCTTATTTCTAGAAATGTATCAATATTCAAATATATCGTAATCTAACAATTGTCATATATATAACTTAAAGATAGCTTTTAAATATGATAAATTATAAAAAGTGAACATATATTTGACAAGATTTAGATTAATAGAAATATACATATATATAACCGATTTATAGTATTTACATCAAAAGCATAGCCTATTCTACTTATTAAAATTGAATTGTCAGTATATTATTATATTCAGTATTGTCTTATATTAATTAATTAAATTACATATGTGTT
>OZ038314.1:32232817-32585317 GCA_964035775.1 Osedax frankpressi
GCTATTCTCTTCGTGGTACTCCACGCTTCTTTCAGACTTACCTTAGCCTTAGATTTTGCTTTGTCTATCAATTCTTGAGTCGTCCTTCTAGACCGCCGGTCTAATGACAGGCAAACTGCGCTAGAACTTGACTGGGGGGACTTCTATGGTCGATGTAGTAAGTTACAAATTTATATAAAGATAATTAAGTCTGAAAATAGGTTAGCACGTGAGAGAGATAGAGAGTGAGAGAGAGAGAGAGAGAGAGAGAGAGAGAGAGAGAGAGAGAGAGAGAGAGAGAGAGAGAGAGAGAGAGAGAGAGAGAGAGAGAGAGAGAGAGAGAGAGAGAGAGAGAGAGAGAGAGAGAGAGAGAGAGAGAGAGAGAGAGAGAGAGAGAGAGAGAGAGAGAGAGAGGGGGGAGGGGGGGGGAGGGAGAGAGATGGGGAGAGAGAGAGAGGGGGAGAGAGAGGGGGATAGAGAGAGGGGGAGAGAGAGGAAGGGAGAGAGGGGGATAGAGAGAGGGAGGGAGAGAGATATATAGAGAATGAGTAGTTTATTTTAAAAGATTAGATATGCAGATATTTAAATACATTTTTAAAAGACTAATAATTTTTAAAAAGTAAACATGAAGCAAACTGTTTACTTTCATATTATTTGACATATTGCATTTATATAATGAGTATTATAATTTATTAAATATATCATATTTATTAAATATATCATGTTTATTAAATATATCATATTTATTAAATATATCATATTTATTAAATATATCATATTTATTAACTATATATATTATATTATTTATATTTGAACTTCGATTGTGTTGTAGTTAAGTTTACTGGAGCATTCGAATATTTCTGGATGATTCGAAAAAGCAATCGACTTTATTGTCAGAATACTTATACATCTTTTCTGAGTGGACATTTCAAGAGAACTGCGTAATTAAGCCAAGTGAAATAGATAGTTTTAATAATTAGGATAAGTAATGTAATATAGGTTTAAGTATAATTTAGTTTGTATGTTATTTTACTTATTTACTATATATATATATATATACAGATAAATACATACACACATAAACACAATATGCTATTAACTTACTCGCATGTATTAATAATTGTGGCGTTTATTTTGTTTTTACGATATTTCCAAACTAATATCGCATCAAAATTAGATATTACCTAATAATGTATGCGTTCAATTACTATTATATTTATAGTTGGTGATCTCCGAATGTTCTTAAAACATACCTTACATTGCATAATGATATTGATATCTGCAATAGAACTCCTTCTAATCGTGTATAGGTCGCATCTTCTCAGGTGGCTGGATTTCACTTGGTCGATTAGACCATACCGAATTGTAATGCTTGGTAATTCCAATAGCAAAGATGCATTTTGAAAGGTATTCAATTTATATCTTCTATCATCTAAGTTAGTAACTGGGATAAATTGCGTATTAATAAAAAATACAAAGGAGAGTTATTCTATTGTATTTAAATAGCATGCATAAGTGATATACATAATATATTATTAATTATAATAATTGTACTTAATTATAAGTATAATTTTCAGATGAATCTAGTAATATATATAATATACATTTATATACATCACTAACGACTTTGTTTGGATATAACATTACAGTTTAATAGCAATAGTGTTACTACTAAATACACACCCTTGTTCCTATATAAATTGATAACACGTTTAAATGTAATGGGCAACATCTACTTTTAAAGATACTTACGTTTAAAATATATAACCCTTTAAATTTATATTATATTTATGTAATATATATATATATATATATATATATATATATATATATATATATTTATTATATACTCTATAAAGCTAATTTATTTATTTTTAATTATTTGTTGCATTTTTTAAATATTATTACTTTATGACGTTACAATAATTCAAAAGTCTTAAGTCGATTATCCTATAGCAATATATTGAATTCGTATAGATTACTTTATTAACATAAATTGATAAATAATATAAATAAAAATTTAATTCATATAATTATAAATTAAATTCTTTATATAAATACCTCAAAATATTCATTAAAATTAATATTTATTATATTTAAAAAATGATGATATTAAAATAAAAACAAATAGTTAAAATTAAAAAATATTTATTTTTAATATTTAATTTCATTATATTATTATAAATTTAAAAACAAATATATCTCGTTATATTACACGATACGAGTTTATTCATATATATTTAATACAATTTAATATACATATATATATATTAAATTGAAAGGATGTTTTAAATTTGCGGGAAGATGTTTGTTTTCAAAAGGTGAAAATGTAAAAAAAGTATATAATACGGTATAAAATTAATATCAGATTTTAAAAACCTTATAAGATATACTATACTATAGTATACTATATAAGTTAGTCTAGTAACTCATATAGTATAATATAGTTTGATAATTGCCATGCTTGTGCTGTATGCTACAATTGTAAAACTTAATATGATTTAAAAATTAATCAATTTATCATATTGTAATTGAATACAGTTATATGGTTTCTTGTTGTACAATGTTGTACTTTATATCTCAAGATATTACATTTAATTTTTTTTATATATAAAATAATATATGTATAATAAATATATAAGTCATGGATAATATATTTATAATTTAGATATTATTTATTATTTATAATATTAATGTTTATAATTTATAATTTAGTAATTTTGTGTATCTTTTCAAAAATATTGTCCTTTTTCAAACAAAATTACTGACAGATATTTTAATTAAAAGAAAATTATATATGGAAAGTGAATATAGAAATATTATACACTGTTTTATACTATAGTATACTATATACTATTGTAAAAGTATTATTATAAAACGTAAATAAATACTATGATCGTATTTAACATAAAAGAAGTTCCAAAGGAATAGGTACAGCATATATAATTGAGTCCAGATTACTTTATGATGACATATGGGAATTGAGGTTAATTCATGTACCATGTTCAACATCAAGTTGAATCGCCATGTTACATTGCATACTAGATTTATCTATTAACTGATCAGCAGTTTCGAAACTCCGCTATTATATCTAGTGATATTTGTTTATACCTGATCTATAATAATATATCTATAGATATATTATTATAATTTTTTGTTTTGAAATAGGAGAATATTTTGAAAAAATACACAAAAGTACTAAATTAATATTTATATAAATATATTAAACATGACTTATATATGTTTATAATACATATATTATTTTATTTATAAGAATAAATAAAAATAATATCTAGGGACATAAAGTAAACGGTAAACATAAAATAATATAACTGTATTCAATTACAATATGATAAAAAGAATGCATCCCATGAATGTAATTTATATTAACTATGGCATACTATATAAGTTAGTGTAGTTTTTAAAATCTGATATACATTTTTTACGATATTAAACTTCTTACAAATTAAAAATATCGTTTCACATTAATATATATAACATTGGGTTATTTATTTATTTTATTAATTGTGTAATATAACTATTAATTCTAGCTATTAACTAGTCACTAACGTTTGCAAATATCTCTAAATACATGCTATTTTAGTGTATTAATGTAGTGATACATGTATTCAATGAATATTTACTAAATTGTACTTTTATAGAATAGAATGATATTGTATAAAATTCTAGATAGTATATAATTGATTAAATAGAGTTATATATAACTATCCACATATTAATATATTATGATAATTATCATTTGCTATATATATATAATTTCAATATAATTATTTAATAAGTTATGACCAATAAGAGTTAATTTAATGTTAATATTCAAATTTTATTACATATCAATAGGAAATAAATATATTACACATAATAAATGATGCTCAATTGACATATTCATATGCAATTCAATAATAATGGAATGCTAAATATTATTTTTAATACAGATTAATACAGGCATTATGTAAAATATAGAAAAAATAATAAAGTATAAGTCACCAATGTAATTTTAACAATGTATAAATTATAGACAATTTAATATAAAAAATTATTATTACTCATTTTGTATATTCATTGATATATACTTTTATATAATGTATTATAAATAGGATAACAAAAATATTCATTAAAATATATTCTTAACAGTAATATTATGCTAATATTTTAAAAATTAATTCATAGGGCATATTAAAATATAATAAAATATTAGATTAAATACAGAATGATAATAATGACACTATTGATATTCACACTGGAGAGAAAATGATTCTTAACTTCAGCTAGTGTTGAAGATGCCAACGGCGGAGATTAAATTCTAATAGTGAGCATGTCTACGACATTCGTGGGCATTTATACTACATTCGTGGGCATTTATACGACATTTGTGGCCGCGGCAAACGGCATAGACGTACCGATATCACCGCTACGCGAGTCCGCCGAGACTGCAGGCACATTCAACGTCATGCCTGCCGCGTCCAGCATTGTGTCGGACGCGTTCGCGGCTAGAGAACAGTCGTCGACGTCGATGCGTTCGCAGCGCGGCGGTTTAACGTTCGCCGGCGAACCCAACAGGAAGTTCACGCGTTTACCGCGAAGGTCAACCGACGCCGGCGGCAGCGGCGACGTCGACGTCGGCGTCGCTGAGACCCGAGTCGGCGTTTGCTGCAGCGTTGCGTTGGTGTAGGTTTTCGCGGCGCCGCCGCCGATGATTCCGTTGTTCTTCGGCAGAACGTGGAAACCCGTCGACGGGGTCGCTTCGACTTTCTCGGCGTCGACTTCCGGTTCGCCGGAGCCGGCGTTGTGGTCACCGAGAATTGCATAATCGCCAAGCGACACGTAGTGGGGGTTCACTCGTTTCTGTTTCTGACGACGGTTGCAAAACCATATCCGGATCACCTGCGAATGATAACCGATAACCTCGATATATAGATATCGTATAGAATACAAATGGAGCATAAATATAGATTAAAAGAAAAATGATTACATAGAATTATATTATATCACATCATTAACTTATATTTTATTATATAATAAAATTGTAGAATACATCCAGAACACAATTGTTAACTATCTTACTATCTATCTTTAGTATGATTTATTCGATAACAAAATTATGTATTTTCCAATTCATATCTTACTATAAATCAATTACAATTGAAGGCAAAAGAAATTCAAAGAATATTAATATGAATAACTATGTATCAAATGTTGTAAATAATTACTTAATATTCATACATTGTGGTTTCTATAGCATTTAATTCAATTTATAATCGATTATTAGGAAGTTTCTATTATATTTCTAAGTTATCTTTAATTTTAAAATCACACTGTAAAAGTCGATTATATATTGAATTCAGCAACCCACATGATTAACTCCACAATACCCATTATTATGTGTATTAATGATAATAGTAATAATTTATTACTACTATCATTTCACATAACTATTAACCTCCTTATTGATGGATAGATTTTGACTGATTTCGCGAATTTCTCCAGATGTTGGTTTCGGATTGTTGATGAAATATTTCTCCAACAGAATCCGTAAATTCGCTTCAATAGAAGTTCTCTTGCGTCGTTTAGTATCAGAACTAGAATCTGCAAGTAACACGGCCATGAGATTACAAATAGAACTACTAGAATTAGAATAACAACGATGATTAGCTCAACTTGACGAGATTAGAATTGTATAATTTGTCATATTGTTCAATAATTGATAAAAATGTTATAAAAAACTGATATATTATTCATTTTATAAAAAAATTAAATATAAATTTAAATCCTGTTTCATAGATGATGAACAATATAAAACCCTGATTACATAAACATGATTATATATATGGTGATATTGGATAATACTGAGAATATGTATATGCAATATATTACTCAATATATTTGTATATCTTCGAAAAGGAAGACTGAAAATAATGACTGACTTTGGGAGAGAGCCATGACTTTATCGTAACTCTCAACATTATTCACATCCTTCAGCCAACTCTGCATGAAGGAAATGACTTATACCATGAGAGTTCAATAAACAGGTTAAAATCACGTAGTAATCTTAAACTAGATACAATAAACGGAATGTAAATTCACAAATGCACCTTAAGTATGGGTAGCAGTTTGCACATGTTCTTGAAAGAGAGGTTTAAAGCTTCGAAACGAGAAATAGTTGTCTGCGAGAAGTCATTATTATACATTTTGCCAATCATCGTGCCCAGATCTCCTTGAGTGAAACCTGCGTTCCAACGAATGCATCTTTACGGGGTAACATATTTTTGGAGAAAAAAGATTCATTCAGTAATATTTTATAACTGTCAAAAGAATGAATACAATATCATTACCTATTATATTAATACGATGACACTACTATTATATGAATACAATGACACTACCTATTATATGAATACAATGACACTACTATTATATGAATACAATGACACTACCTATTATATGAATACAATGACACTACCTATTATATGAATACAATGACACTACTATTATATGAATACAATGACACTACTATTATATGAATACAATGACACTACTATTATATGAATACAATCACACTACCTATTATATGAATACAATCACACTATTAGTATATGAACACGATGACATTGTAAACAAACCAAGTTCAATTCGCTTCTGCTTCAAAACTTTCGCGAAATTTTCGAGTTGATCAAGAGTAACATCAGACTAATTAAAAAGGAAAACAATTTACAATCCAGAATGTTATAAAGAAAGATTATATAAATCATTACATATAAAGAAGACCACTTAAAGTGTTACGTATATAAGATACATGTACGAATTGTTTGTGAGAAGGGAAACTAAGGAGATTCAGAGATTATGAAAAGTAACATGTCTAACTGCGGGATTGAAAATGCAGCTGTCTTCAACTTCAATATCTGGAATTTCTACCTGAAGTAATAATAATCAGTATAATAATGCAATATAATTATTTTAAATAAAAAATAATCATAATTTATGTTTAATTTACATATAATTAATTTACTTTTATCAATTAATAAAAACTAAAATGTAATAGATTTAGAATTAGTATTCAATATATAAAGAATATATATTTCTGTTGTAATTGATTACTTCAACAGGCATTGCTTCTTCGGAAATCTGCTGGTCAACATAGACGATCTTAGTTGGGATTCCATTGTTGATCACACTCTCCGAGGATATGACTTTCAGCAATGTGTTTGGCTGCGTGAAGAAAGATGTATGGATTCAGAACAATCGAGGGATGTACAATTGTTAATGACAGAAAGCAGTACGATGAATGATAATATTACATGAAAAATATGAATTATAGTTATTATTTTTATAAATAATAGTGTAAATATGTGTATAGGTTTTCTAGGAATTTAAACATATTCACTTTTACTTGACCACATTCTATTACAAAAAACCTAAAATAATGTTTGCCGGATTATACAATGGATTAATTTCAGAAACTCTCACACAAAGAAAATTCATATTAACATCTTATAAATGGAACACGCGTGGAGTAGGTCAATTGTGGATCAATTGTTGTCAAGTGGCATCCCATGAGAGTGAGTCGGATACAATATTAGTGACGAAGGATACCAAACCTTTGTGATGTTATTAGGGTCTCCAGAGTTTACCGTCATCAGTATAATCGGTGTTTGTTTACCAGTTGCCATGGATGCAGCGATCGGCGAAAGTGTCTCCGAGGATACGGCCGGCTGCGGGAGCACCGAACGGTTTAGACCCCTGGCGGCGACGTATACCGTTGCCGGCGATGTCGCCAGTGGCGACGAAGATATTGGCGGCGGGGGCGGAGGCGGTTTCGGAGCAATCTGGCGGTATGTTGTAGTAGTAGTCGTCGTCGTGGTGATGGATTCGATGGAGTCCGAACGACGAGATAATAGTTCCGACTCCGAGGAGGTTTCTGGCATTGCAATGTCAGAAGATAGAGCCGCTGTACGTATGATAACGGGAGGTGGTACCTGTTAGGGCGAGGCTTTTGAATTTATTGATGGGGCTTATTTAGATACGTGTGGAGATATAATGTCACGATTGGGGAAAATGCACTTAAATGACTTTGAAAACAATAAATAACATTGAAAACACTACTTGAATTTTAAAATATTTGTTATATATAATAAATTTAATATATTATACATAATACATTTTATATGATACATTTAATATATTATTTATTATTTAATATATATTAAATAGTAAAAAAAGAAAATATTGATATAAACTAAATAATTAACTATACTTCGAACATTGTATATAATTATATAATTAAGAATAACTTTATTTCATTATTGTATATACAATTATGAGTAATTATTTATTTTAAGAAACCTACCTGTTTATCTATAACAAATTGTTTTGTAGGTGATTGAAGACTATTTAAATTAGATTTCAAGATGGGAAGCATAACTGGTTTGATCATATTGACTTTATCATCGTCAATCTGAAGAAATATAAAAACTAGTAAATGTAATGCTAATTCTAAAGAATACATTTATATTTTATAATGATGTACACATATATAGATTATTGTATATAATCTATACATGACTGTAATATATAATGTAATCATTATATAAGTATTATATTTAAGAAATTTCATAAACTTACTAACAAATGATTAAATTGTATTTTAATTATATACATTACAAATACTTGATTTATTATATACTTCCATGCGTTGATATAATTAAGTATAAAAATAATTCACTAATAATATTTAGAATTCATTGTACAAACATCAGTTGGAGATTTTACTTGAGAAAAGTGTTCTCTGATGTACTGTCTCTCGATTTCTTGGCCTAGTTCCACTAGAGTACTTTCAGTAACTTTCAAGAGGTTCGGCAGCTAGTAGCAAAAACAAGCGATCAGAGATGTATTGATGCATATTTAATTGCATAGATTCGTACTTTGATAATTGACTTATGCCATTCAATATCAAAATTCTTAACCCATCTGAATTTTAATATTTAACACTTTTAAAATTGACATTATAACTTCGACAATCCAAATAGTATTTACTAAATATGTAAATTAAGTAAAATATCTACCTGCAATAGCTGCTGTCCATATGGGGTGGTTATTACATAATCAGTTGAATCTGAATTCTGAATATCCAAGGGAATTACATATTCAGGTCAAAAGCATATATGTTATAGTATAAATTAATAAACGAAAAAGTAATACTATTATTATGTTGATTAAAAATTAAGTATTACGTTAACTAACCTTTTTTATTGGCCTTATTTCAGATATCAATGAAACACCTAGATACAAATAATTAAAAGAAATGAGTTGTAAATTATTTTATATGAAATGATTATTACATTTCTAGTATAGAAAAAAATGAATTTAAAAATATTTAAATGAATATATTTATTATACATATATACTATATATATATGTGTGTATATTCATTATATATATATAGTTATTTCTATCTCAAGTACAGTGATATATTTCTTAACATGGTAATTCAACTCATTGGCAATCCAGACATGGAATGTAAATTTGCATAGTCAATATCAGGAAATAATATTAGCATATCTATACACATATATATATATATATATGCATTAATAAATCAATTAGATGGTCAATGTTAAATATATAAATAGAAAGTACAATGAAGAATTATTAAAAAGATTTTTTAATTAAATTCATATTTATTAGATTTTTAAAAGTAGTTAATTCTACTAGAAGTATATTTATATATTATAATAGCATGAATACTAGTAATTTTGATAAAGGTTGCAACAGCAGCAGTGGTAGCAGCAGTAGTAGTAGTAGTAGCAATAGTAGTAATAGTAGTAATAGTAGTAGTAGTAGTAGTAGTAGTAATAGTAGTAGTAGTAGCAATAGTAGTAATAGTAGTAGTAGTAGTAGTAGTAATAGTAGTAGTAGTAATTGACTTAATTTATCTTGTAGTTTTTATAGATTATATCACAATATTTCAATTATATACCTAATCAGAAACACAAGTCAATAACATCATTTTGTAATGATTAAAATCTTTGTATAAATATTCACATCAATTTATAATATAGATTATAATAGTTTATTATTATTCTAATATTTTATCAATAGAGAATTGTAATATTAATCTAGCTTTATAAATTTATAACAACATATCAATTAAAAATCAAAAATTGTAAAATGCAAATTATGAACTAAATTCATTCGAAATTATTTATTGTAAAAGTGAGACTATTATTAAACTAAAAATATTGCATTGTTATTTCATTCTAAAAAATATTTGACTTATTTTGAATAAAAAAATTATCAAAACATTTATTTAATCATAGTAATTACAATCATCATTTAATTAATATAATTAAATAATTTATAGCTAATTAAAAAATTCATAGAATGTAAATGTTATTCAAAAAATTCAAGATATTTATATATTAATTATTAATAATAAGAATGTTGAATATACATATATTAAAAAAAAGATTTTTAGTTTAGTTTAATCATTAACTATATTTTTAAATTGTCTATATATATCACTATTTATAATTAAAAAGAAGTTGATAGTTATTTATCCTATATTGTCAGTTTTAAAATAATTCACATAAATAATAATTAATATATTAAAAAAGTGTAAATTATTTTGTATCCATGTTATAGATATTTCTCGATATTAACTCAAGTAGATCCAAAAACAAAAGTATGGTTCATATAGAATAACCTTGTTTTAAAATGTGATATACTGTTAGAGTAACAGCGTAATTTTGTATATGAAATATAATATAGAAAATTATACAAAATAATTTGTAATGATAATTTATTTATATCTTTTATAATAGATAGAGCACAGTTTTCTCGTTATCATATTCTAATAATATAGGACATATAATAAGCATACATGTTATATATTATTTTGGTGTGATTAAATGTATTTGTATATATGTTAAATACAGGAGATTCAAAGTTACGCACAACTATATCTAATGTATCAACTGCGATTTAATATTATTTAATGATAAAATAGACTAGTTCACATGTTCATATTATTATCTAGTTTTCATTATTTAACATAACATATATTATTTCTAGATAAAAAACTGAGAGTTTTATATATCATTTAGAATAAGATATACTCTAAGTACTAATTTGTATAGTTTTTATCTAATAGTCATAGTAATAGAATTTTAGTAAGAGTTGTATGAATGCCAATATACTCGCTATAATAATTTAATAATTGATCTATATTGATACAATATAATATATAATTTTTGTTATATGTTAAACTAAATATTTAAAAATTATATTTTAAAAAGGTACATTTTAGTATATATATGTAGTATAATATATTTCTATATATATATTCTAGATTACAGTTATATATAATAATATATAAAATATTGATAATTTAATAATGTATCGTATACAACTCGTACACTCGTATTAATATAGATTAATAGGTTAATAATATCAGTATAAAGACAAGATTTAGGAAGTATGCGATCTCATCTATTAGTAATAATGTTGTTAATATTTTTACATTTAATAATTAAGTGATAGTTCACATTTACATATTAATTGATAACATTCAATAAATGCAATAATATGCATTATTATAGTTAAATATTTTGATAAACGCTGTAAGTGTACTATAACGTATAGCTAAAAAATATAATTTATTCATAATTATGTTTATTGTCATTAGGAATATTATAAATCATAGTATACAATCATTGACGGGAAGGTAAATTGTGGTATACATTATTTACAAGAACATATTATTACATATTCATGAGTAAATATTTAAATTTATAATAATTATGAATGTATTTATTACAAATATGTAAATTACCCTGAGAAAAATCTTCATTATCTGCCATGATATATAGTTTTTTTTATAATTATTATAATTAAATTATAAAATAAAAATATGAAAACAGTACTGGATAAGTGAATATATGTAATAAAGTATTATATGAAAAGCATTATTATTGTTTACAAAATTAAAATTTGCATTTTATGAATAATTAATTAGAATGACCTAAAAATTAGTATTTCTATTGGTTTATAATATATTTCATAGGTGGCGCATATGTAATAATAACAATAATAAAACTTCCTCATTTTAATTTTAATTTTTTTTCAACTATACCATTTAATATATTTCGACAAAATGCCTCAACTATTTCATACATGTGGACCAAATGAGGCTATGGTAGTTTCTGGTTCGAACTTATATACTATAATACTCAAGAAATATAATATAATATGTAATATTATTTATTTTTAAATATTATATATACTTTTAATATATACACTAATAATTATTATTTAATAATAATTTAATATTATAATAGTAACAAAATTTTCATATATCTTTATTATTTAAATTATTTTCATAATTCTAATTTATGGATATTATATTACATACTAATATACAAGATTACCGCAATCTTGGTAATCTTGGCTCATATGGTATACCGGTGATCTCATGTAATACATTATTTATTAATATTCTTTAAAAAATAATTGTTTGTAACATACATGCTAACATTAATCTAACTTCTTCAATATACTTTCTACATTAATATTCCAATGTAAATACATATTTATACCATTATTCATAATTTAACAATTCATTTGTATTGTTTAACCCTTAACAGCCCGAGATATTTTATTTCATATTCTACCCAACATTTGTACTTTTTTTTATGTATCATAATTTTTCTATTTTAAATATTAACTTTATAAAAAAGATATAATACATAATATAGAAAGATTTTTATTCTCTAAAGGGTAATGTTTAAAATATTTTGAAAAATATAATGAAAATATATATATTATCATTATATTTTTACATATAGGTAATTAGTAATATTAAATAATTTCAGAATGTTACATATATTTTTTATATACATAATTAACCATACCAAATTTTATCTTTGTCACATCAATTTTATTATAAATAATTAATTAGAATATAATTATAAAATGATGGTTGATATATAAAAATGTATTATTAACTAAAATAATTATTATTAACTAATATATTATAGAACGTTTTAGCTTAACAAAATTATATAATTTTGTTATGCAAAATGTCATAAAAATAATAAATAAATCAGGAGACTTTTTAAAATCAAATTTACACATATAAATTCTTATTTTGGCATATATAATTCTAATCTTTATATGAAAGAGTATAATACATTGTTTATAATGGTTAAATTAATTTTAATATTACATTAATTTTTAATAATTTTTTAAACTATTTTAAGGAGAATAAAGAGCATGTTTTCATTCATTTTTTGCCTTTTGTATAAGTAATATTGCTTTTAAAACCCACATTAAGAATTAATTATTAATAAGTACAATCTTTTATCGTCTATGCATTTAAATAAATATATTTAGATTTATATTTATTTTAAACAATATACATTTTATTAACTCTATAATCTATATTACGCTAATATTAAATGCTACATTACTAAAATGATATACTATTAGAGTTGGAATCTATTTTGATATGCCAATGTAAATGTTCCTAATAATGTTTAGTTAATATGGCATACAATCTTATATATTATTCAATGCAGCTATTGATTTCTATTTTGTATTAAATGCATGATTTAGATATTTCTGATCTGATCATTATATAAATATATATTTGTGATAAATATAAAATTCTTTGTCTTTATATTTTTATATTACATTGATATCTATTTTTTAATTATCAACTTCATATGTATTGCATAATACATGTTCAATTTTCATTATTTAACCTAAGTATCTTGTATCATTTTCATTTTCTTAATAGTCCATATTTTAAATTATAATGATTAGCAATGTAACAATATCCAAATATAATGCATAATTACACCGTTTAATATATTATATTACATTTTATTATAACCATTTATATATATATATATATATATATATATATATTTATAACTATTTATAAAGTTTTATAGCATGTAATATTAATTTGCAGCCAAATTATAATCTACAAAATTGGTGCTGTTCACTTTTTTCACATAATTTTTTTCCAAACTAAATATAAAATATATATTATTTATAATATATATTTATATATGTATACTATATATGTATAATATATATATATATATATATATATATATATATATATATATATATATATGTATAAACTATATATAAACCTGTCTTCGAATCTGAAAATAATATATACTAACAAAAACTATCTAGAATATACTTACATGTTTGGAACTAATCTAATTTTTCGCTCATTCCTCTGTAATTTTGATGCTTTAGACAGCAATGTTAATGATATTAGATACTTTCTATTGGATGCACGAGAATCCTTGAGAGGTTTCCCCTGTAGAATACTGCTAACTTATTGATTTATCCATATGTGTCATATAGTCATCATGTGTGTGTGTATATTGTTGGATTATATATGCACGAGTAGTAGTTCATTACAAATAATGTATATGGGTAGATGGATATTTTTTGTAAATATGACAATTTGCAATATTCATAAGGTATAGTTGTAAGTGATATTTATACTATTAAATGTTATATTATACTAAAATATACCCTGTCTGAGTTAATTGTTATAAGAAAAATATATAAGAAATGACTGTAAAACTAATCAATTAAATAAATATTAAATAATGTTTAAATATTTATTTTTAAAATGGTATAAATATTTTATGTATTATAATTGAATAAATTATATATTATGATTAATTTTAATATTGCTAAATAATCAATTAATATCACAGTTAATAAGAAAATTACAGAAAATATAAATAATTTCCAAAATGTATTTTACTGTTATATTTAATATTATATAATTATATATATTTATATAATTTGAGTTTGCAAATAAGATTTAAAATAAATACATTCAAAACCAAAATTAATAGAAAGGTAGTATTATTCAAATGTTATTATAAATATATATTTTTTATAAATATTCTGAAAGTTATCACTACATTTCATTTTATTACTTAACCTACGCAGGTTTAGGCCTCTCTAAACCCCTACTAATCCCCGGAGGTCGGGTTTTTGTGTGGCCCATGATTCAAAAGATACAAAGGTAATGTAACTATTATTTCAAGTAGAATTCATTATGATTAATGTTAAAGATTAGGTTATGATATAAGATATTACGTCAATATTTGCCTATGATAATGTATTATTCCCAGTAAACATTCCAGGCAATTTAATTTTTTGCATTTCATAATTTCTTTTATATTATTTTTTATTTTTGGTCAATTTCTTTTATATTATTTTTTGGGCACATCAAAAATTTGTACAAAACTATTAAGTCTCCCTGTTCACTGGGTTTGTTATAAATATGTGTATATTCACTATTTAGGACTTACTTTATCGATATATGAATAATATAAAAATATCTATATCAAATTTAATTGTATTCTTCTTTGTTATCATTTATTATCATTATATTCTGAGAGCTTTTATTTATTATCAATTTCATTTGCAGACTTTCTTTGAACACAATCACCCTGGTTATAGAAAGTCCCCAAGTATATACACAGATGGGTGTAGCTATCTCTGTAACTGGAATTGCCCAGGTTAGCCATTTCCATTGTAAATCACATGTAATCAGTATAGGTTATTTGAATTTTAAAATTTTCAAATAAATTAATTTATATGTTAGATCTTATAGCATTCAATTATAGTGAAATCTTATGAAATAAATTAGCGTAGATACATATTACTTACCTAGATTGAGATTAATTCTTTTATTGTATACTTTAACTATTATATAATAGTTGATTATTACCTATTTTATGAGTTATGAAGATATATTGCATTATATAATAATGGTGTATAGATATTGATTTATTCAAACTTATCCTTCAACAACAACCTATGCAACCTTCACCTTCACCCCCCAACCTATACCCAATACTATATCTCAGCCTGAACATACAACCTATACCAAATACTATATCTCAGCCTGAACATACAACCTATACCAAATACTATATCTCAGCCTGAACATACAACCTATACCAAATACTATATCTCAGCCTGAACATACAACCTATACCAAATACTATATCTCAGCCTGAACATACAACCTATACCAAATACTATATCTCAGCCTGAACATACAACCTATACCAAATACTATATCTCAGCCTGAACGTACAACCTATACCAAATACTATATCTCAGCCTGAACATACAACCTATACCCAATACTATATCTCAGCCTGAACATACAACCTATACCAAATACTATATCTCAGCCTGAACATACAATCTATACACCTATCTGTTTATCTATATATACTTCTTTAATATATATGCTACACACATATTCTAGCACATTAACCATAGCTATAAAATAGACAATGTTCTAAAATTGTGTATCATTTATAGATATTTAAGGAAGCACTTAATTATCACCGACACTCTAAATCTCTAATGCAAACTCTCACGCTATCTCTCACGCTATCTCTCACGCTATCTCTCACGCTATCTCTTACGCTATCTCTCACGCTATCTCTCACGCAATCTCTCACGCAATCTCTCGTGCAATCTCTCACGCTATCTCTCATGCTATCTCTTACGCTATCTCTCACGCTATCTCTCACGCTATCTCTCACGCAATCTCTCACGCAATCTCTCGTGCAATCTCTCACGCTATCTCTAACGCTATCTCTCACGCAATCTCTCATGCAATCTCTCACGCTATCTCTCACGCAATCTCTCACGCAATCTCTTACACAATCTCTCACGCTATCTCTCGCGCTATCTCTCACGATATCTCTCATGCAATCTCTCACGCAATCTCTCACGCAATCTCTCACGCTATCTCCTATGCTGGCACTGCGTTCTCGTTGTAAGGTGAAGATTGAAGCGTTGAATAAGGACGGCCTATACATGGCCGCTCAGTTGTTCATGGAGAAGACGGAAGTAGAGATTAAACATATCGCCACCGAAACCCTGGAGGGTCACCAGAGAGCCATTATGGGCAATATGACCATAGAGGTCGTCGAGTCCTGTGTCATCCGCGCTCGCTAACCCCCAGCTTTCTAGTCTTTGGCTGTCGAGAATGCTTTTTTTTACGATGTTGTCAATCGTACCGCCCGATGGTTTACGTGGCGAGCCTTTACACTTCCCCGCCAACTCACTTTCTTTACCCTTCGACGACCCCGCGATCGCGTAGACTCCCTAGAAGATATGTGTGGAGTATGTGGGGGGGGTGGGGGGAAGTATGTATAATGTAATCGACTACCGGCGGAGTATTATACGTCGCGTCCGTCTCGCAATGGAATTCCCCCGCCTCTAGCAATGGCTTCCCGTCCCCGCACGTTTAGCTCCGCCCCCCACCGCCACTTCTAGGTTCGCATCGAAGGCTCCAACGAGAGTGCTCTTCGCGCCGCCTGTCAGATGTTCCTCGGCAAGAAGGCGCACGAAATCAAGCACATCGCCCTCGAAACCCTGGAGGGCCATCAGCGAGCCATCATGGGCACCATGTCGATTGAGGTCAGCTCCGTCCAGGCACGCCGACGGGGTTAAACTAGCGGACACGCAGGTCGTTCGCCGATTGCCTACCTTAGTTTTGTATGGCGTCGCCGTGTATCCGCTAACTTTCTCAGCTCGCCTGTAGACTTCGCTGTTTCCCGTTTACCACCGCCCCGCCCTGCCCCGCTCCGCCCCGCCCCGCCCCCGCCCCCTCGACCCTATTTGCCGGCGTACCCGTAATCGTTTCCGGAACCGCTCACTCCGCAATCCAGGAAATTTACAAGGATCGTAAGAAGTTTGCTTCGGCGGTGTTTACGGTTGCCTCCACCGACCTCTACAACATGGGCATCACTGTTGTCTCCTACACGCTCAAGGACATTCGCGATGAAGAGGTCAGTACCAGGGTTCACTTATTAACATTATTATTATGTAAGTTACTTCGACATATCTATTAAAATAAACACATAATACCATAGAAATGATACAAGGTATAGTTTGTGTCTATTATTTATGATAGAGGAACCAAATTTAATATTGACAGAATAATATAGCATACGATATCATAATAAATGGTATTTCCATCGAATGTAACAAACAAATTTACTTTTATAATATTTTATTTAGGTTTATATAAAATGTGCATTAGTAAATTTGTATACAAACAATGATCTTATTATGTTTAGATCATTTGTAATTATTATTTTCTAGATATTAATACTTTCATATTTTGTATTGATAATTGAGGTATGTAATTTCCTGTGTAAAGTGTTGGTATGGATAAATACCAACATATATTTTATTAGAACAGTATTTGGAATACCAACATTTAGTATATCCAGTAAACATTGCAGGTCATTTTATTTTTGTATTGCATAATTTCTTTTATATTTTTTAAAATTTTCATCACACATCAATGGATTTTATAAATCTATTAAGTCACCTATTAACTGGATACCCATGGTACTGATATATTCATGGTACTGATATATATTAAAGGTATCAATTTATTTTTGTATTGTAATTTTTATTTAATTTGTTATTTTTACTAAAGTTATAACCAAGTTATATACATATACATTTAAATATGTGCATAATGTTATTAATTAAGATATTATCTGTTATTAAATCAAGTACATGAGTTAAGAGGTATCAAATGAGGATGTTGAATATCGTGCTGATCTATTGTTTAATGACTAGTGAATTAGTAATATTTGCATTCAAATTAAATCTAAATATACATACATACAATAATGTAGAAATGCTGTAGAAATGCATAGACTTATATATTATTGTTGACTTTTATTGTAGTGTATCTTACAATGGTATGTTTCATTTAATTTTTCTAATAATTTATTACTTTATTGTACTTTTATCTAATTGTACATATGTATTTTTTGACTGAATTATATGAAATCCATTATATTTTATATATTTGCTACATTTATATTCAATATAATACATAATATTAATAATGTTAAATACAAATAATGAATAAATGAGGTAAAAATCTGTAATTATTTCTTATTCAAAAAATTGTAAATTATTAAAACTAAAAAATTCTAAATCATTTTTTATTTAATTTTTCAAATTTCTTATGGTAATATAATTTAATGTCACCATGTCACCTATACATTTTTTATATTGAAATATTTCATAGGGAATTTAATGGTCTTTAATAAATAATGATTACAAAATAAAATATATTTAAACCAATTCGAATTTTAAGATATATTTAACATTTAAAATTTTCTAAACCACATCCCCCCTATTCTTTATAACTCATTATATTTAATATCTTGGTAATCATTGTTATAATGTTATAATATTATCACATAACGATTATGTTTTGTATTCAAAATATATTGGCATATATTATATATTAATATATATTCGGTAGAGTTTTTTTTATATAATACCAGCATTTTGTGATTTAAAACATATAACTATTAAATCCTTTCAAATTCTCTTTTGGTTAAGATTTTCTACTATTAATAATTTCCAGTTAATTAATTCACCACTTTCTAATATTATTTTAAATTAATTCTTCAAATTAATTCACCACATTAATTAAATTATTCCTTCAAATTTATGATTTTCCACCTAATAAATATTTACTTGCCAGATTGATATCAATAATAAAATAAGGAAAACTATTAAATATATAATATCCGTTTACTTATTTATATTTTAAAATACGTTTTTATTTTAAAATTTACAAAAAAATTACATTAAGTTATTTATAAAATTTTGTGGTTACAAAATTTTTAATGTGGATTTTTAAAAATTAATTTATATAACTCATTTAAAATTAAATCAATTATAATCACATTTTGTAACAATATTTAAAGAAATTATATATTTATTGTCAACATATTGCTGCAATAAATAAGTTTACATAATTTGATTATCGCATGGCAATGAATAAACAATACACACGCACACTCATCTACGCTAATAGGCTTGCTCCTAAACCTACCTACCCTCCCATCTACACCTACCCTAACATACGTCTCCCACGCCTAACACATAGCCCTATCGCACGTAGAGAAAGCTCCGCTATATCTTCACCGACATTCTCCTACAGTCCGCTTAGGTACCACTACACGCCTACATACACCTCCTACCATGTACCCGTAGATCTCCACGACCACACGCCTCGTCAACCCCTTACCACCCGTGCCCGGTATAGTCTGACACCTACACACCAACACACACAGGGTTACCTGAAAGCTTTAGGAATGGCTCGTACAGCCCAAGTGAAGCGGGACGCCCGAATCGGCGAAGCCCTCGCCAAGAAAGAAGCTGGCATTCGAGTTGGTACCTCCTGCGATATCCTCGCAGGATTTCTATGCGTTAATGTTGCCTGTACGATCCGCAAAGAATTGTTTGCCTACATTATGTCATCGCATACAATTTGTTAACAACTAAGTTTCTACATTTTCAAAATTCCATATTTCACTGCTATAATTTATCAATTTAATCCATAAAAATTAATATAACTTTATTTTTTGATATTTGTATATAACCTTTGGTTTTTTTCATTTATTATTTTTATTTATATTTACTTATAAACTCTGTAAATTAATAATAATATTATTAATTTACTTGTAGTAATTATTCTGAAATATTTATTAATATCAAAATAAATAATAATCATTAATTTTTTGATTTTTGAATATAATTTTTGATAAAAATATAATGTCAAAAATTCTAACTACAAAAATATAAATAAAATAGAATAATAGAATAATAATTTCTCTATTGGGTGAAAGTTTCACCGCTATGCAATAACAAAAATCACTACCCTCTCGACTATACCCCCTAGCACCTCATCACCTTCCTCCTAACTATACCTTCTATCACCTCGTCGTAAGGAATCCAAGGCGGAGATGGAGCGAATGAAAGCTCGGTTCAGCAATGATATCGAGATTGCAAAATGCCAACGAGACTTTGAGCTCAAAAACGCAATCTACGATCAGGACGTCAACACCAAGAAGGCTGAAAGTGACATGGCATACAGCCTGCAGGTGGCGTACCATATATCTTTACTCCTAGGGAACGCTAGTCACACAGTATGCTAATGTAAATTTGCGTATAATCTTGCGGTCGCATTTTGTAGTCGAAATAGAAATTTAGTTGTTAAATATTTGCGAATTATTGGCAAATTGACTTTATGATCAAAGTTTAGATCAATATTTTTAAATGAATACATTCGATGTTATCTAAATTTATCTATTTAATTTATATTCGCGTATTTACTTAGATCAAATGTTCTAAGATTTCTAAAATAAAACAGGCCGCCAAAACAAAACAAAAAATCAAGGAAGAACAAATGCAGATTAAAGTTATTGAACGCACCCAGGAAATACAAGTTAGCTACGCCGCATTGAAATCCTGATTGCCTCTCACTATCGCTCGGATTCCCGTGTTTCCAGTTTCCCATGTCTATCCCCAACACTACTCCAGGTACAAGAACAAGAAATCATTCGCAAACAATTGGAACTCGAAGCCAACGTTAAGAAACCTGCCGATGCCCACAAATTTCAAATCATCACTTTGGCAAATGCTGAAAAGTTTGTTTATTTATCACAAAATAGTATTTCTATTACAATTAATATCATCTCTATATTAGTATTTACTTTATTTAAATATTATAATTCAGGATTTCTGACAATTGGTAACATTGCATTATTTAATAGTTATTATTAATGCATTTTTTTTAGCCTATTTTAATATAATATACAAATATTATCATATTTATAGTTTGAAAATATATCTATGAAGTAAATTTATTTCATTGACTTTATATTATAAATTAAAGTTCTCTAATTAAAGTAATAATTACGATGATTTCACAAATTGCAGAAAGAAAATTATTTTACAAGCAGAAGCGGATTCAAATGCAATTAAGGTTTCTTTGAGTTTGTTTTCCTGGCATCATATTCCTTTACCTCGTAATTGATCCCACCTCCCCACATCTGCATATTTGTAATTGCATCCCTAATCCACTTCTATATTACATCTCCGAAATCCTATACCCACTCGGTTAACATAATTCACTCTTCCTTCTGCTCTTCTCTGACCTCTTTTCTGTCATACTACATATAGTTTAGTTATACTATATTACAGTTATATATGCCATTATTCATTCATCCACTTGGAAACTTTCTCCAAACATCAAACCCTCCTCCCTTGTTTTCACCTAAATTCCCGTGGCGATGTAGATGAAGGGAGAGGCGGAGGCGTTTGCAATTGAAGCTCAGGCCCGAGCGGAAGCCGAACAAATGGAGAAGAAGGCTTTAGCCTGGAGCGATTATAAGGAAGCAGCCATGATCGAGATGGTACTCAAGATGCTGCCTAGGGTAAGTGCAACGCTGTTTTCAAGATATGCAGAGTAAAGATTAAAGACTCTCTTTATATATTTTAGTAATTAATAACAAAATGTATTATTTTCAAAATAACTAAGATGAAATGACGAGATTAATAAAAACTATTTGATGGTGTATTCTAATATTATCTCATAAAGAATTAATAATAAGAAATGACGAGATTAATAAAAACTATTTGCACTATTTGCTAGCATTCTTGTACTATTATTAGGTTGCCGCTGAAATTGCGACACCTCTCGCGCAAACTAATAAAATAACAATGGTGTCGAGTGGAAAGAATGGTGTCGGAGCCGAGAAGATCACAGACGAAGTGATGGCCATCATGAACAAGATGCCAGGTATCATGGAAGGCATGACAGGCATTGACGTTACCAAGGTGATTAATCATAATCAACTTAATATCAATTTATAAAATATATATTTCAAAATAATTCTTATACCCATGGATATTATATGTAGATATACGCACACATCTCATATATTTGTACACATTTTCGCAGGTATTGAAACAGAATCGAACTTGAATGACCCGACTAACTTGAATAACATGAATTATTTTTTACTACCTCTAGTACTATAGAATATTGTATTTATTATTATACAGCTTCAGTTTAACTTTTATTGATTTTTATTGATTTTTATTATGCAAAATTAGGAAATAAGTATTACTATATTTAATATAACTGCTTTATATATTTGTCTTTAATAAAAGTTACATTGTCCTATTATTTATTTTATTCATAATAAAAATAATCATGACAAATATTAATCACAATATAAAGAAAATACATTTTTAATAACAATATGTAATTTTCAATTACAATAACAATATTTACGGATTATAATCAAACTAATCCTTTTATGAAATATTCATTTTGAAATATATTTAATATTCCACCAATTAAATGTAGGCTTCCAGTGCAAAGAACATTTAAATTACAATTATTATCAAATCCATATTTTTTCTCAATATAATGTATAGATTCAGCTGAAATTTGTATATAAGAATTAATAATTCTAATTATTAAGTTTATTTTTGAAAAAGATTTAGAATCAGTTAATACACATAATATATATATGCTTTAAACATGTATACACTTACATTATGATAATAATGTATTGACTAACAAATACTATTGAAAACTTGAGAGTCCTTTGAATATAAAGAATTCCATGTGTTCTTGTTAAAGTGGCAGATATCCAATGCCTTGTTTATGTCAACTGTATAGTTTGTCTGATCTAGAAGAAGTTGTATTATTGTATTATTGCATCATGATATAATTCCTACTCGAAATCTTAACAAAATCGAATGATTACAAATTGCAAAACATTCATAAAATATATTTGTAAATTAAAATTTAATTCAAGTAAATTATATAATGCATAGGAGAAACTAAAAGTTGTTTTCAAACTTTAATAAACCCGGAGTTATCTAAACTATAGATCAAAAAAAATGTATCTTTAGAAGCAATCAAACTATGGGATACAAATGCAGATTCATGGTTAATAATCATAGATTACCATTACGCTGTAAATATGATACATATTCATACACAATGTCACTATTTAGTATCTACTCTATCCAGTGAAGTCACATCAATATTCCTAATATACTAAAGGAACAAAGTTTGATCTTTTAGAAAATAAATTACTAAGTATACTGGAATTATAAAAAAAAGAAAAAGCTGTTCGGTGAATATAGAAATATAGATATCATTAGCAATAATAGTAATTAAAACAATTATTAAACTTCATTATATAATTACTTAATTAAATTCAATAAACAATGCAACCAACATGTATATTAGTAGTGATGTAGTTCACTCAATTATTAATGGGTAAGATGATTATCAACGTTAGATATTGTATAAAAAGAATGTGAATATTCTGACCTGCTGTTTTGCTGTAGGTGGTCACAATGTTTGGACAAAATATTGCCTCGTCAATATTGCATTTCTATAGTAGAATAATAATACAATTCATAATATATAATAATAATTTAATTCATAATGCTATTGAATAATTAAACTTACTTCAAAAAATGGTAAAAATAATTCAGAAGATCTGTCGCCAGTACAATTAAAAATTAAAATGTTTGTTCCATTATTTCTGCAAAATAAGATAAATTAGTAAAATAGAGTTATATTCTAAATAGAATTTTAAATACTATATTAATTTATACAAACAGTGTTATATATTATATAATATCAAATAATATGAAATAGAATTATATTCTATAAATATTATTACATATAAATACAGTTATATGCTATAAGATAAAATAATATTACATATAAATATATTTATATTCTATAAAATTATTTACAAATAGAGTTATATCTATTAAATGAAATAATTTTCTATAAATAGAATTATATCATATAAAATAGAATGATATATAGATTGAGTTATATCTTATAAATGGAGTTATATTCTATAAATATAATTATATCCTATAAAGAGAGTAATATCTTATAAATAGAGCTTTATTAATAATATTTATATTTAAAGTTGAAAATAATATCTTTCTGAATATTTTGAATACTGAATATCATTTTATTATATTTTAATTAAATTTGTTTGTAATTTTTATCTTATATAATATTGATATTTTAATAATATATTTAATTTATTATCAAATTAATAAATTAATTAAAACAAAATATTACTATACTATTTAATAATTAATTTAATATTACCGAATTTTGTATCAAATCATAATTAATTAATTATTAATATTATTAATATAATTAATATTAATTTATTATATATATAATGAAATCCAGTTAATAATGTATTGTTGTATGAGAAACGCGTTATCAATTATTCTTATTAATTATTAATATACATTATAAGTAATTTTATGATATTAGGTATATTTTAAAATTTGATAATTTAAAAATACACTTTACATAAGAGATAGTAATCAATCTGTATTACAATTTCATCTAAATGAAGAAATAATTGACCTGAGATAATATTTTATTTCTATTTCCAAAAAATGATATAACAATAAACTCTCACATTACCAACACTTACCTTTGATTTTTCTCAATTGTTTTCAAAAACCACTGAACACACGACTGCAATTAAATGTAGGAGTAATTGCATATCATATATTCATGAGAAAGAATTGTTATATAAAATTATAATAAATTGGATCTATGTATTTAAATAGCTATATATATATATATATATATATATATATATATATATATATATATATATATATAGCATATACATATATTTTATCTAATAACCAGATTTAATTTCACTGTTAATGTATTGATTAATTATTAAGAAATTTAGTACTCAATAACTAAAATTAATAACTATAATTATCATATAATTGATAATCTCTCATATATCAACAAACGCTGATTGATAGGATCTGTCGTTTATTGAGCGACTACCTTTGCGCTACTGGATCATTAGCACATACCGCGTTCATTCACGAGGCGTGCATTCAATCGATACGATCTGATTTCTAAGAATAACTAAACGCGATTGACTCGACCCGTTCACGGGCGAACGCGATCGATCTTATCGCAGCGTACCCACCTCGATACTGAGGGGAGTATGGGCTCCGTCTAAGTAAAAACGCGTTGACCGCAATTCCACGGTCTGACTGCGTCCGGGCCATCTACACGACTGTATGCCTGCGTGGAGAGTTGGTGTCGCACGTGATGGGTGTTTTCGAGACGCATGGCCATCCACACATACGCACTCGAATAAACGCGCACATAATTACACAATAAACGCACTCATAAACGCATACACACATGCGGATGAAGTAAGTACATGAATTGTACTTTATTTTAAATCACTCTAATGTATTAAACGAAAATCACTGATCTTTTATTGGATCAATACATTAATTATTAAATAGTTGATAGTTATCAAGAGTATCTTACAGTTATTCTAGGTATCCCGTTACAATTTCATTCGCATTTAAACATGTAATGTACCTTTCGCGGTATTTTCAGTTATGGGGAATGTTTTCGCTAAAGGCACTGTTTCGTCAATAGCACTTAGTTCCTGTGTACCTGTAATGAGAAAGTCTAGTTATTATTATAACAATGATAAATTAATCAATTGTAAAAATCTAGACACTTAGATTACATTCAATTCGATAAATTCATTTCTGGAGAGCAGTGTGTAAGTGCATATTGTTCTAATGTTCAAATATCTAGCTAATCGGATATTCTAGTGCTTTGATTTGGTTAATTAAAAAGTATTCACAAAGTAATTCATTTAAATAATTAATATCTAAATGTAAAATATCTCCTAGTTTAGGGTTACAGGTGTAACTGTAATAAACTGTAGAGAGCGGGGTTCAGCCATGCATGACAGCATTGCAAGGCCAATGACAGGTTCATCATCTGCTTGTCGCCGTCTATGCCGATGTTACGGGAAACGTTTCGACCGCCGGGAAACAAAGAGATATCGGGCACCAAGTACAAGGGGCACTGCGTTATGCAATGATCATTTTTTATGAGCCCTTCAATGTTTTTAGTAACGCATCCCAAAACTTAAGTCGTATTAAAATGGATGCAAATAGCTAAAAAAAATGAGTCCGCAGTTCTTTCTATGTACACGAACCACTTGACCTCTAGCGGCTAACTTCCGTCCGGACACATAATTCACTCGAATCATCGTCCTCTAAACATCCGGAATTTAATTCGGACTACGTACACCCCCCGCCGCCCCGCCCCGCCCCCTTCGCACCTGTACTTCGAGGGCCTTGTTCTTAAGCACCCGCATGGCGTCGGGTTGTTGTTGCACGGTGAAGGCGGGCGCCGAGCGCTTCATGATGCCAGCCTTATGCCGAGCGATTTGATCGATAGTCGAACCCAACAGGGAGGTGTGGTCGTAGTCTAGCGAAGTAATTGCCACAACGGCCGGGGATCTGGGGGGCGTGGTTAGGGGCGTGGTTTAATGATGTCAGGTAGTAGTTTAGTTATGTAATGGCCAGAATGGTTGGGGCTAAGTGAGATGTCTAAGTTTTATGGATATATCTAAGTTTTAGTGGTATTTCTAAGTTTTAGTGGTATATCAAAGTTTTATGGGCATATCTAAGTTTTATGGGTATATCTAAGTTTTATGGGTATATCTAAGTTTTATAGATATATCTAAGTTTTATGGATATATCTAAGTTTTATTGGTAAGTATAAGTTTTGCGAGTATCTTTAAGAAAGGATTAACGATAATCTACTGAGATAATGGCCGAGGGTGTAAGTTTTATACTTTTACCTTATTATATTAGTGGAATCATAAGTTCCTCCTATGCCCACCTCTATAATTGCTACATCCACCTGTTTACGAATCATTAAATATTAATCTCGTTAAACAAATCAATAAATAATTATCATGATTTAACTATTTGAAAACTAGATATTAAAAAAATTCATATATTTCATATTTACTATATAATTAAAGTTAGAAAGAGCTTAAGACAGTAAGTTAGAAAGAGCTTAAGATAGTAAGTTAGAAAGAACTTAAGACAGTAAGTTAGAAAGAGCTTAAGACAGTAAGTTAGAAAGAGCTTAAGACAGTAAGTTAGAAAGAGCTTAAGACAGTAAGTTAGAAAGAGCTTAAGACAGTAAGTTAGAAAGAGCTTAAGACAGTAAGTTAGAAAGAGCTTAAGACAGTAAGTTAGAAAGAGCTTAAGACAGTAAGTTAGAAAGAGCTTAAGACAGTAAGTTAGAAAGAGCTTAAGACAGTAAGTTAGAAAGAGCTTAAGACAGTAAGTTAGAAAGAGCTTAAGACAGTAAGTTAGAAAGAGCCTAAGACAGTAAGTTAGAAAGAGCTTAAGACAGTAAGTTAGAAAGACGGTTCCCCTTATAACCTTCTCTTTGATGAACACATCGAATGCCATTATTGTCAAGAACCTGAAATAGGTCGGCTTCTGAATATCAGAGTCTTTCTGCGGATATCAGTGAAACGTATCATAACCTTTACACGGTCAAACTATTGCATGTACTCGAACTCGAATATAAATGCGTATACATAAATATAACTTCCGTATGGCATAGTGTAATTAGTAATTACTAATTACACGGTGATCTATTCTCATCGCTATCGTGTAATCCGGTAAATTCACCGTTACATTGTGATGTAACGATGATATGATGTAATGATGATATGATGATATGATGTAATGATGGTATGATGTAATGATGATATGATGTAATGGTGATATGATGTAATGATGATATGATGTAATGATGATATGATGATATGATGATATGATGTGATGATGATATGATGTAATGATGATATAATAATGATATGATGTAATGATGATATGATGTAATGATGATATGATGTAATGATGATATGATATAATGATGATATGATGTAATGATGATATGATGTAACGATGATATGATGTAATGATGTAATGATGATATGATGTAATGATGATATGAAGTCGACGCTAGCGAACGGATTGCATGTCTACGCGGGTAATTGATCGGTCATCACCTCGGAATCGACGAACTGATTAAAACACGTCCAGAAGTATTCGCTGAACTTTTCGCGCGAGATACTCGCGCCGTTCAGTCGGATCCTCTCGCGCACCTCGACCAAGTGGGGAGAGCTGCGAGGTGAAGTTGGTAAGACGAAGAGGGGATGAGGAATTGGTCGTGGTATCTGCGGCGGTGTTTATCTGCGTGGTAGGCGATCTTTCGACGGTAGAGTTAGGTATATATCTGAGATAGAAGAGCGTTTAAAAGGTTATTGAAAAGAAAGAGGTATAATAATAATATTAAATGCTAAACAGGCAAAATGTAGGAAGTAAGATCAAGAGAAAGACTTTTAGAAATTATTAGCAAAGTATGGTTAATATAAAATTGAATTGGGATAATAATAGCACACGATAAGAGAGTGGTGATAAATAAAGATGTATAAATTGAGCTAAGGTAGTTAAATTCAACAGGGATTACGACCAATTAAAGAGTTCCAACTCACCTAAAGAATCCAGTGGTGTACCCGCGAGAACGCAGAATGCTTTCAATGAAGGCACATGTCGAACCTTTACCCTTGGTACCACTGACATGGATTACCGATAATTTATCTAAATTGTCAAGCTGTCAACAATTTTCTCAATAAAATATTTCAGAATTATGTGATATTACAAGTATACAAGTAATACTCAAAACTATAAAAAATAGACTATATTTAATGTATATAATGCATATATATTTTTGTGGTATGCATTTTAAATAAATAGTCGAAAATCTCTTCGGTTTCTTTGTTATGGTGTTCGAGTTTAAATAAGACTGGTAAATATAACAACAATTTATATTTTGAAAATATTCGTAACCCAATTCTCATAATTAATGAAGTTTTTATTTATTTATAATAATTATAAATACCCATAAAAAGAATGAAATCTATTTAATTCTAAGTTGTATTAATAAAATCATTTCACATTGTCTATCACCTAAGAACTTCTAATCGCTATAAAAATACAAACATATTATAATATTATCTCTACCATATATCTTTGAATACGTTTATCATTAAAGTTTATTGATTATCAAAATCAATTATAATTAGGTAATTAGTCAGAAATTAAAGGTATATAAATCATTGTTTAATTTAAACTAAAATAGCCAATATATAATATGGAAGGTTATTGCACTTCGAAGACGCGAGAGGGAGCATGTGATGATCCCGTGAAGAGTAACACGCTGTAGACACAGGAAAACACGGATCTTAAAACTAAATGACTAGACTCTATAGTTCAAGTGTTTATTGTTTACTACATTCATTACTCACCGACAACGAAGAAAACATAAATTCAACGAAATTATCACCATATGTACATGTATATAAATTACCCACATAAGGGACCATTAACTAAGTTATTGGGATAATGGAAATATATCTACAAATTCTCAGACTTTTTCTTTTTTATAGAATTCTAAACAATTTCTTGAGCAATATGATATTATATCTCAACCATAAACGTATTATATATATATATATATATATATATATTATAATATTCACTAATAATTAATGATATCATATTGTTATATTGATTTTAAATTCTTTTTTTAAAGCGATACAAAATATTTCTTTCAAGAAGATTTTGTGTTAAATGATTATAATAAATGTTTAATATTTAAATAATATAAAAAAGCATTTACATTTTTGATAAATTAATGCCAATTATTTTATATATATATATATATATATATATATATATATATATAGTAATATATAGTAATATATAGTAATATATAATAATATATAGTTACATTTTTATTCTAACTTTATATATATATATATAAAGTTAGAATAAAAATGTAACTATGTATTAAATAAATAAATATTAATTTTAAAATAAATGTTGTATTGTTATATATATTGGCATTAGTTGTATATATTTATATATACGATAAATAAGGAATAGTATATTATATAATTCTAGTTATTATTTATATCAATGTTATATTTGTGTATAAATAAAACAGCATATGTAAATTTTTTTAAATATTCATCAATATCTAATATATCTAGAATTGTTGACAATTTGTGTTGTTATTAAGATTAACTTCACAGATCCTAACTGTAATTCCAGCCCTTTTAGCCAACATGATAGTCTCAGGAATACCGAGTTGTTTGGTGCCCTTCTGCTGCCTCACCTTTTCCAGCGTCACGGCATTCGATTGCAGCGTGTTCAGTGTACGCACAGCTTCCTGGACAACAAATCATCGCGCACAACGTTTAAAGGTCAATAAATAGATAGATAAAGATAGATCTATATCATGCATAGCGATAGGAAAAGAGTGGGCATATATTCTATATAATAATAATTAAAATGTGTCCTCCACATTATGGATAAAGTATTAACGGTAAAATAAAATAGCTAATCTTAATTAAAAAATTTATTTATTTATCTATGTGAATATCTCTATTAATTTATTAATAATATTCAAAAATAGCATAGCGTGAATATGATATTAGCAATAGATTGCAAATTATTAATTATGAATAGATTTAATTTATAATCGGAATTAATAATATTATGAGATAGTACTAGTTGCATTGTATGTATATGATATAATCATATAATAATGATTTTAAATATACAATAAATTTGTATATAATATATATTAAATCAACTTTATATACATATATCATTAATAAAATATGTAATTACCCAACTTATGTTATCACATAAATCACAATATATTATATTAATTATTATTATTATATTATATTCATGGATACACAGTAAGAAACTATGTAAGTTACTCTAATTGATAATATAACTCTATTAATTAATAATTATTTAATGAATAAGAATAGAGAACATATATAATTAATTATTAATGTAATTATACATAATATAATATACATAATTTAATCAAATTAATAATATTATATTTATTATATGTATATATAGTTAATATATTATATATATTACATAACAATATAGTATTATATATTTTGAAAATTCATATATGATATATTATTTATAATAAAAAGTTATGTTCCATAATATATATTTCCAAACCTCATAACTTTTAAAATTGTCACAAATTTCCAACTTTGAATCAAATTGTTCCACACTTATTAAAGGCATTTTGTAATATCTACGAATACATATATTTGTTATATTTGATAATATCCTCATTATAAATTAGTATCCTATCATAGTATAATATAATTATACATGATCGATAAATATAATAAATAATAAAATAATTATATTTAAATATGAAATTTAAAAATATATATATAACAGGGGTCAAATGTTAAATGTTAAGGGGGGGTCATCCAGCAGAAAATATTAAAATAAAAAGATGATGTTAATTTTTTATTTATTTCATAAATTGAAGTATTCATATGTTATAAATGTTATGTCAAAGTTTCAGAGTCAAAAGCGCAATATAAAGGTATAAAACAAGAGTTTTCGTATAGGGCCTAATAAAATAATAATAAAATAATAAATTGAACAATTTATTTATTTCCTGTATAATTTTATATTTATATTTATATGATTATAAAGTCAATATTTATCGGTTTTTCAACATTCAAACAGCAAAATAACCCATATCTATGATTCTATCTTATTACTATTATAATATTATCATCACATGATCTCAACAACCAATAAATAGCGTCTCTTCCTTTGTTTTATTTTCATATTATATATTTGCACGTAATTTTTTCTCTATTCAAATCATCAATATAAATTGTTGTTTTTATATATTACATTGTATTTACCATAAGATAGAATTGTTATTGATACGTTTTAGTGGTTTATTACCATAGTATTTTTCATAATGGGGAATTTGATAAAACGCGCAAAACGATGTAAAAGGCAGTTCAAAAAAACAGTTGTTATGATTTATATGTTTATTATACTAATACTAATATGTATCATAATTATTATAATGGGTATATATGTATGTGTGTTATGTACATATGTATTTATATTTTTTTATATTATTATATTTATATAACTATAATTTATAATACTCATACTTGTAAATATACAAGATTTATGATAAATATTTTTGTAAATATTCTAATAAAAATATATAAACTTTGACTAGCGTTTTCTCACAATAATTATTTTCGGTGTACTACTCTACTTATAAATTTAATTTCTCACGTAATAATGCATATAAATAGTTCATTTTTCTTGAGTATATGTATAATTGATATATCTATATAACTACCTTTTTATATTCTCTAAATTTAATTTTTACTTTAGTTATTGATAATATAGTGGTTTATAAATGTATTTTTTTTCGTGTAAAAGTATTGTATATTAGATGAGTAATTATGTTGCATATATACAAAAAATAATAAGGTAGATATGTACACATGTTATTGTTTGTCAAGTATACGAAAAATAGAGGCATGATTCCAGGTATTGAGGACGAAATTACATTTATAGTGAGTAGCGAATTGCCTATCTCGGCCATGTAAAATTTCTGCTGGATGACCCCCCCTTAAAGACCATACACATCTGGAAACCGTATTATAACACTGTATATTTCAATGAGTTTACATTTCATAAGCATAGATATATCTTTTGAGATAAAAGTATATTTTCAATAGACTCATTACATGTAATATATAGATAATCTAATCTTGACTTTAATATATCATACCGATTTCCATTAACCCTTTACCTCCCGCGGATTTTTCAAAAGTATGCGCTATTTTCCCCAGAGATTTTTGTATTTATTATAAATTTATACTATTACACACATAACATACTTTTATATTATCAAATAATAATAATCGATAATTATAAGTTATCATATTTATAAAAAGAATTTAATTATCTTTTAATGAAATTCATATTAATGATGTATAGTTAATTAAATAAAAAATAATATATTGATTTTATACTGAGTAACATAACTAATGTATATAATATAAATAAATTAACTAATTTTACTTTTTTAAATACCAGTATATAGGCAATACAATACTCTAACTTTTATATGTTGATTGTATTTGAAAATAATTGTTATTGAAAAAGTTACGATAGTTTATATTTTGGAAAATATCCAAATTATTTTTAAATTATTAGAATAATTAATACTATAATACAACCCAAATATAACTAAATATAACTAATATAACTAAATAATAATGAATATAACTAAATAATAAAATAACTATTTACCAATATAAATATGCTATTATTAATATTACAACTTGGGTTACACTTGAATAAGATATATTAATTAATATTATACACTAGTCATTATAATAATTATTTTAATTAATTAAATATATTTTATTGATAAAATTAAATTAATTTTATCAAATATTTGTTAACAATTTTAATATAAAAAAATTCCAATAATAACCTGTTGATTTGTTAAATATTTTATGCAATTATTAATACTAAAAATTGTTATACATAAAAAAGATATAGAAATGAATATTATAATAATTATTTTAATTAATTACATATATTTTATAGATTATTATTAAAAAATTGTTTTATAAAATTAAAAATAATAATCTATATATATGTTAAATATTTTATTGCGATTTAATATATACAAGTGAAATATAAAATACTTATAATGAATAATGATACAATCTAAATACCGTCTACCTTTATAATAACATAAAATAACTCTACATACATCACATCCTTATGAAGTTTTCTGTACACATTTAATACATCTCGACAATAAACACATATTTTACTATTATATACAACTACTCTATGGGTTAACTAATAAAACATAAATATGTACTATTATATGAAAATAAACCATGTTTTAGTGGCAAACTTAAAAACATGAATGTATGAATAACGCGAAGCAACATTTATAATTTTTCAAAAAAAAAATATATATATATATGTGTGTGTGTATATATATACTGAATAATACAGACATCTTATTTCTTTCTATGTATAAATAATATATTTGCTCATATACATGAACTAGAGTTACTTATGTACATAAGTTGTTGTACTTGTGTGCATAACATATAGTTACTTATGTAAATAGGCTATATTTACTCATGCACATATGATGTAGTTAATTATATACAAACGTTTAGTTACTTATTATACAGTATATGTAGTTACTTATGTACATATGATATAGTTAATTATATACATACGTTTTAGTAACATATATACATACGTTTAGTTACTTATTATACAGTATATGTAATTACTTATGTACATAATTTGTGCTACTTATGTATAAAGATGAAGTTAGTATTTACATAAGATATAGTTATTTATTTACATAAGCATTAGTTACGTATGCACTATAGTACATACTTATATACTTAAGCTGTTCTTAGCTTATATACTAAATCTGTAATTAGTTTATATACATCGGTTAACTACCTATCGTCCCAATCCAATCTATAGGTCATATCAGTACTTCCTTATATCGTTGTAGATTCAGAATTATTCACCAGATTCTTTCAATACAAAATTGATAACTTTTTAAAGTAGATATACGTTTATCCACCTACACCTGCAGACACTACCGCTGCATTGGAATAATGAATAGTACCAATTCTTAAACATACATTTACTAATACCGCATCCAATAAATTGATACCCAATAATAATATTTTATGAAAATAAACAAACTAATAATACCTTGACTTTTTGTTGTAGCGCATGTTAATATGTATACAACACTGTGTCATTTCTTCTACTTTTTCGTAATTTGTGAAATAGCTAAGCACCCATAACACTCGTTAATAAAAGGCATCAAAATCATGATGGCTCCTCATATATTGCCCTCAAACTACACATTTAAAAAACATATTCGTGAACTATAGATTATGAACAATTGCTTTCCTGTATAGAGCATACTACTATAGTAAATCCATCGCATATACAATATGGATATTTATAGAAGTGGTTATCGTTTAATTGATCCATACTTACCTATTGTGATACACTCTTCAATTCGCTTTACTACGCAATTCTAGTATCACTAAATATATCATCTAATTTCTACATATATATGTATATATGTGTGTATATATATATATATATATATATATATATATATATATATAAGTATATATACATATATATGTATGTCGAATATTCGATCACAACTATCTTATAATCAGAATAAAATCTATTGGGGTGTCTGGGTCTGCACTTAATTGCTTTTAATAATATATATTTTATCGAATGTTCATACTTTATAAAGTAGAACTCGTTTACTTTACTTATCATTTAATTAATGTTATCTCATGGGAATTCGTATATTATATAATTATCTCTCTATCTGATAATTCTAAGCTAATAAAACAGTTATTTGGATATATATATATATATATATATATAAACTAGTTTAATACACAACGTAACGTTTGCAGTTAATATTTACTATATGCATATGGTACGAACCTTAGTTCACGACGAATACCTGGTAAATGCAACAGTAATTGCAAATCATATAACATGTCATGTGACAGATTGCAGAGATTTAAACGATAATAACATATTAATAGTTTTATTTATTTACTAATATGAATATGTAGTATACTATGTAATTTATACTTAACTAATATATCCACCATACTATAACTCTTATTCTATATAATATATAGTAAATAAATTAGAATAATTATTATTAAATATTATTATCATATATGATATTCTATATAAACTATATTTTCAAAAACTATTTAGAAAATTATTTACAAAAATTAAATATGTATAAATTATATAAGAAATAAATTGCTTTAAATAAAACATATAATTAACAATGTTTAGATTATTTATAAATATTATAATCCCATTATAATGGGAAATAAATACAAAACCTATCATTTATTTTTATATAATGATATTAAAATATAATTTAATAATATAAAATTTATATTTAAACGGTGTAGAATCTATGAGTTATTTAAATGTTGATATAATTATATATATATATATATATATATATATATATATATATATATATATATGCACGTTAAGGGTGGTCATTTTTATGCCTATTTTGTTAAATCTGATTAAAACTAGTTGCATCTTATATAGTTATATAATAATACCTTACAAAAAAAATTCAGACAATTTGGTTATGTATTGGGGGTAGCGCCATCCCATTGAAATTTTGCATGTAGTAGATAGGAAAATTTACATTAGAAAAATATAAAATTCGAAAATATAGATTTAATATAGATAATGAATATTAATTTTTGAAACTCCGAAAAATGCATAATATAAGTATAGTGATTGCCAAAACCAAATGTAAGTAATATTTCAAATTTTTTATTGGAATTTATTGGCAAATTATTTTAAAAAAATTTTTTATTTGAAAATTTACATTTTCACACTTTTTATTGACTTTATTATTATAATTTGTGTAAATGTATTTAGTTTAATTTATATATTTGTTATGTATATAAAATATAATTAAAAGTTTTAAAAAAACATAATAATATGTATTTTAGACACATTTTCTAAAAAAAATTTAGTTTTATTAATTTTTTTTAACTAAGTCAAAATTATCGAAGATCATTTTATCTAATTTTTTTATTGATTCAATATTTGTTATAGACAACATATTTTTGCCGTTTCATCATATTTTGAATAAAATTAATAATTTTCCAAGCAGTTTTTATTATGTAAATATAATAAAAATTTAATAATCTTTTTATATTAATTAACAATGTTTAATTGATACAAAAATTGTATGGAATATATATAATTAAGACTATTATAGAAAATTAATAATGTGAAGTAATATATAAACAATTTTTATAATGTACAATGTACATTGTACATTGTACATTGTACAATATAGAAACCCAAGATAGAAACAATGAAATATTAAATATATATTTTATACAATAAAATCACGTTTTGAAGAAAATTACCTACAACATATGTAGGTAATTTACGGTAAGATAATGTAGTAGGTGGGAAGTATTTATATATGTGTGATCGTGGTCTCAAATCCATGTTAAATTAACATAATGCTGATATTAATTGTATAGAAAAATTTTATAATTCAAATTTTCAAACAATAACACCATTTCTGTCATGCGCAGTAGTTCCTATCATCAATTTCGAGATTAAAAATATTTTAGACAATTTTTTTTTGAAAACCATTGCGCTGGCTCAATATTAATTGCAAAAATCTAAAAATTAAACATTAGTCTTACATTAGTATATACTTTAAGATTCAGATAATTTTAATTATATTTTTTATCAACGACCGCCCTTAATGCACGTGCCCTTACTTTAACTAATGATAAATGTAAATATCCTTTTTAATAATATAACCTGTTATGCAATTATTTAAATATGAATTTTGATTATTTTATAAACATAATGGATAATAAATAATAAATTAAATTATATAAAAGTTAATACATATTATGTATTTAATTTAATTTATAGATTGAACTATATATTCTATTGATAAATAGTGGGTAGTAGATAGTCGAATATATTATTACCAATACCAATTAACAATAGAGGGGCGAGTTGAGTTTTAAAGGGTAGTGGCCACTTAGGATATCTAAAAATGTAACTTCTGATTATAAAAAATCCTAATAAATCATGCACAAATAGTTAAGAAAAATTTGGTGAATTAATTAGGTAATTTTGTGAAATAAAAAACGAAAAACAAATATCGATGTTTAATATATCCATATTCCTATTTTGCATTACTTTATTATATATTATGTTTAGCATTTTTTATTATTATTAGTTTTACTCCCTTGTCTAAATGTAGTCGATAAATACAACAGTAAATAATTATAACACATTTTTTTATTACAAAGTTTATCTGAAGATATTTATAATTTAATAGTTTACATTATATAAACTTTCTTATTTTTGTAAAATTAATTTTTGATGAATGCTATACAAAATATATTTAGAAACACATTTGAATACATTTATTTTATGGGATCGTTCCGGAATAAGTATATTTGTAAGAATTAAAATTATATAATACATTAAATATTATCTAAAATTATTCTCGGGTTTTACTCTATCACAAATTCTCAAGTTATTAATCTCAAGTTGTATTCGTGATAGACCAGTTTAGAAAATAGTAAAAGAGAATAATATAAAATAAGATTATATATTTAAGTATTCATTTCTATTCTAATTATGAGATGAATTTTAAATATATTCATTTATATATTCTTCTAGATTTATTTAGGAATATAAATATTCATATTAAATATAAACAATACTATTCTAATACAGTAATAATTATTAATTTAGTAATACTTTATTAAAACATTAATATTTTATAGAATATATAATAATATAATTCAGAATTAGTAGATTTATACACTAGTTTATATGAGTTTCACAAGTTTATTAAAAAAGTATACGATATTACTACGATCTATTGTATGTTTATATGAGTTTACCTAAAATTTAAACAATTTATTGTTTATTATACTGATATTAATCCATAATTTACTAGAACTTTCGTCGAGTGAAATAATATATATGAATAAAAGAGCTTGAAAATTCTTTTAGATTGATTATATTTGAATATATTTGTTCTAATTTGGCCATATATCTAGTATATTGTATTTTAATCTTATTTTTGAGATATCATCCTATACTACTAGTATGTTTACTCGTTTGATTTCATACGAGTCTTCTAATCTCGATAAAATACACATATTATTTTCTTATTATCCTCTCTTTATACAATCGATAAGTTTATATATCTAGTTATATACTTTAATTTTATTATATAATTGAGTTGATAATTTTAAAATGTTCTGGAGTGCTTGATGATGAATAGGATGCGGAGTACATTAATGTCGATTCTGGTGTTATTCTATTGCATATATATGTTTTGCACGTGCCAATCTATCGAATACATTGTAGTTTGCTGATTGCAATATACAAGATAAGATAGTGTTTTCTAAAAAAACGTATTAAAAGTTGCTGAAATTTATATTGCAATTCTGATATTATTTTTGAAATGTGTAAATGCAAATACTTACAAATATATGAATACGGATGTAATAAATACATCATAGTAAAGAGTCTATCAAATATGTCTAGCTATATATCCACGTAATATCATTATAGAGTTATCATGGTATAAAGTCAAATAGTGGATATATAATAATCTTGAATTATAATCAGATTTTACATATAAAATGCCTCCCCAGGTTCCATAGAGCCCTTCTTTAAAGATGAAATTCAAAATATGATTTGTAAACAATGAAACCAATGACATGATTCTACCTATGTCATTATAGTTATCGTACGAATTCACCAATTATTGATCATATAAATATCAGCAATATCAGCAATCAGATATATTGAGAATGCCATTTGATAAAATATAAATTTGATGACGAAAATTATGATAGTTATTTTATTTATTTTCTATTTTATATGTAGAAATTAATAGTCACGATGAAGAAACCAATATACAATTTAACGTATATGCATACTTTAATTAACATATATCTGAATTATATATATAAACTTATTTAATAACAATCTATAAAAATATCATTTATATTTTTTTAAAATTCTTATTTAAAATTTATATTTTTAAATTATTAATTATGTCAAGATTTTAAAAAATATATATTAATTAAATAACAATAAGCCACGATGATTTTAAACCAAATTCTTTTAATAGTTATTTATAAAGTATTTGTAGTAGTTTATTTTGCCGAATGCGTATCAGTATATAATAACAACAATTTTAATATTAGTTTATTTCTATATAAAGGACTAAACTTAACCCATTTATCGACAAGTGAAACATATCTCCTTTTCGATGAACGTGATGATACCTGCTTTAGCGTTAATAAAGGTACTTCGTTTCAAATGGAAATAGCCTTGAAGAAACCGATGGTCCTGATTAATATTAATATTGTGTCCGAAGAAAATTATCTTTTAGGACATGAAATATTTTTTTCGTGGGTCATTAAAGATTTCTATGGAAGTTCAAGCTGCTTTACGAACAAGATAATAGAATGTTAGTAGATATACTTACCATATACGTCATATATATGTCATGTTCGAGTATATGTAATGGGGAGTCGTAATATGCGGTATGCTTTATATTACATAATAAGAATGCAGATAACAACTGAAATTATGTTATAAATTATTTATTAATATAATAAAGATTTCATCAGATTTTATAGATGATACAAATTACACCAATAATATTGACGGTGAACTTGACTATTATGTGAAGTGTTTTTGGTATTAATTTTAATATATGTATATACAAAGATAATGAATGAACAATTGATTGATAGAAATGGCCAAATGTATAGACGTGATGAGAACAAATTATTTTACAGGGTTCATTTGCACTCAGTACATATTGCGATATCGTGTTCTCCTATTAATTGCGTAATCCATATGTACGTATTAGAGGTGGATTGTATTATGTAAAACATTTTTTCTGCCTGCAGTGAGTATAACAATTGGAGTTATTGGTAGCTAGAATATATATGGGAATATATATGGCTCCGTGTTGTCTATACTGATATCAGCTTAACTTTAGAGAATCAGATAGGTATTCGGATGGCGTGTATGATAATGGATGAATTGCCTGCTATGTATAAATACAATAATTGATTAATATATGTGAATACTATTATGATTATGCAGTAAATGGTTAGTAGGTCAAATATTCTTCATTGGGTATATTGCATATATACCATATACTAGGGTATTAAAAGGTTTGCTTATATTATGTCAAATATGTTTTATAGTGGTGTGGATTTCATGATATACGGTAGCTCAAATTATCAAACAACAAGTTATCAAATTATAATACAATTTATACCCTATACTTATAAACATCATATGTCGCTGGTTTATCTCTATATTTAATTATGGTAATTATGGACCTCAGTTTTTGTAGAATATTTTATGTTCGCATTTAGCTCCGGAATAATATTGTTTTTTTAAACCCTTACCTTTTGCCATCTTTTATGTGAGTTATTAATCGACTGCATGATAAAGTTAATTAATATAGGATTTACGTTATATGTGAAATTCCATATGCAACGAATTAGGCTTCATATGTTGACTGAATGCATGATCTCAGATATGTGTGGGTGTTTCCTCGCAACATTTCCGTAAATGCATAGTATATATATTGGCATATTGTAGTCCATACAATTTATATAAACATACTATATTGGTATATATATATATTTATTTAAATATATATATATATATATATATATATATATATATTCCATAACCACCTATAAACATATATGATTTATATAAAATTATAATTTGAATATATTTAATATATTTAAAATATATGTTCATTAATATAGTGGATAAGTTGTATGGACCTACTATATTATCGGGTACTCAATTTAAGATTTACGCTACTGAAATACATTTAATCATACGTACGAAAAAAGAAAAGTACAAGATTTGTAGGTTTGAACCTATATTTGAATATGAAAACGAGATACCATCACAAAGCGAATCAGATCTCACAAATTTCAATTCCAGAGATGATAATAATTTAGTATGGAAATCAATTATGTATAGTACTCAATGTAGAATTCGTAGAGACAACATATTAACAAAGAAATCACTTATTCCACTTTCTAAAGGTATTGTTTATATTAATAAGTGTATTGGTACATGTTTTACAATTGAATTTAAAATAAATATGAAAATGAAGGCATTTGCGATATGGTTCAATAAAAAAGATGTTAGAGAAAAATTTACAAAAAGGCTGTGTTCGGACAAATTAATATTTAATTCAATTATTATGGATTCTAAATCAATTTGTAAAGATATTTTCCAAAGAGATAATAGCATTTCTGAAGTTTACATGGCATACGCGAATTGTAAGGACCGTATATTTATAAAAAAATATAATAAATTAGTCATTACTCTTAACATGAAAAGTATTGAAGCAGTAGAAATGGCGGTATATAGTGTACGGAGAATCGAGAATCTACCCTTGAAGTGTATAACTAAAAAAGTAATAATAATAAATACCGTTAAGAATCAAAATAAGTCAATTATTCAGTCGATTCATATAGATAATAATATAAAAGATGTCGATAATAATAAATCATATAATTTTCATTTGAATAAAGCAACCTTTGCGTTAATAGACCACCACATATCTAGCTGTTTCCGGTTTCACTACAATAGAGGATTCTTGACATTTACGTTCCAATTCGCCACTATTGTACTTATCAAAAGTATTACATTTTTTACAGGAATATCATTAGAAAATAATACATCATTTTTGATAAATGAGTTTTCATCGGCTCCTGATGCCATGTATAGAGATATTCTGGATAATGTAAATAAATGTAAACAAACGTTGATATCCAATTTCTCCTTTAATGGTTGGATAATATTTTTTAATGTTATATGATATATTTATGATACAATATATATATATATATATATATATATATATTACATATATTATATATGAATCGAGTTATATTTCTATTTAATATATACATATACATATATATACAATATATTAAATTCTCATATTATAGTAACATGATAATTATAAACTATATGAAAAGTATAAAAATACATATTACTTCGCAATAAAGTATAATAAGTATGTTATAATAAGTAATATATATAAATATATATTATATCTATAAAATATGAAAAGTCATATAAAGTTATAAATAATATAAAGTAATACATATATATATATATATATATATATATATATATATATATATATGTTTGGATATATACAAATAATAAAAAAATTATTAAATTAAAACACCATTTACAATTAATCTAATATTTATTAAAATATATAATGAACACATTTTTAACATAAACTTTCCCAATATAATAATAAATATACAATTGAAATATAAATGAATTATTATATTGTATTATATATAATAATTTAAATTATAATAAATCATAAATAATGAAATCTTTTTGATTCGCGTAGAATTAATTTTACATATATATATTTCATTTTGCATATTAATATAAATTTTCATAATGGAATTATATCAAAAAATTATTAATGAAAACAAATTAAAATTTATAAATTTATTTATATTATTTAAAAATTCCTAGTATATTATCTAAATCATTAAAATACCAAAATACCATATTTACTGATTATTGTGAATTCCGAAAATATTACCATTTAGTAAATATTTTTACAAATTTGCAAAAATACTATATGGTAAAACAATAAAATATTATTATATTACAAAGATTATATTTATAATTTGTACATAAATAAATATGTAGAAATATATTCAAATTACTTATAATAATAATACTATAAATTTCAAAAATAAACAAATTGATACATTTAAGTCTAATAGATTTACAAATTTCATAATCATAACCAAGAGTAACAATAACTTATAGAAGATATATTTATTTTTAATATATAAAGATGATCGCAATTTATTAAATTAAAAATTAGATGATAGTTAGAAAATAAATTGTATAAGATTTGGCATATTAAATAAAAACATTTTTTTCTATTAAAAGAATCTGCCAACTCATATCTTGATAATATTTGTTACTAAAGAGATTGATATAGATAGTCTATTCGCAGAATAATGATAATCAGATTATTTATCTAATAATAATATTCGTTAAATCACTACTATTCATATCCCACTACTAATCTATCCCATAAACAAATAAAATCTATTAATTCCCGTGTATGTGCTGGGTGTAGCAAGTTAAAAATAAAAAATCCGCGCACTGGTAAATCTGTTCGTACTACGGTTATGTGTAATATTTGTAATGTAGCTTTATGTCAAAATTGTTTTCTTGTCCACCAATAAAAGCATACTTCATTATTGATATTATTATATTCGACTAACTATTAAAATAAACTAGAATTGAAAATTTAATATTTATATGTAAACAAAATTATAAGAAAATTTATAATTCACAAAATAATTTTAGTTGTAACTTTTATTAATTTTGATGAATACTTAAAATTATGTTAATTTTATATACTAGTTTAATATTATTAAATAATAAAAGTTTACATAAATAGTATATATTACACACTGTACAAATAATTTTTAATTGTTGTTTTATCACTAAAATATGAATACATATTGATATTATTATATACATATTGTATACAAATATTATTACAAATTTATAATAATTAATTTAAACTATATTAAATTGCATTCAATATTGAATAAACTTGTTTATATGTTAAAATTAATATGTTGGTGTGAAAATCAACATTTAAAACTAGTCCTAATTTCTGCATTTGTAATAATCAATTTTAAAAATATTATTAAATGTAAAATAATATTTAGATTTTTTACATAAATACCTAATAGTTTGAACTGAATTTTTAGTATGTTATATATCATTATATATAGAATATATATTTTCTTAAAAATTAATTTGTATTCTTAAAATGGTATATTATATTGTATATATAAATAGCATGTATAAAAAAGTAGAATATTTAAATTTAAATTTAATATATCTTCATATATCAATTTTAATACTACACTATTTTGAAAGATACTCCATACCATATTATATATGGTTTTATTATCAAGAATATATATATAGAATGAATTACATGAAAATAAATATATACTAATGTAAAAACATAATTTATAAACAATATTAAATTTCTTAAAATCACGAAATATTGTTGTCATTTCGAGGTAATAAAAATATCCCTCGTCATGTAAAGGGTTAATATAAAAATATTCATTAAATCATTAATATATTGATGTAAGCTATTAGTACAGATTGAAACTATTCTCTCATATAAAATTATATTTCTCATCAGTATTTTTAGTTAAATACTTGTAAACTGGATGATGTAATTATATAATAAATATGATTTGCCGGTGTCATATAATAACATATCGCCATATAATAAATCATCGCCGACGATCACATTATATAAATTCATATAACTCGTTAAATATAATTTTAAATAATATAATTATTTACTTGGTTATAGAGTATATGCATATTCGTATTATATGTGAATATTAAATTATAATATTTTGTAACTATCGGGAATTCTGAATTTTAATATTTTTAAATTGAAAAATGAAAATATTATCATTAGTATTTTATACTATCTATATTTAATTCTATTTGCAATAGTGAACACTCATTTTTAAAGAATTACAACAACATATATTTATTTGAAATAATAAGCCTGGTAGATATTTAAGAATATAATAATAAAACCGTGGTTTTGTAAATTAAATTTACGAAAGTATTTTAAATAATTATTATAATAGTTCATCACCACGAAATGGTGACCTTCTTTTTGGACCTTTACATCATTACTTTAAAATTATTCAAGTATATTTTTAAACTTTCTATAGTATATAATCTAAATCATACATAGGTCTCATTTAGATATATGTATATATATACTAAATGTATTTTATGATAGTCTATTATATAATAGTCCCCCGCCCCACTATATAAAATAAAATAATACTCTTATGAAATATATATATGGTATTACAAATTAATAATATAATATAATTCCTTCATAGATATATTATCATGAAGTTAATGATCATAATCAAATTAAATTAACTAATTACTTATAATTAAACTAACTATTCCTAATATATTTATTAAAATATTTGTGAAATACATATTTTAATATAAAATAAAATAAGATACTTAAAATGTATACTAACCTGAATAATAATAATAATACCATCGAATGATACATTTTCAAAATTAAAAAATATTGTTTACAATATAGTGATGTAAACGTACAAATACAGAGTCACGATTCTGGCGATTAAATAGTATAGAAATTATTTTAATAAATACTCTCTAAAATTGTAAATTTAATATATAAAATCAAGCTGTTATGCTCATAGTTTTAAATATGTATTAGGCTTTATATTTCAACTAAATATATTTTGTTATAATTCTTTAAAAATGAGCGTTCACTATTACGAATAGAATTAGATAATATACTAATAATAATATTTATATATTTCAATTTAAAATACCCGATAGTTTCACAATATTCTAATTTATTATTCACATATAATATGAATATACATATACTCTATAACCATATAACTATTTAGGTTGTTTAAAGTTATATTTAACGAGTTATATGAATTTATAAATTCAGGTGATCGCTTGCGATATTTTATTAATCGACATCAGCAACTGATTATAGTTTATATTTAAATATATTAAAAATGCTTGTAAAATAAATATAAATATTAAAATATATTGAACCCATATAAAAAACCTTAATATACAAATTTCAAACTAGAAAATATATTAGTTAGATTAGCAGTGATAATTAATGATTATTAAAAATGTAAATGAAAACGTATGGAATATGTTAATGTAAATTATAAATGATATAGTATATATTTACATATGCTAATAATTAAAATAAATATACTATATATTAATATCATCTTAAATATTTCAAAATATGTATCATAATTATACAATATATAAGATATCTTGAATTATAACATTTGTAAATATTTCAATAATAATTAATTAAAATAATTTCATTCTTAAGGTACAATTGCTACGTTTAAATTTAACAATGATGGGTATTATGCTACTAAGGTAGTGGCAAATGTAACTATATTTAGATTTCCTTCGTTTTGCGAGATCTTTATGGATTTAAAGAAATTAACATTGCATGATGTAATGGGCGAAAAAATAAAAAAAATAAAATTTAATGAATACTTGCCTATAGAGATTACAGAAAATACACGAAGAGAGAAACACTGCAATAACCTGCTAACGGACGGTTACGCTGGAACAGAAATATCGAAATTTCATAAAAATAATTTAAATGCATACGTAAATGGATATACAATTAACGATATATATAATATATTGATACTTGACAAACCGAATGCTATTGGATCCGTGATTTTATGGAGTAGTGTGGGTGCGAATTTATATTCCAATTATACTCCATTTTATGAAAACATTACGATGCAATTGTCTACGGTTTTACATAAAAGTGAATCTGCAGAGAATTGTTACCGAACAAAAGTTTCACACACTTTTTCCAAAGGTTTAATAGCTACTAATGCATATTGCCTTGATAATTCTGAAATTCCAGTAAAACGCGTTGTTATTAAGCTATATAACTGGACTGGAGGAAGAATTGTAGAAATAACTGTAAGTGCTATAAAACTAATTTACAACAGTAGTAACGACAGTAGTACAGGTAATATAAATATAATGTTTACTAAATTACAAATATTATACAATTTTTTAACATGATCACTACTATCCAACTAAGCAGTACTCCATTATCTCATAAATATTTTTATTATATAACATATACTATATTTATTTAAGTAATGAAAAAAAATGATAATCAAAGTATGTATTAATATATATTATAATAAATTATTATTTATACGAATCCGCTATTTTATTAAAAACTGCAATATAATCTTACATTAAAATTATTTATTTAAGTAATGAAAGAAAATGTTCATCAAAGTATGTATTAATATATATTATAATAAATTATTATTTATACGAATCCGCTATTTTATTAAAAACTGCAATATAATCTTACATTAAAATTATTAATAGTATTGGAAAATAGGACTATTATTACAGAAAAGGAGAAGCAAACAAAGACACCGAAGTATATCATCGTTTTGATGTTTATTATCATTTTAATTGTTTCATTAATTATGTTTTATATATGGGAATTAATAATGAAAAAGATAAGTGAAAATAAAAATGAATATATAGAAACAAATACATATACTTTAATTACATAATTGTATACGTATATTAATGATGATAAATAAATATAATATATTATTTTATTTATTATCATTTAGTAATAATTTAGTAATAATTTTAAGCAGCATTTGTTAATGATTTATTAGTATTATATATGAATATGCTTTTTTCCACAAAGGTTATTGAAATTTGAATTTAAATTGATTTAAACGATATAATCAAAGTTTACATTACTTATATATATTTAAATATATTGTCGACACAGTATTAAGTTTCTCTTAAGATAAAATATAAATATTTACATATAATATATAAATATAATTAAAATGTGTACTCCACATTATGGATAAAGTACTATAGGTAAAATAAAATAGCTAATATTAATTAAAAAAATAATTTATTTATCTATATGAATATCTATTAATTTATTAATAATATTCAAAAATAGCATAGCGTGAATATGATATAAGCAATAGATTGCAAATTATTAATTATGAATAGATTTAATTTATAATCGGAATTAATAATATGAGATAGTACTAGTTGCATTGTATGTATATGATATAATCATATAATGATGATTCTAAATATAAAATAAATTTGTATATAATATATATTAAATCAACTTTATATACATATATCATTAATAAAATATATAATTACCCAACTTATGTTATCATATAAATCACAATATATTATATTAATTATTATTATTATATTATATTCATAGATACATACATAGTAAGTAACTATGTAAGTTACTCTAATTGATAATATAACTCTATTAATTATTTAATGAATAAGAATAGAGAACATATATAATTAATTATTAATTTAATTATACATAATTTAATCAAATTAATAATATTATATTTATTATATGTATATATAGTTAATATATTATATATATTACATAACACTATAGTAGTATATATTTTGAAAATTCATATATGATATATTATTTATAATAAAAAGTTATGTTCCATAATATATATTTCCAAACCTCATAACTTTTAAAATTGTCACAACTTTGAATCAAATTGTTCCATACTTATTAAAGGCATTTTGTAATATCTACGAATACATATATTTGTTATATTTGATAATATCCTCATTATTAATTAGTATCCTATCGTAGTATAATATAATACATGATCGATAAATATAATAAATAATAAAATAATTATATTTAAATATGAAATTTTAAAAATATATATAACGTCAAATGCATAGATATAAGCATAGATATATACTTTTGAGATAAAAGTATATTTTCAATAGACTCATTATTACATGTAATATATAGATAATCTAATCTTGACTTTAATATATCACACCGATTTCCATTAACTCTTTACCTCCCGCGGATTTTTCAAAAGTATGCGCTATTTTCCCCAGAGATTTTTGTATTTATTATAAATTTATACTATTACTCACATAACATACTCTTACATTATCAAATAATAATAATCGATAATTATAAGTTATCATATTATTAAAAAGAATTTAATTATCTTTTAATAAAATTCATATTAATGATGTATAGTTAATTAAATAGTAAATACAAAATAATATATATATTTTATACTGAGTAACATAACTAATGTATATAATATTAATAAATTAACTAATTTTACTTTTTTTAATATCAGTATATAGGTAATACAATAACTTTTATGTTGATTGTATTTGAAAATAATTGTTATTGAAAAAGTTACGATAATTTATATTTTGGAAAATATCCAAATTATTTTAAAATTATTAGAATAATTAATACTATTAAAATAACTATTTACCAGTATAAATATGCTATTATTAATATTACAACTTGGGTTACACTTGAATAATATATATTAATTAATATTATACACTAGTCATTATAATAATAATTTTCATTAATTAACTATATTTTATTAATTTTATCAAATATATTTTAACAATTTTATTATAAAAAAATTTCCAATAATAACCTGTTGATTTTTTAAATATTTTATGCAATTATTAATACTAAAAATTGTTATACATAAAAAAGATATAGAAATGAATATTATAATAATTATTTTAATTAATTACATATATTTTGTAGAATATTATTAAAAAAATGTTATATAAAATTAAAAATAATAATCTATATATATGTTAAATATTTTATTGCGATTTAATATATACAAGTGAAATATAAAATACTTATAATGAATAATGAAACAATTTAAAATACCTTTATAATAACCTAAAATAACTCTACATACATCACATCCATATGAAGTTTTCTGTACACATGTTAATACATCTCTGGTAAATGAGATACTGGTAAATGAATCGGATTTTACAATTGGAATAGAAATGGATACGGATTTGGAGTAAGGGTCAATAAAGGCATATATTAAGCATTTTTATAAGATAATAAAGGATGTCCATATTATGGACATCCTTTCTTTCCATCTAAAATTATAAATTTTATACTTCCAAAATAATGTTGTCATATTGATCATAAAAATTTATATTTTATAGACTATCAATATAGAAAATCTAAATACAATACTTATTTATATTCAATACATATACAGTATTTTATATAGATTAAATTTCAAACCTGCATACTACAATTCCATCAAGGTTAATGCTTTCTCCGATATTTATCTTCTGGCTCATCATGTCGGGCATACTTCTTACATTCTTCTTTATATATCAAAATTATAAAGAAAACAAATTTAATCTTCTTTTTATTCAGATCTGTTGCAAGCTCAAATGAAGTATAATAGTTAACGGTGTATAATTTATGGTTATTATATATATAATTTGGAGAAATAAAATCCATAACAATAGAATAATTATATGGTAATGTTTTATCAAAATTAATATCTCTACCAGTATATATTTTAAATTTAAGACAATATCCTGTAGCAGAATCGCATAAAGCATAACACTTAATTCTATGCTTTACGTACTTACTAGGAAGATATTGCCTAAAGGTATTGCCTAAAGATATTGCCGTTAAATCCAATCATGCCTTCATCAATAGCGATTTCTAGGTCAGGTAAAAAGGCTTTCGCGAAATTACCGCTAACACCGTTGATTATTATTAGAATTTAATAGATGTAATGTTAGTATAAGAAGCTACAGCACAACAAAACTAATTTCAGTTAGAATAACGGATATAACATACAAAAGACTATATAGATATATTATTATTTAATAATATCTAAAATCAAAGCAGAAATAAATCTCATTAATAAAAATACCTCGCGCCGCTTATCAGCCTTTATTTCTTCATTTTTCTTAGATATCTGGAAGTAGCGTATCAAATCCATATACTTATTTGTGGTGATCCTATCCGAGATGAATGACCGAATATATGCCGATTCCTTCGACCAAAACATTGTAACATCGGGAAGTGATGATATACCCATATAAATGATGAACCCGAGAAAAAAAAGAGTATTTCAGAGAAAGAAGTAGTAAATGAAGATTTTTTTAGTATCGCATATTCATTTGTTGATTCTACAATGTAACTTATCATATCTTTGGTACACATTTTTATAAAGAAATTGGCTTCAGTAGTCATCAAATAAATCTGTTGGTCCAGTATTTGAGGTAAAGGGTGTATTTCTAGTATGGGTTATATTATTTAGATTATCAGAACATCCTATGGGAGGACATTTATTTTCTAATTTAAGTTTCATCGCTTTAGGTGTTGAAGAAATTTCTATACATTTTGAAGAATGCGAAGATTCACTTTTTTTTACATAAATATTCATTATCGGATACTGTAAAAGAATCATCCGACTCAATCTGTAATGAAAATATATATATTTTGAATTGTAAAAATAAAAGTTTATAATAATCAAATTTATATAATATTGCAAGGAATCAAATTCTAAATATTTGTAAATAAATCAACAATTCTTATTTGTAACATTTCAATCTATTTTCAATTGTATTAACTATTTTTTAATTGTAATATTAATGACAATAGTTTAATTATATATTTTTGTATATATATAAATATATATATATTAAATATGTGCATAATTATTATAGAATTATAATATATCTAATCAGTAATGTAATGTTTATAATTTATATTTTTTTTTTAATTTGTAATATTGCTACAAATATTAAATTAGATAACAATCAATTATAATTTAATACATTATTATACTAACTACTTCTTCTAGTGATATATCGTCGACATCTAAAATAAGCTGCAATTCATCATTGTAATAATAGTCTGATATATCAAATATAAAATTGAAATGACGCTCAACATTTTAAAAAACTGAGACATATTGTCTATATACATACAATATCGCCAAATTAAAAATAGATCGGAATTCATATTATTGAATATTTATATTCATAAATAATAATTCTTTATATTTATTAAAAAATAATATAAATTCAATATAAAATCATAATATTATTATATATTAAAAATCATACTTATATTATGTAATTTTTTTTAATTTAAGGCTTATAATTTTAATAATTGATAAATATTGACTATTTAATTCCTTATGTTATCATATATAAATTATAAATAAACAAATTTAAAATACAACGTATATTTTTTAATATTTTTAAATTCAACATTTTAATTACTATATTTAATTATAATAAGCATGATGAACATTTTCGAAATCCAAATAAATATTTTTTACTGATACCTGTTTTTTTTGTAATAGCTATATAAATAAAATATAAAGCTATTTGTGTTTTTATTCATTATAATAGATAAATAAATTATCTATCAATATGTGTTTATCATTTAATATTATGATAAGTTTTTATTGAGTTATAAGCATTTTAAAATGGATATTTCAACATCGACCGTTGGGAGAATACGAGCGACGCTCGTCGAGCGTCGTCCGACATCGACCGTTGGGAAGTAAAGGATTAACTAATAAAACATAAATATGTACTATTATATGAAAATAAACCATGTTTTAGTGGAAAACTTAAAAACATGAATGTATGAATAACGCGATGCAACATTTTTAATTTTTCAAAAAAAAATATATATATATATGTGTGTGTGTATATATATACTGAATAATACAGACATATTATTTCTTTCAATGTATAAATAATATATTTGCTCATATACATGAACTAGAATTACTTATGTACTTTAGTTGTTGTACTTGTGTGCATAACATATAGTTACTTATGTAAATAGGCTATATTTACTTATGCACATATGATGTAGTTAATTATATACATACGTTTAGTTACTTATTATACAGTATATGTAGTTACTTATGTACATATGATATAGTTAATTATATACATACGTTTTAGTAACATATATACATACGTTTAGTTACTTATTATACAGTATATGTAATTACTTATGTACATAATTTGTGCTACTTATGTATAAAGATGAAGTTAGTATTTACATAAGATATAGTTATTTATTTACATAAGCATTAGTTACGTATGCACTATAGTACATACTTATATACTTAAGCTGTTCTTAGCTTATATACTAAATCTGTAATTAGTTTATATACATCGGTTAACTACCTATCGTCCCAATCCAATCTATAGGTCATATCAGTACTTCCTTATATCGTTGTAGGTTCAGAATTATTCACCAGATTCTTTCAATACAAAATTGATAACTTTTTAAAGTAGATATACGTTTATCTACCTACACCTGCAGACACTACCGCTGCATTGGAATAATGAATAGTACCAATTCTTAAACATACATTAACTAATACCGCATCCAATAAATTGATACCCAATAATAATATTTTATGAAAATAAACAAACTAATAATACCTTGACTTTTTGTTGTAGCGCATGTTAATATGTATACAACACTGTGTCATTTCTTCTACTTTTTCGTAATTTGTGAAATAGCTAAGCACCCATAACACTCGTTAATAAAAGGCATCAAAATCATGATGGCTCCTCATATATTGCCCTCAAACTACACATTTAAAAAACATATTCGTGAACTATAGATTATGAACAATTGCTTTCCTGTATAGAGCATACTACTATAGTCAATCCATCGCATATACAATATGGATATTTATAGAAGTGGTTATCGTTTAATTGATCCACACTTACCTATTGTGATATACTCTTCAATTCGCTTTACTACGCAATTCTATTATCACTAAATATATCATCTAATTTCTACATATATATGTATATATGTGTATATATATATATATATATATATATATATATATATATATATATATATATGTATATATACATATATATATATATATATATATATATATACATATATTCATATACATATATATATATATAAGTATATATACATATATATGTATATCGAATATTCGATCACAACTATCTTATAATCAGAATAAAATCTATTGGGGTGTCTGGGTCTGCACTTAATTGCTTTTAATAATATATATTTTATCGAATGTTCATACTTTATAAAGTAGAACTCGTTTACTTTACTTATCATTTAATAAATCTCATGGGAATCCGTATATTATATAATTATCTCTCTATCTGATAATTCTAAGCTAATAAAACAGTTATTTGGATATATATATATATATAAACTAGTTTAATATAAATTATTTATATATAGAATGCACATACACAACGTAACGTTTGCAGTTAATATTTACTATATGCATATGGTACGAATCTTAGTTCACGACGAATACCTGGTAAATGCAACAGTAATTGCAAATCATATAACATGTCATGTGACAGATTGCAGAGATTTAAACGATAATAACATATTAATAGTTTTATTTATTTACTAATATGGATATGTAGTATACTATGTAATTTATACTTAAATAAAATACCCACCACACCATAACTCTTATTCTACATAATATATAGTAAATAAATTATTATTAAATATTATTATCATATATGATATTCTATATAAACTATATTTTCATAAACTATTTAGAAAATTATTTACAAAAATTAAATATGTATAAATTATATAAGAAATAAATTGCTTTAAATATATAATTAACAATATTTAGATTATTTATAAATATTATAATCCCATTATAATGGGAAATAAATACAAAACCTATCATTTATTTTTATATAATGATATTAAAATATAATTTAATAATATAAATTTCATATTTAAACGGTGTAGAATTTATGAGTTATTTAAATGTTGATATAATTATATATATATATATATATATATATATATATATATATGAACGTGCCCTTATTTTAACTAATGATAAATGTAAATATCCTTTTTAATAATATAACCTGTTATTGCAATTATTTAAATATGAATTCTGATTATTTTATAAACATAATGGATAATAAATAATGTATTTAATTTATAGATTGAACTATATATTCGATTGATAAATAGTGGGTATAGTTGATAGTCGAATATATTATTACCAATACCAATTAACAATAGAGGGGCGAGTTGAGTTTTAAAGGGTAGTGGCAACTTAGGATATCTAAAAATTTAACTTCTGATTATAAAAAATCCTAATAAATCATGCACAAATAGTTAAGAAAAAATTGGTGAATTAATTAGGTAATTTTGTGAAATAAAAAACGAAAAACAAATATCGATGTTTAAATATATCCATATTCCTATTTTTCATAACTTTATTATATATTATGTTTAGCATTTTTTATTATTCTTAGTTTTACTCCCTTGTCTAAATGTAGTCGATACATATAACAGTAAATAATTATAACACATTTTTTATTACAAAGTTTATCTGAAGATATTTATAATTTAATAGTTTACATTATATAAACTTTCTTATTTTTGTAAAATTAATTTTTGATGAATGCTATACAAAATATATTTAGAAACACATTTGAATACATTTATTTTATGGGATCGTTCCGGAATAAGTATATTTGTAAGAATTAAAATGATATAATACATTAAATATTATCTAAAATTATTCTCGGGTTTTACTCTATCACAAATTCTCAAGTTATTAATCTCAAGTTGTATTCGTGATAGACCAGTTTAGAAAATAGTAAAAGAGAATAATATAAAATAAGATTATATATTTAAGTATTCATTTCTATTCTAATTATGAGATGAATTTTAAATATATTCATTTATATATAATATTTATATATTCTTCTAGATTTATTTAGGAATATAAATATTCATATTAAATATAAACAATACTATTCATAATTCTAATTCAGTAATAATTATTAATTTAGTAATACATTATTAAAACATTAATATTTTATAGAATATATAATAATTAATAATATAATTCAGAATTAGTAGATTTATACACTATATGTTTATATGAGTTTCACAAGTTTATTAAAAAAGTATACGATATTTTTAAATGTATACGATATTACTCCAATCTATTGTATGTTTATACGAGTTTACCTAAAATTTAAACAATTTATTGTTTATTATACTGATATTAATCCATAATTTACTAGAACTTTCGTCGAGTGAAACAATATTATATATGAATAAAAGAGCTCGAAAATTTTAGATTGATTATATTTGAATATATTTATTGATTATATTTGTTCTAATATGACCATATATCTAGTATATTGTATTTTAATCTTATTTTTGAGATATCATCTTATACTACTAGTATGTTTACTCGTTTGATTTCATACGAGTCTTCTAATCTTTTAAAATATATGAAGGTTCTTATTGAATTTCATTAAGAAACGTCCCGTCCTCTCTTAGTTTTGTATTATTATATACACATATTATTTTCTTATTATCCTCTCTTTATACAATCGATAAGTTTATATATCTAGTTATATACTTTAATTTTATTATATAATTGAGTTGATAATTTTAAAATGTTCTGAAGTGCTTGATGATGAATAGGATGCGGAGTACATTAATGTCGATTCTGGTGTTATTCTATTGCATATATATATTTTGCACGTGCCAATCTATCGAATAAATTGTAGTTTGCTGATTGCAATATACAAGATAAGATAGTGTTTTCTAAAAAAACGTATTAAAAGTTGCTAAAATTTATATTGCAATTCTGATATTATTTTTGAAATGTGTAAATGCAAATAATTACAAATATATGAATACGGATGTAATAAATACATCATAGTAGAGTCTATCAAATATGTCTAGCTATATCTCCACGTAATATCATTATATAGTTATCATGGTATAAAGTCAAATAGTGGATATATAATAATCTTGAATTATAATCAGATTTTACATATAAAATGCCTCCCCAGGTTCCATAGAGCCCTTCTTTAAAGATGAAATTCAAAAGATGATTTGTAACCAATATCATGATTCTACCTATGTCATTATAGTTATCGTACGAATTCACCAATTATTGATCATTTAAATATCAGCAATATCAGCCATCAGATATATTGAGAATGCCATTTGATAAAATATAAATTTGATGACGAACATTATGATAGTTATTTTATTTATTTTCTATTTTATATGTAGAAATTAATAGTCACGATGAAGAAACCAATATACAATTTAACGTATATGCATACTTTAATTAACATATATCTGAATTATATATATAAACTTATTTAATAACAATCTATAAAAATATCATTTATATTTTTTTAAAATTCTTATTTAAAATTTATATTTTTAAATTATTAATTATATCATGATTTTTAAAAATATATATTAATTAAATAACAATAAGGTACGATGATTTTAAACCAAATTCTTTTAATAGTTATTTATAAAGTATTTGTAGTAGTTTATTTTGCCGAATGCGTATCAGTATATAATAACAACAATTTTAATATTAGTTTATATCTATATAAAGGACTAGACTTAACCTATTTATCGACAAGTGAAACATATCTCCTTTTCGATGAACTTGATGATACCTGCTTTAGCGTTAATAAAGATACTTCGTTTCAAATGACAATAGCCTTGAAGAAACCGATGGTCCTGATTAATATTAATATTGTGTCCGAAGACAATTATCTTTTAGGACATGAAATATTTTTGTCGTGGATCCGTAAAGATTTCTATGGAAGTTTAAGATGCAATACGAACAAGATAATAGAATGTTAGTAAATATACTTACCATATAAAGTTAATTAATATATGATTTACGTTATATGTGAAATTCCATATCCAACGAATTAGGCTTCATATGTTGACTGAATGCATGATCTCAGATTTGTGTGGATGTTTCCTCGAAACATTTCCGTAAATGCATAGTATATATATTGGCATATTGTAGCCCATACAATTTATATAAACATACTATATAGGTATATATATGTATATATTTATTTAAATATATATATATATATATATATATATATATATATATATTCCATATCAACCTATAAACATATATGATTTATATAAAATTATAATTTGAATATATTTAATATATTTAAAATATATGTTCATTAATATAGTGAATAAGTTGTATGGACCTACTATATTATCGGGTACTCAATTTAAGATATACGCTGATAAAATACTTTTATTCATAAGTATGAAAAAAGAAAAGTACAAGATTTGTAGGGTTGAACCTATATTTGAATATGAAAACGAGATACCATTACAAAGCGAATCGGATCTCACAAATTTCAATTCCAGAGATGATAATAATTTAGTATGGAAATCAATTATTTATAGTACTCAATGTAAAATTAGTAGAGACGACATATTAACAAAAAAATCACTTATTCCACTTTCTAAAGGTATTGTTTATATTAATAATTGTATTGGTACATGTTTTACAATTGAATTTAATATAAATATTAAAATGATGGCATTTGCGATATGGTTCAATAAAAAAGAAATTAGAGAAAAAATTACAAAAAGGCTGTGTTCGGACAAATTAATATTTAATTCAATTATTATGGATTCTAAATCAATTTGTAAAGATATTTTCCAAAGAGATACTAGCCTTTCTGAAGTTTACATGGCATACGCGAATTGTAAGGACCGTATATTTATAAAAAATAATAATAAATTAGTCATTAATCTTAACATAGAACGTATTGAAGTAGTAGAAATGGCGGTATATAGTGTACGGAGAATCGAGAATCTACCCTTGAAGTGTATAACCAAAAAAAAAATAATAATAAATACCGTTAAGAATCAAAATAAGTCAATTATTCGGTCGATTCATATAAATAATAATATAAAATATGTCTATAATAATACTATTAATAAATCATATAATTTTCATTTGAATAAAGCAACCTTTGCGTTAATAGACCACCAAATATCTAGCTGTTTCCGGTTTCACTACAATAGCGGATTCTTGACATTTACGTTCCAATTCGCCACTATTGTACTTATCAAAAGTATTACATTTGATACAGGAATATCATTAAAAAAGCATACATCATTTTTTATAAATGAGTTTTCATCGGCTCCTGATGCCGTGTATAGAGATATTCTGGATAATGTAAATAAATGTAAACAAACATTGATATCCAATTTCTCCTTTAATGGTTGGATAATATTTTTTAATGTTATATGACATATTATGATACAATATATATATATATATATATATAATATATATATATATATATATATTACATATATTATATATGAATCGAGTTATATTTCTATTTAATATATACATATACATATATATATATATATATATATACAATATATTAAATTCTCATATTATAGTAACATGATAATTATAAACTATATGAAAAGTATAAAAATACATATTACTTCGCAATAAAGTATAATAAGTATATTATAATAAGTAATATATATAAATATATATTATATCTATAAAATATGAAAAGTCATATAAAGTTATAAATAATATAAAGTAATATATATATATATATATATATATATATATATATATATATATATATGTTTGGATATATACAAATAATAAAAAAATATTAAATTAAAATACCATTTACAATTAATCTAATATTTATTAAAATATATAATGAACACATTTTGAACATAAACCTTCCCAATAATACTAAATATATAATTGAAATATAAATGAATTATTATATTGTAATTTTATATATAATAATTTAAATTATAATTAATCATAAATAATGAAATCTTTTTGTTTCGCGTAGAATTAATTTTACATATATATATTTCATTTTGCATATTAATATAAATTTTCATAATGGAATTATATCAAAAAATTATTAATGAAAAAAAATTAAAATTTATATATTTATTTATATTATTTAAAAATTACTAGTATATTATCTAAATCATTAAAATACCAAAATACCATATTTACTGATTATTGTGAATTCCGAAAATATTACCATTTAGTAAATATTTTTACAAATTCGCAAAAAATACTATATGGTAAAACAATAAAATATTATTATATTACATAGATTATATTTATAATTTGTACATAAATAAATATGTAGAAATATATTCAAATTACTTATAATAATAATACTATAAATTTCAAAAATAAACAAATTGATACATTTCACTAAGTCTAATAGATTTACAAATTTCATAATCATAACCAAGAGTAACAATAACTTATAGAAGATATATTTATTTTTGATATATAAAGATGATCGCAATTTATTAAATTAAATATTAGATGATAGTTAGAAAATAAATTGTATAAGATATTTGGCATATTAAATAAAAACATTTTTTTCTATTAAAAGAATCTGCCAACTCATATCTTGATAATATTTGTTACTAAAGAGATTGATATAGATAGTCTATTCGCAGAATAATGATAATCAGATTATTTATCTAATAATATTCGTTAAATCACTACTATTCATATCCCACTACTAATCTATCCCATAAACAAATAAAATCTATTAATTCCCGTGTATGTGCTAGTTGTAGCAAGTTAAAAATAAAAAATCCGCGCACTGGTAAATCTGTTCGTACTACGGTTATGTGTAATATTTGTAATGTAGCTTTATGTCAAAATTGTTTTCTTGTCCACCAATAAAAGCATACTTCATTATTGATATTATTTTATTATAAACTATGAGGAATATTAATTATTATTATATTCGACTAACTATTAAAATAAACTAGAATTGAAAATTAAATATTTATATGTAAACAAAATTATAAGAAAATTTATAATTCACAAAATAATTTTAGTTGTAACTTTTATTAATTTTGATGAATACTTAAAATTATGTTAATTTTATATACTAGTTTAATATTATTAAATAATAAAAGTTTACATAAATAGTATATATTACACACTGTACAAATAATTTGTAATTGTTGTTTTATCACTAAAATATGAATACATATTGATATTATATATTGTATACAAATATTATTACAAATTTATAATAATTAATTTAAACTATATTAAATTGCATTCAATATTGAATAAACTTGTTTATATGTTAAAATTAATATGTTGGTGTCAAAATCAACATTTAAAACTAGTCCTAATTTCTGCATTTGTAATAATCAATTTTAAAAATATTTTTAAATGTAAAATAATATTTAGATTTTTTACATAAATACCTAATAGTTTGAACTGAATTTTTAGTATGTTATATATCATTATATATAGAATATATATTTTCTTAAAAATTAATTTGTATTCTTAAAATGGTATATTATATTGTATATATAAATAGCATGTATAAAAAAGTAGAATATTTAAATTTAAATTTAATATATCTTCATATATCAATTTTAATACTACACTATTTTGAAAGATAATCCATACCATATTATATATGGTTTTATTATCAAGAAAATATATATAGAATGAATTACATGAAAATAAATATATACTAATGTAAAAACATAATTTATAAACAATATTAAATTTCTTAAAATCACGAAATATTGTTGTCATTTCGAGGTAATAAAAATATCCCTCGTCATGTAAAGGGTTAATATAAAAATATTCATTAAATCATTAATATATTGATGTAAGCTATTAGTACAGATTGAAACTATTCTCTCATATAAAATTATATTTCTCATCAGTATTTTTAGTTAAATACTTGTAAACTGGATGATGTAATTATATAATAAATATGATTTGCCGGTGTCATATAATAACATATCGCCATATAATAAATCATCGCCGACGATCACATTATATAAATTCATATAACTCGTTAAATATAATTTTAAATAATATAATTATTTACTTGGTTATAGAGTATATGCATATTCGTATTATATGTGAATATTAAATTATAATATTTTGTAACTATCGGGAATTCTGAATTTTAATATTTTTAAATTGAAAAATGAAAATATTATCATTAGTATTTTATACTATCTATATTTAATTCTATTTGCAATAGTGAACACTCATTTTTAAAGAATTACAACAAAATATATTTATTTGAAATAATAAGCCTGGTAGATATTTAAGAATATAATAATAAAACCGTGGTTTTGTAAATTAAATTTACGAAAGTATTTTAAATAATTATTATAATAGTTCATCACCACGAAATGGTGACCTTCTTTTTGGACCTTTACATCATTACTTTAAAATTATTCAAGTATATTTTTAAACTTTCTATAGTATATAATCTAAATCATACATAGGTCTCATTTAGATATATGTATATATATACTAAATGTATTTTATGATAGTCTATTATATAATAGTCCCCCGCCCCACTATATAAAATAAAATAATACTCTTATGAAATATATATATGGTATTACAAATTAATAATATAATATAATTCCTTCATAGATATATTATCATGAAGTTAATGATCATAATCAAATTAAATTAACTAATTACTTATAATTAAACTAACTATTCCTAATATATTTATTAAAATATTTGTGAAATACATATTTTTAATATAAAATAAAATAAAATACTTAAAATGTATACTAACCTGAATAATAATAATAATACCATCGAATGATACATTTTCAAAATTAAAAAATATTGTTTACAATATAATAGTGATGTAAACGTACAAATACAGAGTCACGATTCTGGCGATTAAATAGTATAGAAATTATTTTAATAAATACTCTCTAAAATTGTAAATTTAATATATAAAATCAAGCTGTTATGCTCATAGTTTTAAATATGTATTAGGCTTTATATTTCAACTAAATATATTTTGTTATAATTCTTTAAAAATGAGCGTTCACTATTACGAATAGAATTAGATAATATACTAATAATAATATTTATATATTTCAATTTAAAATACCCGATAGTTTCACAATATTCTAATTTATTATTCACATATAATATGAATATACATATACTCTATAACCATATAACTATTTAGGTTGTTTAAAGTTATATTTAACGAGTTATATGAATTTATAAATTCAGGTGATCGCTTGCGATATTTTATTAATCGACATCAGCAACTGATTATAGTTTATATTTAAATATATTAAAAATGCTTGTAAAATAAATATAAATATTAAAATATATTGAACCCATATAAAAAACCTTAATATACAAATTTCAAACTAGAAAATATATTAGTTAGATTAGCAGTGATAATTAATGATTATTAAAAATGTAAATGAAAACGTATGGAATATGTTAATGTAAATTATAAATGATATAGTATATATTTACATATGCTAATAATTAAAATAAATATACTATATATTAATATCATCTTAAATATTTCAAAATATGTATCATAATTATACAATATATAAGATATCTTGAATTATAACATTTGTAAATATTTCAATAATAATTAATTAAAATAATTTCATTCTTAAGGTACAATTGCTACGTTTAAATTTAACAATGATGGGTATTATGCTACTAAGGTAGTGGCAAATGTAACTATATTTAGATTTCCTTCGTTTTGCGAGATCTTTATGGATTTAAAGAAATTAACATTGCATGATGTAATGGGCGAAAAAATAAAAAAAATAAAAATTAATGAATACATGCCTATAGAGATTACAGAAAATACACGAAGAGAGAAACACTGCAATAACCTGCTAACGGACGGTTACGCTGGAACAGAAATATCGAATTTTCATAAAAATGATTTAAATGCATACGTAAATGGATATACAATTAACGATATATATAATATATTGATACTTGATAAACCGAATAATATTGGATCCGTGATTTTATGGAGTAGTGTGGGTGCGAATTTATATTCCAATTATACTCTATTTTATGAAAACATTACGATGCAATTGTCTACGGTTTCATATAAAAGTGAATCTGCAGAGAATTGTTACCGAACAAAAATTTCACACACTTTTTCCAAAGGTTTAATAGCTACTAATGCATATTGCCTTGATAATTCTGAAATTCCAGTAAAACGCGTTGTTATTAAGCTATATAACTGGACCGGAGGAAGAATTGTAGAAATAACTGTAAGTGCTCTAAAACTAATTTTCAACAGTAGTAACGACAGTAGTACAGGTAATATAAATATAATGTTTACTAAATTACAAATATTATACAATTTTTTAACATGATCACTACTATCCAACTAAGCAGTACTCCATTATCTCATAAATATTTTTATTATATAACATATACTATATTTATTTAAGTAATGAAAGAAAATGATCATCAAAGTATGTATTAATATATATTATAATAAATTATTATTTATACGAATCCGCTATTTTATTAAAAACTGCAATATAATCTTACATTAAAATTATTTATTTAAGTAATGAAAGAAAATGTTCATCAAAGTATGTATTAATATATATTATAATAAATTATTATTTATACGAATCCGCTATTTTATTAAAAACTGCAATATAATCTTACATTAAAATTATTAATAGTATTGGAAAATAGGACTATTATTACAGAAAAGGAGAAGCAAACAAAGACACCGACGTATATCATCGTTTTGATGTTTATTATCATTTTAATTGTTTCATTAATTATGTTTTATATATGGGAATTTATAAGGAAAATAAATAATAGTGAAAATAAAAATGAATTTATAGAAACAAATACATATACTTTAAGTAAATAATTGTATACGTATATTAATGATGATAAATAAACGATAATATATTATGTTATTTATTATCATTTAGTAATAATTTAGTAATAATTCTAAGCAGCATTTGTTAATGATTTATTAGTATTATATATGAATATGCTTTTTTCCACAAAGGTTTTTGAAATTTGAATTTAAATTGATTTAAACGATATAATCAAAGTTTACATTACTTATATATATTTAAATATATTGTCGACACAGTATTAAGTTTCTCTTAAGATAAAATATAAATATTTACATATAATATATAAATATAATTAAAATATGTACTCCACATTATGGATAAAGTACTATAGGTAAAATAAAATAGCTAATATTAATTAAAAAATTAATTTATTTATCTATATGAATATCTATTAATTTATTAATAATATTCAAAAATAGCATAGCGTGAATATGATATAAGCAATAGATTGCAAATTATTAATTATGAATAGATTTAATTTATAATCGGAATTAATAATATGAGATAGTACTAGTTGCATTGTATGTATATGATATAATCATATAATGATGATTCTAAATATAAAATAAATTTGTATATAATATATATTAAATCAACTTTATATACATATATCATTAATAAAATATATAATTACCCAACTTATGTTATCATATAAATCACAATATATTATATTAATTATTATTATTATATTATATTCATAGATACATACATAGTAAGTAACTATGTAAGTTACTCTAATTGATAATATAACTCTATTAATTATTTAATGAATAAGAATAGAGAACATATATAATTAATTATTAATTTAATTATACATAATTTAATCAAATTAATAATATTATATTTATTATATGTATATATAGTTAATATATTATATATATTACATATTTATGTATTATATATTTTGAAAATTCATATATGATATATTATTTATAATAAAAAGTTATGTTCCATAATATATATTTCCAAACCTCATAACTTTTAAAATTGTCACAAATTTCCAACTTTAAATCAAATTGTTCCATACTTATTAAAGGCATTTTGTAATATCTACGAATACATATATTTGTTATATTTGATAATATCCTCATTATTAATTAGTATCCTATCGTAGTATAATATAATACATGATCGATAAATATAATAAATAATAAAATAATTATATTTAAATATGAAATTTTAAAAATATATATAACGTCAAATGCATAGATATAAGCATAGATATATACTTTTGAGATAAAAGTATATTTTCAATAGACTCATTACATGTAATATATAGATAATCTAATCTTGACTTTAATATATCACACCGATTTCCATTAACCCTTTACCTACCGCGGATTTTTCAAAAGTATGCGCTATTTTCCCCAGAGATTTTTGTATTTATTATAAATTTATACTATTACTCAAATAACATACTTTTACATTATCAAATAATAATAATCGATAATTATAAGTTATCATATTTTTAAAAAGAATTTAATTATCTTTTAATGAAATTCATATTAATGATGTATAGTTAATTAAATAGTAAATACAAAATAATATATATATTTTATACTGAGTAACATAACTAATGTATATAATATTAATAAATTAACTAATTTTACTTTTTTTAATACCAGTATATAGGTAATACAATAACTTTTATGTTGATTGTATTTGAAAATAATTGTTATTGAAAAAGTTACGATAATTTATATTTTGGAAAATAGAAGAATAGTAATGAGAATAAGATATTCAATAATAAGATAATAAGATAATTCTTTTTCATATTACTTCGTGTAAATTCAAGAATATAGAGACCAAAACATTGTAACATCGGGAAGTGATGATATACCCATATAAATGATAAACCCGAGAAAAAAAGAGTATTTCAGAGTTAGAAGTAGTAAATGAAGATTTTTTTAGTATCGCATATATATTTGTTGATTCTACAATGTAACTTATCATATCTTTGGTACACATTTTTATAAAGAAATTGGCTTCAGTAGTCATCATATAAATCTATTGGTCCAGTATTTGAGGTAAAGGGTGTATTTCTAGTATGGGTTATATTATTTAGATTATCAGAACATCCTATGGGAGGACATTTATTTTCTAATTTAAGTTTCATCGCTTTAGGTGTTGAAGAAATTTCTATACATTTTGAAGAATGCGAAGATTCACTTTTTTTACATAAATATTCATTATCGGATACTGTAAAAGAATCATCCGACTCAATCTGTAATGAAAATATATATATTTTGAATTGTAAAAATAAAAGTTTATAATAATCAAATTTATATAATATTGCAAGGAATCAAATTCTAAATATTTGTAAATAAATCAACAATTCTTATTTGTAACATTTCAATCTATTTTCAATTGTATTAACTGTTTTTAAATTGTAATATTAATGACAATAGTTTAATTATATATTCTTGTATATATATAAATATATATATATTAAATATGTGCATAATTATTATAGAATTATAATAAATCTAATCAGAAATGTAATGTTTATAATTTATATTTTTTTTTTAATTTGTAATATTGCTACAAATATTGAATTAGATAACAATCAATTATAATTTAATACATTATTATACTATCTACTTCTTCTAGTGATATATCGTCGACATCTAAAATAAGCTGCAATTCATCATTGTAATAATAGTCTGATATATCAAATATAAAATTGAAATGACGCTCAACATTTTAAAAAACTGAGACATATTGTCTATATACATACAATATCGCCAAATTAAAAATAGATCGGAATTCATATTATTGAATATTTATATTCATAAATAATAATTCTTTATATTTATTAAAAAATAATATAAATTCAATATAAAATCATAATATTATTATATATTAAAAATCATACTTATATTATGTAATTTTTTTTAATTTAAGGCTTATAATTTTAATAATTGATAAATATTGACTATTTAATTCCTTATGTTATCATATATAAATTATAAATAAACAAATTTAAAATACAACGTATATTTTTTAATATTTTTAAATTAAACATTTTAATTACTATATTTAATTATAATAAGCATGATGAACATTTTCGAAATCCAAATAAATATTTTTTACTGATACCTGTTTTTTTTGTAATAGCTATATAAATAAAATATAAAGCTATTTGTGTTTTTATTCATTATAATAGAAAAATAAATTATCTATCAATATGTGTTTATCATTTAATATTCGGATAAGTTTTTATTGAGTTATAAGCATTTTAAAATGGATATTTCAACATCGACCGTTGGGAGAATACGAGCGACGCTCGTCGAGCGTCGTCCGAAATCGACCGTTGGGAAGTAAAGGATTAACTAATAAAACATAAATATGTACTATTATATGAAAATAAACCATGTTTTAGTGGAAAACTTAAAAACATGAATGTATGAATAACGCGATGCAACATTTTTAATTTTTCAAAAAAAAAATATATATATATATGTGTGTGTGTATATATATACTGAATAATACAGACATATTATTTCTTTCAATGTATAAATAATATATTTGCTCATATACATGAACTAGAATTACTTATGTACTTTAGTTGTTGTACTTGTGTGCATAACATATAGTTACTTATGTAAATAGGCTATATTTACTTATGCACATATGATGTAGTTAATTATATACATACGTTTAGTTACTTATTATACAGTATATGTAGTTACTTATGTACATATGATATAGTTAATTATATACATACGTTTTAGTAACATATATACATACGTTTAGTTACTTATTATACAGTATATGTAATTACTTATGTACATAATTTGTGCTACTTATGTATAAAGATGAAGTTAGTATTTACATAAGATATAGTTATTTATTTACATAAGCATTAGTTACGTATGCACTATAGTACATACTTATATACTTAAGCTGTTCTTAGCTTATATACTAAATCTGTAATTAGTTTATATACATCGGTTAACTACCTATCGTCCCAATCCAATCTATAGGTCATATCAGTACTTCCTTATATCGTTGTAGGTTCAGAATTATTCACCAGATTCTTTCAATACAAAATTGATAACTTTTTAAAGTAGATATACGTTTATCTACCTACACCTGCAGACACTACCGCTGCATTGGAATAATGAATAGTACCAATTCTTAAACATACATTAACTAATACCGCATCCAATAAATTGATACCCAATAATAATATTTTATGAAAATAAACAAACTAATAATACCTTGACTTTTTGTTGTAGCGCATGTTAATATGTATACAACACTGTGTCATTTCTTCTACTTTTTCGTAATTTGTGAAATAGCTAAGCACCCATAACACTCGTTAATAAAAGGCATCAAAATCATGATGGCTCCTCATATATTGCCCTCAAACTACACATTTAAAAAACATATTCGTGAACTATAGATTATGAACAATTGCTTTCCTGTATAGAGCATACTACTATAGTCAATCCATCGCATATACAATATGGATATTTATAGAAGTGGTTATCGTTTAATTGATCCACACTTACCTATTGTGATATACTCTTCAATTCGCTCTACTACGCAATTCTATTATCACTAAATATATCATCTAATTTCTACATATATATGTATATATGTGTATATATATATATATATATATATATATATATATATATATATATATGTATATATACATATATATATATATATATATATATACATATATTCATATACATATATATATATATGTATATATACATATATATGTATATCGAATATTCGATCACAACTATCTTATAATCAGAATAATATATATTGAGGTGTCTGGGTCTGCACTTAATTGCTTTTAATAATATATATTTTATCGAATGTTCATACTTTATAAAGTAGAACTCGTTTACTTTACTTATCATTTAATAAATCTCATGGGAATCCGTATATTATATAATTATCTCTCTATCTGATAATTCTAAGCTAATAAAACAGTTATTTGGATATATATATATATATAAACTAGTTTAATATAAATTATTTATATATAGAATGCACATACACAACGTTTGCAGTTAATATTTACTATATGCATATGGTACGAATCTTAGTTCACGACGAATACCTGGTAAATGCAACAGTAATTGCAAATCATATAACATGTCATGTGACAGATTGCAGAGATTTAAACGATAATAACATATTAATAGTTTTATTTATTTACTAATATGGATATGTAGTATACTATGTAATTTATACTTAAATAAAATACCCACCACACCATAACTCTTATTCTACATAATATATAGTAAATAAATTATTATTAAATATTATTATCATATATGATATTCTATATAAACTATATTTTCATAAACTATTTAGAAAATTATTTACAAAAATTAAATATGTATAAATTATATAAGAAATAAATTGCTTTAAATATATAATTAACAATATTTAGATTATTTATAAATATTATAATCCCATTATAATGGGAAATAAATACAAAACCTATCATTTATTTTTATATAATGATATTAAAATATAATTTAATAATATAAATTTCATATTTAAACGGTGTAGAATTTATGAGTTATTTAAATGTTGATATAATTATATATATATATATATATATATATATATATATATATATATATATATGAACGTGCCCTTATTTTAACTAATGATAAATGTAAATATCCTTTTTAATAATATAACCTGTTATTGCAATTATTTAAATATGAATTCTGATTATTTTATAAACATAATGGATAATAAATAATGTATTTAATTTATAGATTGAACTATATATTCGATTGATAAATAGTGGGTATAGTTGATAGTCGAATATATTATTACCAATACAAATTAACAATAGAGGGGCGAGTTGAGTTTTAAAGGGTAGTGGCCACTTAGGATATCTAAAAATTTAACTTCTGATTATAAAAAATCCTAATAAATCATGCACAAATAGTTAAGAAAAAATTGGTGAATTAATTAGGTAATTTTGTGAAATAAAAAACGAAAAACAAATATCGATGTTTAAATATATCCATATTCCTATTTTTCATAACTTTATTATATATTATGTTTAGCATTTTTTATTATTCTTAGTTTTACTCCCTTATCTAAATGTAGTCGATAAATATAACAGTAAATAATTATAACACATTTTTTTATTACAAAGTTTATCTGAAGATATTTATAATTTAATAGTTTACATTATATAAACTTTCTTATTTTTGTAAAATTAATTTTTGATGAATGCTATACAAAATATATTTAGAAACACATTTGAATACATTTATTTTATGGGATCGTTCCGGAATAAGTATATTTGTAAGAATTAAAATGATATAATACATTAAATATTATCTAAAATTATTCTCGGGTTTTACTCTATCACAAATTCTCAAGTTATTAATCTCAAGTTGTATTCGTGATAGACCAGTTTAGAAAATAGTAAAAGAGAATAATATAAAATAAGATTATATATTTAAGTATTCATTTCTATTCTAATTATGAGATGAATTTTAAATATATTCATTTATATATAATATTTATATATTCTTCTAGATTTATTTAGGAATATAAATATTCATATTAAATATAAACAATACTATTCATAATTCTAATTCAGTAATAATTATTAATTTAGTAATACATTATTAAAACATTAATATTTTATAGAATATATAATAATTAATAATATAATTCAGAATTAGTAGATTTATACATTATATGTTTATATGAGTTTCACAAGTTTATTAAAAAAGTATACGCTATTTTTAAATGTATACGATATTACTCCAATCTATTGTATGTTTATACGAGTTTACCTAAAATTTAAACAATTTATTGTTTATTATACTGATATTAATCCATAATTTACTAGAACTTTCGTCGAGTGAAACAATATTATATATGAATAAAAGATCTCGAAAATTTTAGATTGATTATATTTGAATATATTTATTGATTATATTTGTTCTAATATGACCATATATCTAGTATATTGTATTTTAATCTTATTTTTGAGATATCATCCTATACTACTAGTATGTTTACTCGTTTGATTTCATACGAGTCTTCTAATCTTTTAAAATATATGAAGGTTCTTATTGAATTTCATTAAGAAACGTCCCGTCCTCTCTTAGTTTTGTATTATTATATACACATATTATTTTCTTATTATCCTCTCTTTACACAATCGATAAGTTTATATATCTAGTTATATACTTTAATTTTATTATATAATTGAGTTGATAATTTTAAAATGTTCTGAAGTGCTTGATGATGAATAGGATGCGGAGTACATTAATGTCATTCTGGTGTTATTCTATTGCATATATATTTTTTGCACGTGCCAATCTATCGAATAAATTGTAGTTTGCTGATTGCAATATACAAGATAAGATAGTGTTTTCTAAAAAAACGTATTAAAAGTTGCTAAAATTTATATTGCAATTCTGATATTATTTTTGAAATGTGTAAATGCAAATAATTACAAATATATGAATACGGATGTAATAAATACATCATAGTAGAGTCTATCAAATATGTCTAGCTATATCTCCACGTAATATCATTATATAGTTATCATGGTATAAAGTCAAATAGTGGATATATAATAATCTTGAATTATAATCAGATTTTACATATAAAATGCCTCCCCAGGTTCCATAGAGCCCTTCTTTAAAGATGAAATTCAAAAGATGATTTGTAACCAATATCATGATTCTACCTATGTCATTATAGTTATCGTACGAATTCACCAATTATTGATCATGTAAATATCAGCAATATCAGCCATCAGATATATTGAGAATGTCATTTGATAAAATATAAATTTGATGACGAACATTATGATAGTTATTTTATTTATTTTCTATTTTATATGTAGAAATTAATAGTCACGATGAAGAAACCAATATACAATTTAACGTATATGCATACTTTAATTAACATATATCTGAATTATATATATAAACTTATTTAATAACAATCTATAAAAATATCATTTATATTTTTTTTAAATTCTTATTTAAAATTTATATTTTTAAATTATTAATTATATCATGATTTTTAAAAATATATATTAATTAAATAACAATAAGGTACGATGATTTTAAACCAAATTCTTTTAATAGTTATTTATAAAGTATTTGTAGTAGTTTATTTTGCCGAATGCGTATCAGTATATAATAACAACAATTTTAATATTAGTTTATATCTATATAAAGGACTAGACTTAACCTATTTATCGACAAGTGAAACATATCTCCTTTTCGATGAACTTGATGATACCTGCTTTAGCGTTAATAAAGATACTTCGTTTCAAATGACAATAGCCTTGAAGAAACCGATGGTCCTGATTAATATTAATATTGTGTCCGAAGAAAATTATCTTTTAGGACATGAAATATTTTTGTCGTGGATCCGTAGAGATTTCTATGGAAGTTTAAGATGCAATACGAACAAGATAATAGAATGTTAGTAAATATACTTACCATATAAAGTTAATTAATATATGATTTACGTTATATGTGAAATTCCATATCCAACGAATTAGGCTTCATATGTTGACTGAATGCATGATCTCAGATTTGTGTGGATGTTTCCTCGAAACATTTCCGTAAATGCATAGTATATATATTGGCATATTGTAGCCCATACAATTTATATAAACATACTCTATAGGTATATATATGTATATATTTATTCAAATATATATATATATATATATATATATATATATATATTCCATATCAACCTATAAACATATATGATTTATATAAAATTATAATTTGAATATATTTAATATATTTAAAATATATGTTCATTAATATAGTGGATAAGTTGTATGGACCTACTATATTATCGGGTATTCAATTTAAGATATACGCTGATAAAATACTTTTATTCATAAGTATGAAAAAAGAAAAGTACAAGATTTGTAGGTTTGAACCTATATTTGAATATGAAAACGAGATACCATTACAAAGCGAATCGGATCTCACAAATTTCAATTCCAGAGATGATAATAATTTAGTATGGAAATCAATTATTTATAGTACTCAATGTAAAATTAGTAGAGACGACATATTAACAAAAAAATCACTTATTCCACTTTCTAAAGGTATTGTTTATATTAATAATTGTATTGGTACATGTTTTACAATTGAATTTAATATAACTATTAAAATGATGGCATTTGCGATATGGTTCAATAAAAAAGAAATTAGAGAAAAAATTACAAAAAGGCTGTGTTCGGACAAATTAATATTTAATTCAATTATTATGGATTCTAAATCAATTTGTAAAGATATTTTCCAAAGAGATACTAGCCTTTCTGAAGTTTACATGGCATACGCGAATTGTAAGGATCGTATATTTATAAAAAAAAATAATAAATTAGTCATTAATCTTAACATAGAACGTATTGAAGTAGTAGAAATGGCGGTATATAGTGTACGGAGAATCGAGAATCTACCCTTGAAGTGTATAACCAAAAAAATAATAATAATAAATACCGTTAAGAATCAAAATAAGTCAATTATTCATTCGATTCATATAAATAATAATATAAAATATGTCGATAATAATACTATTAATAAATCATATAATTTTCATTTGAATAAAGCAACCTTTGCGTTAATAGACCACCAAATATCTAGCTGTTTCCGGTTTCACTACAATAGCGGATTCTTGACATTTACGTTCCAATTCGCCACTATTGTACTTATCAAAAGTATTACATTTGATACAGGAATATCATTAAAAAAGCATACATCATTTTTTATAAATGAGTTTTCATCGGCTCCTGATGCCGTGTATAGAGATATTCTGGATAATGTAAATAAATGTAAACAAACATTGATATCCAATTTCTCCTTTAATGGTTGGATAATATTTTTTAATGTTATATGACATATTATGATACAATATATATATATATATATATATATATAATATATATATATATATATTACATATATTATATATGAATCGAGTTATATTTCTATTTAATATATACATATACATATATATATATATATATATATATATATATATATTGTATCATAATATACAATATATTAAATTCTCATATTATAGTAACATGATAATTATAAACTATATGAAAAGTATAAAAATACATATTACTTCGCAATAAAGTATAATAAGTATATTATAATAAGTAATATATATAAATATATATTATATCTATAAAATATGAAAAGTCATATAAAGTTATAAATAATATAAAGTAATAAATATATATATATATATATATATATATATATATATATGTTTGGATATATACAAATAATAAAAAAATATTAAATTAAAATACCATTTACAATTAATCTAATATTTATTAAAATATATAATGAACACATTTTGAACATAAACCTTCCCAATAATACTAAATATATAATTGAAATATAAATGAATTATTATATTGTAATTTTATATATAATAATTTAAATTATAATTAATCATAAATAATGAAATCTTTTTGTTTCGCGTAGAATTAATTTTACATATATATATTTCATTTTGCATATTAATATAAATTTTCATAATGGAATTATATCAAAAAATTATTAATGAAAAAAAATTAAAATTTATATATTTATTTATATTATTTAAAAATTACTAGTATATTATCTAAATCATTAAAATACCAAAATACCATATTTACTGATTATTGTGAATTCCGAAAATATTACCATTTAGTAAATATTTTTACAAATTCGCAAAAAATACTATATGGTAAAACAATAAAATATTATTATATTACATAGATTATATTTATAATTTGTACATAAATAAATATGTAGAAATATATTCAAATTACTTATAATAATAATACTATAAATTTCAAAAATAAACAAATTGATACATTTCACTAAGTCTAATAGATTTACAAATTTCATAATCATAACCAAGAGTAACAATAACTTATAGAAGATATATTTATTTTTGATATATAAAGATGATCGCAATTTATTAAATTAAATATTAGATGATAGTTAGAAAATAAATTGTATAAGATATTTGGCATATTAAATAAAAACATTTTTTTCTATTAAAAGAATCTGCCAACTCATATCTTGATAATATTTGTTACTAAAGAGATTGATATAGATAGTCTATTCGCAGAATAATGATAATCAGATTATTTATCTAATAATATTCGTTAAATCACTACTATTCATATCCCACTACTAATCTATCCCATAAACAAATAAAATCTATTAATTCCCGTGTATGTGCTAGTTGTAGCAAGTTAAAAATAAAAAATCCGCGCACTGGTAAATCTGTTCGTACTACGGTTATGTGTAATATTTGTAATGTAGCTTTATGTCAAAATTGTTTTCTTGTCCACCAATAAAAGCATACTTCATTATTGATATTATTTTATTATAAACTATGAGGAATATTAATTATTATTATATTCGACTAACTATTAAAATAAACTAGAATTGAAAATTAAATATTTATATGTAAACAAAATTATAAGAAAATTTATAATTCACAAAATAATTTTAGTTGTAACTTTTATTAATTTTGATGAATACTTAAAATTATGTTAATTTTATATACTAGTTTAATATTATTAAATAATAAAAGTTTACATAAATAGTATATATTACACACTGTACAAATAATTTGTAATTGTTGTTTTATCACTAAAATATGAATACATATTGATATTATATATTGTATACAAATATTATTACAAATTTATAATAATTAATTTAAACTATATTAAATTGCATTCAATATTGAATAAACTTGTTTATATGTTAAAATTAATATGTTGGTGTCAAAATCAACATTTAAAACTAGTCCTAATTTCTGCATTTGTAATAATCAATTTTAAAAATATTTTTAAATGTAAAATAATATTTAGATTTTTTACATAAATACCTAATAGTTTGAACTGAATTTTTAGTATGTTATATATCATTATATATAGAATATATATTTTCTTAAAAATTAATTTGTATTCTTAAAATGGTATATTATATTGTATATATAAATAGCATGTATAAAAAAGTAGAATATTTAAATTTAAATTTAATATATCTTCATATATCAATTTTAATACTACACTATTTTGAAAGATAATCCATACCATATTATATATGGTTTTATTATCAAGAAAATATATATAGAATGAATTACATGAAAATAAATATATACTAATGTAAAAACATAATTTATAAACAATATTAAATTTCTTAAAATCACGAAATATTGTTGTCATTTCGAGGTAATAAAAATATCCCTCGTCATGTAAAGGGTTAATATAAAAATATTCATTAAATCATTAATATATTGATGTAAGCTATTAGTACAGATTGAAACTATTCTCTCATATAAAATTATATTTCTCATCAGTATTTTTAGTTAAATACTTGTAAACTGGATGATGTAATTATATAATAAATATGATTTGCCGGTGTCATATAATAACATATCGCCATATAATAAATCATCGCCGACGATCACATTATATAAATTCATATAACTCGTTAAATATAATTTTAAATAATATAATTATTTACTTGGTTATAGAGTATATGCATATTCGTATTATATGTGAATATTAAATTATAATATTTTGTAACTATCGGGAATTCTGAATTTTAATATTTTTAAATTGAAAAATGAAAATATTATCATTAGTATTTTATACTATCTATATTTAATTCTATTTGCAATAGTGAACACTCATTTTTAAAGAATTACAACAAAATATATTTATTTGAAATAATAAGCCTGGTAGATATTTAAGAATATAATAATAAAACCGTGGTTTTGTAAATTAAATTTACGAAAGTATTTTAAATAATTATTATAATAGTTCATCACCACGAAATGGTGACCTTCTTTTTGGACCTTTACATCATTACTTTAAAATTATTCAAGTATATTTTTAAACTTTCTATAGTATATAATCTAAATCATACATAGGTCTCATTTAGATATATGTATATATATACTAAATGTATTTTATGATAGTCTATTATATAATAGTCCCCCGCCCCACTATATAAAATAAAATAATACTCTTATGAAATATATATATGGTATTACAAATTAATAATATAATATAATTCCTTCATAGATATATTATCATGAAGTTAATGATCATAATCAAATTAAATTAACTAATTACTTATAATTAAACTAACTATTCCTAATATATTTATTAAAATATTTGTGAAATACATATTTTTAATATAAAATAAAATAAAATACTTAAAATGTATACTAACCTGAATAATAATAATAATACCATCGAATGATACATTTTCAAAATTAAAAAATATTGTTTACAATATAATAGTGATGTAAACGTACAAATACAGAGTCACGATTCTGGCGATTAAATAGTATAGAAATTATTTTAATAAATACTCTCTAAAATTGTAAATTTAATATATAAAATCAAGCTGTTATGCTCATAGTTTTAAATATGTATTAGGCTTTATATTTCAACTAAATATATTTTGTTATAATTCTTTAAAAATGAGCGTTCACTATTACGAATAGAATTAGATAATATACTAATAATAATATTTATATATTTCAATTTAAAATACCCGATAGTTTCACAATATTCTAATTTATTATTCACATATAATATGAATATACATATACTCTATAACCATATAACTATTTAGGTTGTTTAAAGTTATATTTAACGAGTTATATGAATTTATAAATTCAGGTGATCGCTTGCGATATTTTATTAATCGACATCAGCAACTGATTATAGTTTATATTTAAATATATTAAAAATGCTTGTAAAATAAATATAAATATTAAAATATATTGAACCCATATAAAAAACCTTAATATACAAATTTCAAACTAGAAAATATATTAGTTAGATTAGCAGTGATAATTAATGATTATTAAAAATGTAAATGAAAACGTATGGAATATGTTAATGTAAATTATAAATGATATAGTATATATTTACATATGCTAATAATTAAAATAAATATACTATATATTAATATCATCTTAAATATTTCAAAATATGTATCATAATTATACAATATATAAGATATCTTGAATTATAACATTTGTAAATATTTCAATAATAATTAATTAAAATAATTTCATTCTTAAGGTACACTTGCTACGTTTAAATTTAACAATGATGGGTATTATGCTACTAAGGTAGTGGCAAATGTAACTATATTTAGATTTCCTTCGTTTTGCGAGATCTTTATGGATTTAAAGAAATTAACATTGCATGATGTAATGGGCGAAAAAATAAAAAAAATAAAAATTAATGAATACATGCCTATAGAGATTACAGAAAATACACGAAGAGAGAAACACTGCAATAACCTGCTAACGGACGGTTACGCTGGAACAGAAATATCGAATTTTCATAAAAATGATTTAAATGCATACGTAAATGGATATACAATTAACGATATATATAATATATTGATACTTGATAAACCGAATAATATTGGATCCGTGATTTTATGGAGTAGTGTGGGTGCGAATTTATATTCCAATTATACTCTATTTTATGAAAACATTACGATGCAATTGTCTACGGTTTCATATAAAAGTGAATCTGCAGAGAATTGTTACCGAACAAAAATTTCACACACTTTTTCCAAAGGTTTAATAGCTACTAATGCATATTGCCTTGATAATTCTGAAATTCCAGTAAAACGCGTTGTTATTAAGCTATATAACTGGACCGGAGGAAGAATTGTAGAAATAACTGTAAGTGCTCTAAAACTAATTTTCAACAGTAGTAACGACAGTAGTACAGGTAATATAAATATAATGTTTACTAAATTACAAATATTATACAATTTTTTAACATGATCACTACTATCCAACTAAGCAGTACTCCATTATCTCATAAATATTTTTATTATATAACATATACTATATTTATTTAAGTAATGAAAGAAAATGATCATCAAAGTATGTATTAATATATATTATAATAAATTATTATTTATACGAATCCGCTATTTTATTAAAAACTGCAATATAATCTTACATTAAAATTATTTATTTAAGTAATGAAAGAAAATGTTCATCAAAGTATGTATTAATATATATTATAATAAATTATTATTTATACGAATCCGCTATTTTATTAAAAACTGCAATATAATCTTACATTAAAATTATTAATAGTATTGGAAAATAGGACTATTATTACAGAAAAGGAGAAGCAAACAAAGACACCGACGTATATCATCGTTTTGATGTTTATTATCATTTTAATTGTTTCATTAATTATGTTTTATATATGGGAATTTATAAGGAAAATAAATAATAGTGAAAATAAAAATGAATTTATAGAAACAAATACATATACTTTAAGTAAATAATTGTATACGTATATTAATGATGATAAATAAACGATAATATATTATGTTATTTATTATCATTTAGTAATAATTTAGTAATAATTCTAAGCAGCATTTGTTAATGATTTATTAGTATTATATATGAATATGCTTTTTTCCACAAAGGTTTTTGAAATTTGAATTTAAATTGATTTAAACGATATAATCAAAGTTTACATTACTTATATATATTTAAATATATTGTCGACACAGTATTAAGTTTCTCTTAAGATAAAATATAAATATTTACATATAATATATAAATATAATTAAAATGTGTACTCCACATTATGGATAAAGTACTATAGGTAAAATAAAATAGCTAATATTAATTAAAAAATTAATTTATTTATCTATATGAATATCTATTAATTTATTAATAATATTCAAAAATAGCATAGCGTGAATATGATATAAGCAATAGATTGCAAATTATTAATTATGAATAGATTTAATTTATAATCGGAATTAATAATATGAGATAGTACTAGTTGCATTGTATGTATATGATATAATCATATAATGATGATTCTAAATATAAAATAAATTTGTATATAATATATATTAAATCAACTTTATATACATATATCATTAATAAAATATATAATTACCCAACTTATGTTATCATATAAATCACAATATATTATATTAATTATTATTATTATATTATATTCATAGATACATACATAGTAAGTAACTATGTAAGTTACTCTAATTGATAATATAACTCTATTAATTATTTAATGAATAAGAATAGAGAACATATATAATTAATTATTAATTTAATTATACATAATTTAATCAAATTAATAATATTATATTTATTATATGTATATATAGTTAATATATTATATATATTACATATTTATGTATTATATATTTTGAAAATTCATATATGATATATTATTTATAATAAAAAGTTATGTTCCATAATATATATTTCCAAACCTCATAACTTTTAAAATTGTCACAAATTTCCAACTTTAAATCAAATTGTTCCATACTTATTAAAGGCATTTTGTAATATCTACGAATACATATATTTGTTATATTTGATAATATCCTCATTATTAATTAGTATCCTATCGTAGTATAATATAATACATGATCGATAAATATAATAAATAATAAAATAATTATATTTAAATATGAAATTTTAAAAATATATATAACGTCAAATGCATAGATATAAGCATAGATATATACTTTTGAGATAAAAGTATATTTTCAATAGACTCATTACATGTAATATATAGATAATCTAATCTTGACTTTAATATATCACACCGATTTCCATTAACCCTTTACCTACCGCGGATTTTTCAAAAGTATGCGCTATTTTCCCCAGAGATTTTTGTATTTATTATAAATTTATACTATTACTCAAATAACATACTTTTACATTATCAAATAATAATAATCGATAATTATAAGTTATCATATTTTTAAAAAGAATTTAATTATCTTTTAATGAAATTCATATTAATGATGTATAGTTAATTAAATAGTAAATACAAAATAATATATATATTTTATACTGAGTAACATAACTAATGTATATAATATTAATAAATTAACTAATTTTACTTTTTTTAATACCAGTATATAGGTAATACAATAACTTTTATGTTGATTGTATTTGAAAATAATTGTTATTGAAAAAGTTACGATAATTTATATTTTGGAAAATAGAAGAATAGTAATGAGAATAAGATATTCAATAATAAGATAATAAGATAATTCTTTTTCATATTACTTCGTGTAAATTCAAGAATATAGAGACCAAAACATTGTAACATCGGGAAGTGATGATATACCCATATAAATGATAAACCCGAGAAAAAAAGAGTATTTCAGAGTTAGAAGTAGTAAATGAAGATTTTTTTAGTATCGCATATATATTTGTTGATTCTACAATGTAACTTATCATATCTTTGGTACACATTTTTATAAAGAAATTGGCTTCAGTAGTCATCATATAAATCTATTGGTCCAGTATTTGAGGTAAAGGGTGTATTTCTAGTATGGGTTATATTATTTAGATTATCAGAACATCCTATGGGAGGACATTTATTTTCTAATTTAAGTTTCATCGCTTTAGGTGTTGAAGAAATTTCTATACATTTTGAAGAATGCGAAGATTCACTTTTTTTAAATAAATATTCATTATCGGATACTGTAAAAGAATCATCCGACTCAATCTGTAATGAAAAAATATATATTTTGAATTGTAAAAATAAAAGTTTATAATAATCAAATTTATATAATATTGCAAGGAATCAAATTCTAAATATTTGTAAATAAATCAACAATTCTTATTTGTAACATTTCAATCTATTTTCAATTGTATTAACTGTTTTTAAATTGTAATATTAATGACAATAGTTTAATTATATATTCTTGTATATATATAAATATATATATATTAAATATGTGCATAATTATTATAGAATTATAATAAATCTAATCAGAAATGTAATGTTTATAATTTATATTTTTTTTTTAATTTGTAATATTGCTACAAATATTGAATTAGATAACAATCAATTATAATTTAATACATTATTATACTAACTACTTCTTCTAGTGATATATCGTCGACATCTAAAATAAGCTGCAATTCATCATTGTAATAATAGTCTGATATATCAAATATAAAATTGAAATGACGCTCAACATTTTAAAAAACTGAGACATATTGTCTATATACATACAATATCGCCAAATTAAAAATAGATCGGAATTCATATTATTGAATATTTATATTCATAAATAATAATTCTTTATATTTATTAAAAAATAATATAAATTCAATATAAAATCATAATATTATTATATATTAAAAATCATACTTATATTATGTAATTTTTTTTAATTTAAGGCTTATAATTTTAATAATTGATAAATATTGACTATTTAATTCCTTATGTTATCATATATAAATTATAAATAAACAAATTTAAAATACAACGTATATTTTTTAATATTTTTAAATTAAACATTTTAATTACTATATTTAATTATAATAAGCATGATGAACATTTTCGGAATCCAAATAAATATTTTTTACTGATACCTGTTTTTTTTGTAATAGCTATATAAATAAAATATAAAGCTATTTGTGTTTTTATTCATTATAATAGAAAAATAAATTATCTATCAATATGTGTTTATCATTTAATATTCGGATAAGTTTTTATTGAGTTATAAGCATTTTAAAATGGATATTTCAACATCGACCGTTGGGAGAATACGAGCGACGCTCGTCGAGCGTCGTCCGACATCGACCGTTGGGAAGTAAAGGATTAACTAATAAAACATAAATATGTACTATTATATGAAAATAAACCATGTTTTAGTGGAAAACTTAAAAACATGAATGTATGAATAACGCGATGCAACATTTTTAATTTTTCAAAAAAAAAATATATATATATATGTGTGTGTGTATATATATACTGAATAATACAGACATATTATTTCTTTCAATGTATAAATAATATATTTGCTCATATACATGAACTAGAATTACTTATGTACTTTAGTTGTTGTACTTGTGTGCATAACATATAGTTACTTATGTAAATAGGCTATATTTACTTATGCACATATGGTGTAGTTAATTATATACATACGTTTAGTTACTTATTATACAGTATATGTAGTTACTTATGTACATATGATATAGTTAATTATATACATACGTTTTAGTAACATATATACATACGTTTAGTTACTTATTATACAGTATATGTAATTACTTATGTACATAATTTGTGCTACTTATGTATAAAGATGAAGTTAGTATTTACATAAGATATAGTTATTTATTTACATAAGCATTAGTTACGTATGCACTATAGTACATACTTATATACTTAAGCTGTTCTTAGCTTATATACTAAATCTGTAATTAGTTTATATACATCGGTTAACTACCTATCGTCCCAATCCAATCTATAGGTCATATCAGTACTTCCTTATATCGTTGTAGGTTCAGAATTATTCACCAGATTCTTTCAATACAAAATTGATAACTTTTTAAAGTAGATATACGTTTATCTACCTACACCTGCAGACACTACCGCTGCATTGGAATAATGAATAGTACCAATTCTTAAACATACATTAACTAATACCGCATCCAATAAATTGATACCCAATAATAATATTTTATGAAAATAAACAAACTAATAATACCTTGACTTTTTGTTGTAGCGCATGTTAATATGTATACAACACTGTGTCATTTCTTCTACTTTTTCGTAATTTGTGAAATAGCTAAGCACCCATAACACTCGTTAATAAAAGGCATCAAAATCATGATGGCTCCTCATATATTGCTCTCAAACTACACATTTAAAAAACATATTCGTGAACTATAGATTATGAACAATTGCTTTCCTGTATAGAGCATACTACTATAGTCAATCCATCGCATATACAATATGGATATTTATAGAAGTGGTTATCGTTTAATTGATCCACACTTACCTATTGTGATATACTCTTCAATTCGCTTTACTACGCAATTCTATTATCACTAAATATATCATCTAATTTCTACATATATATGTATATATGTGTATATATATATATATATATATATATATATATATATATATATATATATATGTATATATACATATATATATATATATATATATACATATATTCATATACATATATATATATATAAGTATATATACATATATATGTATATCGAATATTCGATCACAACTATCTTATAATCAGAATAAAATATATTGAGGTGTCTGGGTCTGCACTTAATTGCTTTTAATAATATATATTTTATCGAATGTTCATACTTTATAAAGTAGAACTCGTTTACTTTACTTATCATTTAATAAATCTCATGGGAATCCGTATATTATATAATTATCTCTCTATCTGATAATTCTAAGCTAATAAAACAGTTATTTGGATATATATATATAAACTAGTTTAATATAAATTATTTATATATAGAATGCACATACACAACGTAACGTTTGCAGTTAATATTTACTATATGCATATGGTACGAATCTTAGTTCACGACGAATACCTGGTAAATGCAACAGTAATTGCAAATCATATAACATGTCATGTGACAGATTGCAGAGATTTAAACGATAATAACATATTAATAGTTTTATTTATTTACTAATATGGATATGTAGTATACTATGTAATTTATACTTAACTAAAATACCCACCACACCATAACTCTTATTCTACATAATATATAGTAAATAAATTATTATTAAATATTATTATCATATATGATATTCTATATAAACTATATTTTCATAAACTATTTAGAAAATTATTTACAAAAATTAAATATGTATAAATTATATAAGAAATAAATTGCTTTAAATATATAATTAACAATATTTAGATTATTTATAAATATTATAATCCCATCATAATGGGAAATAAATACAAAACCTATCATTTATTTTTATATAATGATATTAAAATATAATTTAATAATATAAATTTCATATTTAAACGGTGTAGAATTTATGAGTTATTTAAATGTTGATATAATTATATATATATATATATATATATATATATATATATGAACGTGCCCTTATTTTAACTAATGATAAATGTAAATATCCTTTTTAATAATATAACCTGTTATTGCAATTATTTAAATATGAATTCTGATTATTTTATAAACATAATGGATAATAAATAATGTATTTAATTTATAGATTGAACTATATATTCGATTGATAAATAGTGGGTATAGTTGATAGTCGAATATATTATTACCAATACCAATTAACAATAGAGGGGCGAGTTGAGTTTAAAGGGTAGAGGCCACTTAGGATATCTAAAAATGTAACTTCTGATTATAAAAAATCCTAATAAATCATGCACAAATAGTTAAGAAAAAATTGGTGAATTAATTAGGTAATTTTGTGAAATAAAAAACGAAAAACAAATATCGATGTTTAAATATATCCATATTCCTATTTTTCATAACTTTATTATATATTATGTTTAGCATTTTTTATTATTCTTAGTTTTACTCCCTTGTCTAAATGTAGTCGATAAATATAACAGTAAATAATTATAACACATTTTTTATTACAAAGTTTATCTGAAGATATTTATAATTTAATAGTTTACATTATATAAACTTTCTTATTTTTGTAAAATTAATTTTTGATGAATGCTATACAAAATATATTTAGAAACACATTTGAATACATTTATTTTATGGGATCGTTCCGGAATAAGTATATTTGTAAGAATTAAAATGATATAATACATTAAATATTATCTAAAATTATTCTCGGGTTTTACTCTATCACAAATTCTCAAGTTATTAATCTCAAGTTGTATTCGTGATAGACCAGTTTAGAAAATAGTAAAAGAGAATAATATAAAATAAGATTATATATTTAAGTATTCATTTCTATTCTAATTATGAGATGAATTTTAAATATATTCATTTATATATAATATTTATATATTCTTCTAGATTTATTTAGGAATATAAATATTCATATTAAATATAAACAATACTATTCATAATTCTAATTCAGTAATAATTATTAATTTAGTAATACATTATTAAAACATTAATATTTTATAGAATATATAATAATTAATAATATAATTCAGAATTAGTAGATTTATACACTATATGTTTATATGAGTTTCACAAGTTTATTAAAAAAGTATACGATATTTTTAAATGTATACGATATTACTCCAATCTATTGTATGTTTATACGAGTTTACCTAAAATTTAAACAATTTATTGTTTATTATACTGATATTAACCCATAATTTACTAGAACTTTCGTCGAGTGAAACAATATTATATATGAATAAAAGAGCTCGAAAATTTTAGATTGATTATATTTGAATATATTTATTGATTATATTTGTTCTAATATGACCATATATCTAGTATATTGTATTTTAATCTTATTTTTGAGATATCATCCTATACTACTAGTATGTTTACTCGTTTGATTTCATACGAGTCTTCTAATCTTTTAAAATATATGAAGGTTCTTATTGAATTTCATTAAGAAACGTCCCGTCCTCTCTTAGTTTTGTATTATTATATACACATATTATTTTCTTATTATCCTCTCTTTATACAATCGATAAGTTTATATATCTAGTTATATACTTTAATTTTATTATATAATTGAGTTGATAATTTTAAAATGTTCTGAAGTGCTTGATGATGAATAGGATGCGGAGTACATTAATGTCATTCTGGTGTTATTCTATTGCATATATATATTTTGCACGTGCCAATCTATCGAATAAATTGTAGTTTGCTGATTGCAATATACAAGATAAGATAGTGTTTTCTAAAAAAACGTATTAAAAGTTGCTAAAATTTATATTGCAATTCTGATATTATTTTTGAAATGTGTAAATGCAAATAATTACAAATATATGAATACGGATGTAATAAATACATCATAGTAGAGTCTATCAAATATGTCTAGCTATATCTCCACGTAATATCATTATATAGTTATCATGGTATAAAGTCAAATAGTGGATATATAATAATCTTGAATTATAATCAGATTTTACATATAAAATGCCTCCCCAGGTTCCATAGAGCCCTTCTTTAAAGATGAAATTCAAAAGATGATTTGTAACCAATATCATGATTCTACCTATGTCATTATAGTTATCGTACGAATTCACCAATTATTGATCATTTAAATATCAGCAATATCAGCCATCAGATATATTGAGAATGCCATTTGATAAAATATAAATTTGATGACGAACATTATGATAGTTATTTTATTTATTTTCTATTTTATATGTAGAAATTAATAGTCACGATGAAGAAACCAATATACAATTTAACGTATATGCATACTTTAATTAACATATATCTGAATTATATATATAAACTTATTTAATAACAATCTATAAAAATATCATTTATATTTTTTTTAAATTCTTATTTAAAATTTATATTTTTAAATTATTAATTATATCATGATTTTTAAAAATATATATTAATTAAATAACTATAAGGTACGATGATTTTAAACCAAATTCTTTTAATAGTTATTTATAAAGTATTTGTAGTAGTTTATTTTGCCGAATGCGTATCAGTATATAATAACAACAATTTTAATATTAGTTTATATCTATATAAAGGACTAGACTTAACCTATTTATCGACAAGTGAAACATATCTCCTTTTCGATGAACTTGATGATACCTGCTTTAGCGTTAATAAAGATACTTCGTTTCAAATGACAATAGCCTTGAAGAAACCGATGGTCCTGATTAATATTAATATTGTGTCCGAAGACAATTATCTTTTAGGACATGAAATATTTTTGTCGTGGATCCGTAGAGATTTCTATGGAAGTTTAAGATGCAATACGAACAAGATAATAGAATGTTAGTAAATATACTTACCATATAAAGTTAATTAATATATGATTTACGTTATATGTGAAATTCCATATCCAACGAATTAGGCTTCATATGTTGACTGAATGCATGATCTCAGATTTGTGTGGATGTTTCCTCGAAACATTTCCGTAAATGCATAGTATATATATTGGCATATTGTAGCCCATACAATTTATATAAACATACTCTATAGGTATATATATGTATATATTTATTCAATATATATATATATATATATATATATATATATATATATATATATATATATATTCCATATCAACCTATAAACATATATGATTTATATAAAATTATAATTTGAATATATTTAATATATTTAAAATATATGTTCATTAATATAGTGGATAAGTTGTATGGACCTACTATATTATCGGGTACTCAATTTAAGATATACGCTGATAAAATACTTTTATTCATAAGTATGAAAAAAGAAAAGTACAAGATTTGTAGGTTTGAACCTATATTTGAATATGAAAACGAGATACCATTACAAAGCGAATCGGATCTCACAAATTTCAATTCCAGAGATGATAATAATTTAGTATGGAAATCAATTATTTATAGTACTCAATGTAAAATTAGTAGAGACGACATATTAACAAAAAAATCACTTATTCCACTTTCTAAAGGTATTGTTTATATTAATAATTGTATTGGTACATGTTTTACAATTGAATTTAATATAACTATTAAAATGATGGCATTTGCGATATGGTTCAATAAAAAAGAAATTAGAGAAAAAATTACAAAAAGGCTGTGTTCGGACAAATTAATATTTAATTCAATTATTATGGATTCTAAATCAATTTGTAAAGATATTTTCCAAAGAGATACTAGCCTTTCTGAAGTTTACATGGCATACGCGAATTGTAAGGATCGTATATTTATAAAAAAAAATAATAAATTAGTCATTAATCTTAACATAGAACGTATTGAAGTAGTAGAAATGGCGGTATATAGTGTACGGAGAATCGAGAATCTACCCTTGAAGTGTATAACCAAAAAAATAATAATAATAAATACCGTTAAGAATCAAAATAAGTCAATTATTCATTCGATTCATATAAATAATAATATAAAATATGTCGATAATAATACTATTAATAAATCATATAATTTTCATTTGAATAAAGCAACCTTTGCGTTAATAGACCACCAAATATCTAGCTGTTTCCGGTTTCACTACAATAGCGGATTCTTGACATTTACGTTCCAATTCGCCACTATTGTACTTATCAAAAGTATTACATTTGATACAGGAATATCATTAAAAAAGCATACATCATTTTTTATAAATGAGTTTTCATCGGCTCCTGATGCCGTGTATAGAGATATTCTGGATAATGTAAATAAATGTAAACAAACATTGATATCCAATTTCTCCTTTAATGGTTGGATAATATTTTTTAATGTTATATGACATATTATGATACAATATATATATATATATATATATATATATATATATATATATATATTACATATATTATATATGAATCGAGTTATATTTCTATTTAATATATACATATACATATATATATATATATATATATATATATATATATATATATATATAATATATTATCTCATATTATTGTAACATGATAATTATAAACTATATGAAAAGTATAAAAATACATATTACTTCGCAATAAAGTATAATAAGTATATTATAATAAGTAATATATATAAATATATATTATATCTATAAAATATGAAAAGTCATATAAAGTTATAAATAATATAAAGTAATAAATATATATATATATATATATATATATATATATGTTTGGATATATACAAATAATAAAAAAATATTAAATTAAAATACCATTTACAATTAATCTAATATTTATTAAAATATATAATGAACACATTTTGAACATAAACCTTCCCAATAATACTAAATATATAATTGAAATATAAATGAATTATTATATTGTAATTTTATATATAATAATTTAAATTATAATTAATCATAAATAATGAAATCTTTTTGTTTCGCGTAGAATTAATTTTACATATATATATTTCATTTTGCATATTAATATAAATTTTCATAATGGAATTATATCAAAAAATTATTAATGAAAAAAAATTAAAATTTATATATTTATTTATATTATTTAAAAATTACTAGTATATTATCTAAATCATTAAAATACCAAAATACCATATTTACTGATTATTGTGAATTCCGAAAATATTACCATTTAGTAAATATTTTTACAAATTCGCAAAAAATACTATATGGTAAAACAATAAAATATTATTATATTACATAGATTATATTTATAATTTGTACATAAATAAATATGTAGAAATATATTCAAATTACTTATAATAATAATACTATAAATTTCAAAAATAAACAAATTGATACATTTCATTAAGTCTAATAGATTTACAAATTTCATAATCATAACCAAGAGTAACAATAACTTATAGAAGATATATTTATTTTTAATATATAAAGATGATCGCAATTTATTAAATTAAAAATTAGATGATAGTTAGAAAATAAATTGTATAAGATTTGGCATATTAAATAAAAACATTTTTTTCTATTAAAAGAATCTGCCAACTCATATCTTGATAATATTTGTTACTAAAGAGATTGATATAGATAGTCTATTCGCAGAATAATGATAATCAGATTATTTATCTAATAATAATATTCGTTAAATCACTACTATTCATATCCCACTACTAATCTATCCCATAAACAAATAAAATCTATTAATTCCCGTGTATGTGCTGGGTGTAGCAAGTTAAAAATAAAAAATTCGCGCACTGGTAAATCTGTTCGTACTACGGTTATGTGTAATATTTGTAATGTAGCTTTATGTCAAAATTGTTTTCTTGTCCACCAATAAAAGCATACTTCATTATTGATATTATTTTATTATAAACTATGAGGAATATTAATTATTATTATATTCGACTAACTATTAAAATAAACTAGAATTGAAAATTAAATATTTATATGTAAACAAAATTATAAGAAAATTTATAATTCACAAAATAATTTTAGTTGTAACTTTTATTAATTTTGATGAATACTTTAAATTATGTTAATTTTATATACTAGTTTAATATTATTAAATAATAAAAGTTTACATAAATAGTATATATTACACACTGTACAAATAATTTGTAATTGTTGTTTTATCACTAAAATATGAATACATATTGATATTATATATTGTATACAAATATTATTACAAATTTATAATAATTAATTTAAACTATATTAAATTGCATTCAATATTGAATAAACTTGTTTATATGTTAAAATTAATATGTTGGTGTCAAAATCAACATTTAAAACTAGTCCTAATTTCTGCATTTGTAATAATCAATTTTAAAAATATTTTTAAATGTAAAATAATATTTAGATTTTTTACATAAATACCTAATAGTTTGAACTGAATTTTTAGTATGTTATATATCATTATATATAGAATATATATATTTTCTTAAAAATTAATTTGTATTCTTAAAATGGTATATTATATTGTATATATAAATAGCATGTATAAAAAAGTAGAATATTTAAATTTAAATTTAATATATCTTCATATATCAATTTTAATACTACACTATTTTGAAAGATAATCCATACCATATTATATATGGTTTTATTATCAAGAAAATATATATAGAATGAATTACATGAAAATAAATATATACTAATGTAAAAACATAATTTATAAACAATATTAAATTTCTTAAAATCACGAAATATTGTTGTCATTTCGAGGTAATAAAAATATCCCTCGTCATGTAAAGGGTTAATATAAAAATATTCATTAAATCATTAATATATTGATGTAAGCTATTAGTACAGATTGAAACTATTCTCTCATATAAAATTATATTTCTCATCAGTATTTTTAGTTAAATACTTGTAAACTGGATGATGTAATTATATAATAAATATGATTTGCCGGTGTCATATAATAACATATCGCCATATAATAAATCATCGCCGACGATCACATTATATAAATTCATATAACTCGTTAAATATAATTTTAAATAATATAATTATTTACTTGGTTATAGAGTATATGCATATTCGTATTATATGTGAATATTAAATTATAATATTTTGTAACTATCGGGAATTCTGAATTTTAATATTTTTAAATTGAAAAATGAAAATATTATCATTAGTATTTTATACTATCTATATTTAATTCTATTTGCAATAGTGAACACTCATTTTTAAAGAATTACAACAACATATATTTATTTGAAATAATAAGCCTGGTAGATATTTAAGAATATAATAATAAAACCGTGGTTTTGTAAATTAAATTTACGAAAGTATTTTAAATAATTATTATAATAGTTCATCACCACGAAATGGTGACCTTCTTTTTGGACCTTTACATCATTACTTTAAAATTATTCAAGTATATTTTTAAACTTTCTATAGTATATAATCTAAATCATACATAGGTCTCATTTAGATATATGTATATATATACTAAATGTATTTTATGATAGTCTATTATATAATAGTCCCCCGCCCCACTATATAAAATAAAATAATACTCTTATGAAATATATATATGGTATTACAAATTAATAATATAATATAATTCCTTCATAGATATATTATCATGAAGTTAATGATCATAATCAAATTAAATTAACTAATTACTTATAATTAAACTAACTATTCCTAATATATTTATTAAAATATTTGTGAAATACATATTTTTAATATAAAATAAAATAAGATACTTAAAATGTATACTAACCTGAATAATAATAATAATACCATCGAATGATACATTTTCAAAATTAAAAAATATTGTTTACAATATAGTGATGTAAACGTACAAATACAGAGTCACGATTCTGGCGATTAAATAGTATAGAAATTATTTTAATAAATACTCTCTAAAATTGTAAATTTAATATATAAAATCAAGCTGTTATGCTCATAGTTTTAAATATGTATTAGGCTTTATATTTCAACTAAATATATTTTGTTATAATTCTTTAAAAATGAGCGTTCACTATTACGAATAGAATTAGATAATATACTAATAATAATATTTATATATTTCAATTTAAAATACCCGATAGTTTCACAATATTCGAATTTATTATTCACATATAATATGAATATACATATACTCTATAACCATATAACTATTTAGGTTGTTTAAAGTTATATTTAACGAGTTATATGAATTTATAAATTCAGGTGATCGCTTGCGATATTTTATTAATCGACATCAGCAACTGATTATAGTTTATATTTAAATATATTAAAAATGCTTGTAAAATAAATATAAATATTAAAATATATTGAACCCATATAAAAAACCTTAATATACAAATTTCAAACTAGAAAATATATTAGTTAGATTAGCAGTGATAATTAATGATTATTAAAAATGTAAATGAAAACGTATGGAATATGTTAATGTAAATTATAAATGATATAGTATATATTTACATATGCTAATAATTAAAATAAATATACTATATATTAATATCATCTTAAATATTTCAAAATATGTATCATAATTATACAATATATAAGATATCTTGAATTATAACATTTGTAAATATTTCAATAATAATTAATTAAAATAATTTCATTCTTAAGGTACAATTGCTACGTTTAAATTTAACAATGATGGGTATTATGCTACTAAGGTAGTGGCAAATGTAACTATATTTAGATTTCCTTCGTTTTGCGAGATCTTTATGGATTTAAAGAAATTAACATTGCATGATGTAATGGGCGAAAAAATAAAAAAAATAAAATTTAATGAATACTTGCCTATAGAGATTACAGAAAATACACGAAGAGAGAAACACTGCAATAACCTGCTAACGGACGGTTACGCTGGAACAGAAATATCGAATTTTCATAAAAATGATTTAAATGCATACGTAAATGGATATACAATTAACGATATATATAATATATTGATACTTGATAAACCGAATAATATTGGATCCGTGATTTTATGGAGTAGTGTGGGTGCGAATTTATATTCCAATTATACTCTATTTTATGAAAACATTACGATGCAATTGTCTACGGTTTCATATGAAAGTGAATCTGCAGAGAATTGTTACCGAACAAAAATTTCACACACTTTTTCCAAAGGTTTAATAGCTACTAATGCATATTGCCTTGATAATTCTGAAATTCCAGTAAAACGCGTTGTTATTAAGCTATATAACTGGACCGGAGGAAGAATTGTAGAAATAACTGTAAGTGCTCTAAAACTAATTTTCAACAGTAGTAACGACAGTAGTACAGGTAATATAAATATAATGTTTACTAAATTACAAATATTATACAATTTTTTAACATGATCACTACTATCCAACTAAGCAGTACTCCATTATCTCATAAATATTTTTATTATATAACATATACTATATTTATTTAAGTAATGAAAGAAAATGATCATCAAAGTATGTATTAATATATATTATAATAAATTATTATTTATACGAATCCGCTATTTTATTAAAAACTGCAATATAATCTTACATTAAAATTATTTATTTAAGTAATGAAAGAAAATGTTCATCAAAGTATGTATTAATATATATTATAATAAATTATTATTTATACGAATCCGCTATTTTATTAAAAACTGCAATATAATCTTACATTAAAATTATTAATAGTATTGGAAAATAGGACTATTATTACAGAAAAGGAGAAGCAAACAAAGACACCGACGTATATCATCGTTTTGATGTTTATTATCATTTTAATTGTTTCATTAATTATGTTTTATATATGGGAATTTATAAGGAAAATAAATAATAGTGAAAATAAAAATGAATTTATAGAAACAAATACATATACTTTAAAATAATGTAAATAATTGTATACGTATATTAATGATGATAAATAAACGATAATATATTATTTTATTTATTATCATTTAGTAATAATTTAGTAATAATTTTAAGCAGCATTTGTTAATGATTTATTAGTATTATATATGAATATGCTTTTTTCCACAAAGGTTTTTGAAATTTGAATTTAAATTGATTTAAACGATATAATCAAAGTTTACATTACTTATATATATTTAAATATATTGTCGACACAGTATTAAGTTTCTCTTAAGATAAAATATAAATATTTACATATAATATATAAATATAATTAAAATGTGTACTCCACATTATGGATAAAGTACTATAGGTAAAATAAAATAGCTAATATTAATTAAAAAATTAATTTATTTATCTATATGAATATCTATTAATTTATTAATAATATTCAAAAATAGCATAGCGTGAATATGATAAGCAATAGATTGCAAATTATTAATTATGAATAGATTTAATTTATAATCGGAATTAATAATATGAGATAGTACTAGTTGCATTGTATGTATATGATATAATCATATAATGATGATTCTAAATATAAAATAAATTTGTATATAATATATATTAAATCAACTTTATATACATATATCATTAATAAAATATATAATTACCCAACTTATGTTATCATATAAATCACAATATATTATATTAATTATTATTATTATATTATATTCATAGATACATACATAGTAAGTAACTATGTAAGTTACTCTAATTGATAATATAACTCTATTAATTATTTAATGAATAAGAATAGAGAACATATATAATTAATTATTAATTTAATTATACATAATTTAATCAAATTAATAATATTATATTTATTATATGTATATATAGTTAATGTAATATGATATATTATTTATAATAAAAAGTTATGTTCCATAATATATATTTCCAAACCTCATAACTTTTAAAATTGTCACAAATTTCCAACTTTAAATCAAATTGTTCCATACTTATTAAAGGCATTTTGTAATATCTACGAATACATATATTTGTTATATTTGATAATATCCTCATTATTAATTAGTATCATATCGTAGTATAATATAATACATGATCGATAAATATAATAAATAATAAAATAATTATATTTAAATATGAAATTTTAAAAATATATATAACGTCAAATGCATAGATATAAGCATAGATATATACTTTTGAGATAAAAGTATATTTTCAATAGACTCATTACATGTAATATATAGATAATCTAATCTTGACTTTAATATATCACACCGATTTCCATTAACCCTTTACCTCCCGCGGATTTTTCAAAAGTATGCGCTATTTTCCCCAGAGATTTTTGTATTTATTATAAATTTATACTATTACTCAAATAACATACTTTTACATTATCAAATAATAATAATCGATAATTATAAGTTATCGTATTTTTAAAAAGAATTTAATTATCTTTTAATGAAATTCATATTAATGATGTATAGTTAATTAAATAGTAAATACAAAATAATATATATATTTTATACTGAGTAACATAACTAATGTATATAATATTAATAAATTAACTAATTTTACTTTTTTTAATACCAGTATATAGGTAATACAATACTCTAACTTTTATGTTGATTGTATTTGAAAATAATTGTTATTGAAAAAGTTACGATAATTTATATTTTGGAAAATAGAAGAATAGTAATGAGAATAAGATATTCAATAATAAGATAATAAGATAATTCTTTTTCATATTACTTCGTGTAAATTCAAGAATATAGAGCTATATAGATCTGATAGAAGTATGCGCATAGCTAATTTCTATATGTTAATTTTCTTGTATAAGTAACACAAAAATTACACGTGGTAACACGTGTATTTTATTCTCTTGTTGAGTAACACATAAAACACAGGTTAACCCAAGTACTTTTTCACAATTATGTAATGTCAAATACAACCCCAGGGTTGTATCAAATAAATTTTATGATCTTTTATTTAGAAATTATATATTATATTTGACATTTCACAAATATAATATTTTTATAAATATATAATAATGAAAATAATTATATTGAGTAATATCGTTTTAAATATAAAAAAAGTTAACATAAGTTAACTTATATATATATATATACTATATAAGTTAGTATACTATATATAATGCTGTTTGACGTACGTGTATATGATATGCTCATATAAATATGTTAGTAGCATGACACATTTTTAAATCGCATATACGATTACCATATAATATAAGGTAAACTTATTATCATTATTAATTATTATGACCTTTCTTTAAAAAATATATTATATGATAAATATCATATCATATATTATATATTATATTTATACCACCGCACTGGTATAATATATAGTTATTATTTAATACATATTATAAAGTATATTGTATATATATTATAATATGTATATATTTTACTATAATATAATATAATTAAAATAGAATTAAAAAAAACTTCTTCGCGATAAATGTATCTGATTTGTATATTTTTTTTTAACATTTTCATCACATTTGAACCCATTTTACATTATATACTAATAAGCTAATATATATTATATATCAACAATTACTCACACTATCATACGATAAGTAACTATTTTAAGTGTGACGTAATTATTGATTATAAATGGTATTATACAAAACAAATAATTAAATTTTTAAAATAATATTTATTAAATCATTAATTATTATTAGTTAGTTCATTATAATAAGTTAGTTCATCTGTAATAATATATTATTTATAAATTAAATAAATATAGAAAATAATTATGTCTAATTTAATATTAAATCTTATAACGAATTGTATAAACGAACTAAATTAGAAATAAATAACAAGCAAATTATAATGATGACCATCCATTAGTTTTGTTTGAATTAGTAAGCATACTTTAATAAATATACTATATATTTGAATATTGTATAAATGAAGACATTGAACGAGTTAGAGATTTTTGAGATTAATCGCATGAAAATAGATTTTTTGAGAAACTGGTTATAAAATACATTTTAGTAAATAGTAATAATTAATATAATAAAAATAAATTATATCATGTTTTATTTTGTTATTATATTAATTAATATACTTTTTAAAATATTACACTAGCAATATATATGTATCATAATAGTATGTACTATAGGTAATATATGTTTTTTGATCAAATAATATGTTTAACATAGTATATTAACTTATAATTATAATTTCATAAAAAATAAACTCTCGTTGCAATAAAAATATATAAAGTATGGGGTTCTTTCAATCATGCATGACATTCCTTTATAAATGCACCACGTGCGCAGACTATATTTCTTTAGTAAAATGATAACATTATATATCGAATATTGTATACTAAATATATTATATTTACGACCATTTTATTATATTTACGTAGTACATTATTTTAAATAATACATAATTTAAGTTTATAAATTAAGTATTTCTATCTTTAAATTATCTATTCATATAAATATATAAATAGTAAATACATATATATATATACTAACACGGACAATTACAAACAAATTAGAAAAAAACAGACTAATTTACCCTCAATATAGAAACACCCAATATACTGGATGTATCCATGTCAACTGCATAGTTTAACATGATATTGTTCGTTTTAAATATTATACTTAGGATATATTATAAAAGATAAGCTATACTATATGAATATCTAGGATTTATATTATTTGATGTCTTATTTAGGTTTTTATAAGGTTTGTAAAATCTATTTTATTACAATGTTTAGAAATATGTATTAAAAAGAGACTTCTTAAGAGACTTTAAGAGACTATTTTTTTTCTTTTCCGAATATATATATTTTAAATTTTAAAAGGAACAAAGATAATAATTTTTTTAATTATCATCATTGGTAAATAAATATAATTTATCATGATTAATTAAATATTAATTACTAAAATGAGAGGCACTATTTAATAAAGCTCTTTTAAACTTCAATTTTGTAATGAGTTATGTTAGTAAACCAATACAATTAATACATATATCTTTATTAATATTAATACACTTAATACCAATTCTAGTATAGAGAATATTATGTAAAATAGATTATGTATTATGTACTAATAGTTAATGATATTAAATTATATTATGAATTTTTAAATTATATAGATATTATTGAAAATGTAATATCTTAATGTATTATATTTACTTATTCCTTATATTCAAAGATACTTATAATTTTAATTTATAAGAAATATTATATCAATAAAAAAATTATATCAATTATATAAATTAAAATATATAATGCCATTCATTTTTTATAATTTTCATAAATAGTGTGATTCATATTAAAATCATACATAAAAACAAATTATATACAGAAATAACTCATTTATGAACGTATGACATGCGTCTCTCTTATAGGATATATAGATATATATGTATATGAAATTATATTATAGATAAGATATTATATTTATCTCTTATAATAAACAATTTATAATATATTTATAATATATTGTTTTTTATTCCTCTGAGTAAATGATCATAATTTGACATAATTTGAATATATATAAATAGCTATTTTTTAATTGATCAAAGTTTGCCAAATTCATTATAATAATATTAAAATATTAAAATGATGAATGCAATAAACAAATATAAATTGTTAATTAGTTTTTAATCTTTTGTTATATTACTAATATATTAAATATATAAATGAATAATTGTATATCTATTAAATATAGTTTTAAATATAAATGCATACTTTATGATTTATTTAATAATAGTATATTAATATTGTTTATAATACTTTATGGATATTTCAAGTTATGTATAAACCCGATAATGAAAATGAAGATTTTATATAAAGAAAAATAGTGAATTTGTTAGTATAATATTTAAAATATTTGTGGTATTTTTTATTTATTTTGATTAATCTATATGATATAATAATGAACATAACAATTGTTATATGTAGTATTATGTGAATTTGCTATTAATTTTAACTATATTTAATTTGAAATTGGGAATAATGTTACACATCATAATAATATCCTATATATTTATTATCTACATTATTTGTTCAATAATAAAAAAAAGTTTGTATTTATAATATTCACTAATCATAATTATATTATTTTGTATATATATTATTGTTAGTTATAACTTATTATAATGTATGTTAATATAATAATTTGTATTGAGCTTAAGTAGTCTGAGTAATTGTATTCGAATATAAAATTGATTAATTTGTTTATTTTATATCAGGAAGGCTGGAGAATTTGACTATTTTAAAGACTTATGGATGACCATGTCATCATCAATTCCCCAATGAAGACTTATATAAAAAAGACAACATTTTATAATGAATATATAAATTATTATATACTTATCAATGTTAATTAACTAATAATATTATATGATATATATTTTGAATAATTATTATTATAATTAAAATGTTTTATTTTTAATAAAATGGTTAACTTTACTCGTCAATGTTATAAATATCTGCATTAGAAAGTAAAATAAAAAAATAATTAATAATAATATATAATTATATAATTATTTAAATACATTGTAAAATTAATTGCGTATACGCATTAAAATTACAAATGTACCTTTGATTACAAATGTAATCAAAGGTTTGTGTAATCAGTAAAAATATGATACAATTTGAAAACGTATACAAAATTATAATTTTGTAAAAATTGATAAATATACAACACATTAACCATGGTTAACCAAAAAGTGTTTCTTTGCCCAACTGAGGTTGGGCAAAGAAACACTTTTTATTATTAAATAAATTAAATAAAGTATACAAATATTTTCTTTATATAATGTAAAAATAAAATAAATATTATCATTTAAATTATATTATAAAGCAACACCTGTTAATACATTAATACTTTATAATTAATATAGTATTGTTATATATTGTATATAACATAGTATATGTAATATACTAACTATGTAATATTTATATATAATACTATTTTACATAACATTTACAGATAACACAATGGTGATTATCATGTTTGTCATATTTATGAGCTGTTTCTATATAATTAATATACTAGTTTTTCATTAGATATACATTTATGCATTTATATTAGAGTATAGGCGTTTATAATAAAATATTAGTAAATATCGTAAATAATAGTAAATTAATATTAACAATAATAAGTTGCTATTTTTCATAATTCATAATCCATCATTTATATGTGCATATAAATGGATATTAAATTATAATATATGTATCGTGGATTCCGATATTATAATATATTCTAATATCATTGTATATGATATGATTAGAATATTATAAATATTGAGGAATGCATAATTATGTTATTTGCTTTGGTCTAGGGCTATTGTGTTGATATTGCGATATTTGTATTTAGATGGTTTTGATGATTATAAAATTACATATAAAACATTTTCTTACATATAAAACTTATATATTTTATTATATGATACCATATTTTTATATTGAATTATATATATATTATAATTTAAATATAATATGTAATTCATATTTTAAAATAAAATTGTAGTAATAATTAATATATTATTGATATTGAAATTATTACCTATTATTAAAAATATATAATATTTAAATCTATTATATATAAATAATAATTATCTATTAATGAATCTAAATCTATAAATATTGTATTGGGTGTATTACTCTGTAATAGCATAATGTATTAAAAGGGTGTATTAGTCTAGTTTTATATTGGAAAATTAGGTGGGTGTATATGTCGTGAATAGGAGATGACGAACATAGAAACACCCACCAAAACATGTATATCAGAATATATTAATTTATTCTTGCTCAAATTTCCAGGCATTAGTTATAAACCTAATATTAGTCTAAATGTAAATTTTCGACTAAAACCAATCATTATTCAAAAGGGTGTATTTGTCCGTAATAGGAGGTATATATATATATATATATATATATATACATATTTATATATTGTATATATATATATATATACAATATACTTATAAATAATACATGTAACGACGTTTTAAATACAATAATGATCATATTATCATTAATAATTCATTAAGCTTCATTTTCTTAGAATATTATAATTTTGAATACAAATTACCAATATTCTTAGATTTGTTATGAAATTAATTTCAAGTTTTCACAGCTTGTTTATTACATATTAGTATTATAGATTTGGTATACAATTTTAGTAAATTGATTTAATTTTCCATGAATAATTATTACGATTTCAGAAAAAATGTGTACATTTTAGATCAAATTTTTGATACATAGAATTTTTTGATACACTAAAATAAAATATCTTAAAAATTAATAATTTGTGTACATGAAATCGGAAAAACATAAAATAAAATGTTACTAATAAAAGGCACTTTATTTGATGTACATATATTCATTATCCAAGTAGTATTTAGCGTAAACCACATACAAAATAAAATCACTTATTTCATTGACAAAAAAACATACTAGAAGGACTTAAACCCATTAATTACAATATTTAAATAATACAATCAATCAATTTATGATAATAATCTTAAAACGAGTTTTTACCAGAATATCACAATTTTACCAGAATATCACAATTTAATAGAAAAAATATACTCTTTTTTTGTCATACTTCTCAATTTGTTATACTATATATAGTAAAATTATATTTTGTTATACCTAGATTATTAGTTATTAATTTTATATTATATATATTCCGATATTAATATTTAATAATACCAACTTAGTGCTAAATATATATTTATCTATGTGTTACCAATATATATGAATATAAGGTAACCTATCATATACATATCATATATATATATATATATATATATATATATATATATATATATATATATATATATAGATATATATATATATATATGTATATATATATATATATATATATATATATATATATATATATATGTATGTGATTATTATACTATAATAGTTTAAATATATAAATTTTTATAACATTTATACTATTTAATTTATTATACAATATACTTTAATAACAATAATACATTTGTTAATGTACAACTTCCTTTATGTCACCTTAAATCGTGTATTCATCGAAACTAAAACATTGTAGATAATATAATTATTTCGGACTCGCCAACTATAGTGAGCATGCGCTATTACAATTATTAATATAAAATATACTGTTATTAAATAATGGTGAAATAAGTAATTATTTCATTAATATTCCGTCTCTATGAATTCAACAATGAATACTATAATTAACGGATTCCCTATTAAATTATTATCTTTTCTAAAAGTGAGATGTGTGCGATCCGATTCGCTTTGCGATGTCGGTATATAGTTTTCATATTCAAATATAGGTGCAAACCTACACGTCTTGTACATGTCTTCTTTCAGTGGTATGATTACATTTATTTCATCAGTGTAAATATGAAATTGATTGTCCGATAATATAGTATGTCCATACAACTTATCACATAGTGATGAATATATATTTCAAATATATTAAATATACTCAAATTATAATTTTATATAAATCTCATTGGTGGATATGGAATATATATATATATATATATATATATTTCTTTCGGTGGTATGATTAAATGTATTTCATCAGCGTAATTATTAAATATATTGCCAGATAATAGATATATTATCTGAAGTCACTAAATTGTACTTGTTTTTAATTTTTGAACTATGGTCAATAAAATAGCATATAACTCGGTAAATATTTTGTAAACAATTTTCTTTAGTATAAAATTATAAGAAAGTAATTTATTGCTATTGTTAAATATACAATTTGTGAATATATATATATATCAAATAAAAGTTTTAAATAATACTGTGATTTGGTTTTTATATTATTAAACTTAATTTAATCAAACAAAAGTTATAATTATTTATTTATTTTTCCTATTTTTAAGAAATTAAAAAAATATTAGAATATAAATTTATTTTGTATTCATAACTATATATATATTTAAAATGTCAGAAATTACATAGTAAATAATATAGTCGATATACAGGTTTTAAAAACAAATATATATGTACCTAAACAAGTTAAACCTTGTAAATGGTATTACAATATATATATATATATATATATATATATATATATATATAAAAGAACCTCTTCTTCTAGTATCATAGGTGTAGATGAGTAAATATTTTGGTTATTAAAGTATAATAATAATATATAACCACAATAAATATATAAATGCAAGTTCCTCTTCAGTACTTCAACATAGTAAGCCTAAACGAAAACAAATATAACAAAGCATGTCAAGTTACTTGATAAATAAATAGTTCGTAATATTGAATATTCATTATATTGAATATTTTTCTATAATTTCTTCGTTGAGGAATACGTTTTCTAACAATAATTTGCTGTCAATTTATAAAATAATTAATAATATTCGTCTACTTATTTAAACCTATTTCAGTTGTAACTTTTGTGTTTTATTATTGTAACGTCGCATTAACCCTCATTAATATACAATTAATAATACACTTTTTAAAACATTCAGGTTCAATATCACAGGACTATTAAAATAAGTATCTATTCAAATTTATATTTTTATAGATTATTTTAAATAATGTATTTACTACAAAAATGTATTATCTGAGTAAATAAACACAGTTATATTATTGACACCTCTTTAAAATAGAGGTGTAATAATATAATTATTCATTTTATTAGAAAATAAATAACCGAAATCATTGAGTATTTTTATGCTACCTACACATATAGAAAGATTGCCTAACTTTTTAGTAACACCGTTTACTCTATAGATAGAATAATGCATGACATATGCCAGTATTTGTCTTGTCTAATACAATTATCAACGCCGTTAAATACTCCTCTTACATCATCAGCGACTTGTATTATTAGCCTCTAAATTTTCAAATTTAATAATAAAGTTTGCATCTATATAATGTATGCATAAGTTAAAAACAAATTGTTGACAAAGTGTAGGATTGTGGAAATGTATATAATTTCCCCTTCACTTCACTTCACATTTAGTGTGGAGAATAGTTTACTCTCCCCATAGTTACTGCGCCTCTACCATTTCGCTCTACTAGTTTTTGTGTTATTTATTTTACATAATTTAGACATGTAATAAAATTCATATTTTAAAGGTTTTTTATTTTATATATTAAAAACTCGTTTATCTTAATGGTGTACCCTATTGTACCCCGCATAGTATATTGTAGAAATGGTACACTATATTCTCATCAAGGCGATGCCTTAACTAAATTCATTCATGAAAATTATTGTTGGATTTATCAAGAAAATGTTAATTTTCATTAGTACTCTCGTAATACTTTTAAATTTTAAATATATAAGTCTTTAGTATTTAGTTTAATGTAAGTAAAATATATAAGTATTTAGTAAAATGTATAAGTATTTAGTAAATATGATATTAAATATATATATATATAAAGAATTTATAATTTAAAATAATAATTATATTATAATTTTAATTTTATAATCAAATAATATATAATTATTAGGTTCAATTAAAAAGATTACAATTAAAGTTATAATTTAAAACATGCCATTGTTTTAATCTATTATTTATTATTAATAAAATATCTAATGTAATTATTATGTTATAAATGTATTATTTAAGTTCAAAACAATAATTATTAGATGATGACTTAAGTCAATGTAATTATATTCTTGACAGTTAAACAATATAGGTGCATTGTTTCGTATATCTATCATGCATAAATCATCGTATTATGTATATTAATGTATATGCTTATATTGATTAAATGTTGATATATATTGTAGTACATTGATTAAACGATGATATTATATAAATATTTATTAATTAGTATTGATCAATAACTATATATATATAATTATATATATATATATATTTAATTATATATATATATACTCATATCATTGCGTATATTATGATTATTATTTTTAAAAAATTCCATATATGTACAATGTACAGTTAAATGATATATATAATACTATAGTATCTAATAATATTACAATACATTCGCAATATAAGATTACTCTTTACATATATTTACCCTTATAAATCAAATACATATCTTTATGATATATATATATATAATATAGATTTTTACAAAATGTATCAATGTATACCAAATTTATAAATATAGTTTTCATGTACAGTGTACATAATATAGTTATAATTATATCTCCGAAATATATACATATTCAATACATAAATAACTACAAAAATAACTGATTCTTCTTTTAATTTAATTTCATTATATTTCCTTTAACTAAATTTAACTAAATTTTAACAACATTTTTATTAGCGTTAATTTCGCTATGTTTTATAATTAACACCACACAATGCACAACTATACATTTCCTATTAATAATGTTCTTACCAGTCTTTTTAACAATGTTATCAATAATATTAACCTTATTTTACAATTATACTAATCTGAGGAATAAATTAAATATAAATTAATTGCTGTGGATAATAAAAACATTTGTTTTGAACTAAAATACTATTCTTTACTAAAAAATAAGAATAAGTAAGAATATCTCGATTAACAATCTGCTTAAGGGGAGACCGCAGTGATCAAATAATAATAATTTTTTTTTTTATAAATTTATTTTTATTTACTATTTAGATTAATTTATATGTTATTAATACTGTTGTGAAATTTCAGATTGAAAAACGCAATATAAATTAAATAAATTGAATGTTTATAAGTTTTGTGAAAATAATAAATTAGTGAAAAATTGAATAAATTATTTTTATAATTTGTTTGTATAAAACCGTATATATAATGGATTTTCTAAATTTAAAATCGTGAATATTTGAATATCTATAGTTGTTTATATAGTTGTCAAATATCATATTCACGTGATCGATACAACCAATGCAATCGTTCCAAACAAAACAAACTAATTACCTTTGTTTGAATTTTCAAAGCATTATTTACGATATTCATTTCATTTTGCGTTTCTTCCTTTTGTAGCTATTTTTTAATATAATTTCTTCACATATATACATTAACTACATACTATTATATTATATATCATATTACTTTTGTTATAAGTAAATTCATAAGTAAATTATGGGTCCTAAGAATAAGAGACAGAAGCAGGTCGAAAATATGATCAAACAACGAAGTATATATATATATATATATATATATATATATATATATATATATGTGTGTGTATGTTTAGTATATATGTAGATATCACATTGAATATTTATATATTCAATAATAATAAACATTGCAAACCATACTATTTTTTTTACTATGCATAATAAATTTATAAATTATAATAAAAGTGCATAAAATTTGAAGCCGTTTTTCTCAGAATAATTATTTTCACTTGCTTACTGATTTTATATTTGCAATAACTCATTCAATATATTAGTTAATTCATTAATTTTTGTGTGTGTATAAAGATATTATATATATTTATATAGTTACATTTTTATATTTATATATATCACAATAGATATTTGGTAATATATTTATTTATTCACATAAAAGTGTTTTTTAAGTTGTTTTTTAAATACTGTATTTCATTGTAATATATAAAAACATTTAAAATGATTTGCTAAAATATAATGATCTAACTATATTCAACTATATATTACCAATAAGTAGGTCAACAAATATTGGCACATTTCCAAGTATTGAGTACGTTATTACATTTTATATAGAGCTATATTTCCCTATTCTTTACCATGTTAAACGCGATCGCTGCGGTCTCCCCTTAAGAAGAATTCAACGGAAGTGAACTATTGAACTATTGAATTAGAATTAGTCAATAAAAAATTAAAATATAACATAGTAATTATAATTATATTAGGGTAACGTTCAAATTATCTCTAATAACAGAGTCAGTATGTATACGTATATATCTATATAATGAACACATATAATATATATATATATATAAATATATATATATATATATATATATATATATATTGCGAATATAGAACATAAAGAATATGCTCACTATTAATTTGTATCTAAATAATTTCACTGTATTTATTTCTTTAATGTCGGTAACTTCGCTAATGAAATAATTTTCTTTATTCGCAAGTCTTGGTATATAATTACCCTTTAAAGATTTGTTCTTTACTATTGTTGCGATATTCGGAATTTCTAAATCATACTGTATCCAGTTAGATAATTGATCCGAATTCCATTCATATTCTGAAAAAAAGTATGTTATTTTACATTTTTTTATTTAGAATGGTTATATTTGTTTAATTAGAGAAATTAAGTAATTAAGAAATACCGACTTTCACTACTTGGCCATTTATTCCATATATCGGCATGTTCTATATTAGTATATTGGTCATCATACAAGGAGTCATTATCGGATTATCGTCATTATCGGCATTATCAAGCACAATAATCGGAGTATGTAAAGTTAAGTATTTGGATATCTCTAATTAGGTAATCTGTGTATTTGAATCTGTATTCATGTGGCCGATTATATTGTTTAATGAAACGTATCCAGTCATATATAATGTGCAGGTCATAGCATCCTCGGGACAAACTTGTACTATATGGTTAAAAATAATTATTGTGTTTAAGGATATTTTTATACATTTTTAATAATGAATACTTATAATTAAAACTTATTATCGGCATTGCGATATTAATTTAATATAATATAATATTAATTCAATATAAAATAGTAACTATTTACACTTGTTCAATTTAAATTATGTTAAATGATCTATTATATAATATTTACATTCTATTAAAGAGATAAAGTCAAATGTATTCATACCGTTATAGGAATATAAAAAATATACATATTTGTAGAATATTAACCATGTATACATTGATATATTTGTACAAATCAGCAATATTAAATATATATATATAGTTATATATATATTGTATCTTAAGTAATTAATTATTTAATCAATGATCTTTACCGTGATTGTGATGCAATAAGGGTTACTCTCGTTGTGTTAATTCCGATCAGTCCATAATTACTATACCTTCTTTTTTGTTATACACATTTTATTGAATATTATCCTATGATCTCTTCTTCGTGGAATATTTTTTCTAATAATGTTTTGTCAATTTATAAAATAATTCATAATATTCGTAACCAATATTTAATATAATACAAGTTTGTCCAGAGGATTCTATGGCCTGCAAATTAGATGTGGCTGTATATGTTTCATTGAACAATATAATCGGACACATGAATACAGATTCAAATACAAAGATTACAGAATTAGAGATATCCAAATACTTAATTTACAAACTCCGATTAATATCAAATCTAGATCTAGTGGTATTATGCATATTGGCTCATTATTTGCTGACCAAGCTACTACTATAGATCATGCCGATATATGGGATAAATTGATACGAGGTGAAAGTTGGTATTTCGTAATTATTTAATTTCTCTAATTAAATAAATAAATACATTTTAAATAAATAAAATGCAAAACAAAATACTTTTTTCCTCTAATTAAATAAATAAATACATTTTAAATAAATAAAATGCAAAACAAATTTTTTCAATACTTTTTTTCAGAATATGAATGGAATTCGGATCAATTATTTAATTGGATACAGTATGATTTAGAAATGCCGAATATCGCAACAATAGTAAAGACGGGTAAAGATATACCAATACTTGCGAATAAAGAAGATCAAATTTTTGATTTGATAGTTGTAAACTGTTACTAGATCTTAATCGGCGGGTATTTTCCCTTTAGTTTAATAATATCATAAAGGTAACGTGACTGTTTTGCGCAGAGTTCAGTGTAAGTTAAATATATTATTCTATACGCTGAATAATTTCTCATTTTAAGCCAGCCTAGTGATTTTAAACATTCGGTAATACTATTATGGTCTACGCGTTTATAGTATCGACTCATTAGATAATGTATAATATATTCATCATATATGATTATATACAATAATATTACAAATATTTATATTTAATGAATTATGGAAACTATATGATTGTTTATAATATATATATATATATATATATATATATATATATATATAAATATATATGTATATATATACACTCAAATGATTAGATATATTTTCACATCATTAAGATATAAATATTAATTTAATTTTAAACCAAATAATATTATAGTACATTATTACTATTGTTCGTGTCCTTAAACTATTTAATAAATGAATATCTGAATTATATTTCTCATATGGATGTTTAAAGTAATTTAATATTTTAGAAGTATATATACTATTAATATTTGAATAAATTAATTGAAATTGTGATGTAACCTGATAACCGTTAATATATAAAAACAATATAAATAGATTAAGGCATTTTAGTTTAATATACACCATTTAGGAGTAACATGTATTAGCTTTTATTATTTAGATTTTAACCAAACAAGCTCATTGCTAGTAATTTAATTTATGATTTAATGATTTAAAAGTCGGATGAGACAAACTATATCAAATACTTTAGAAAGATAGTATTCCAACTATAGAATGTATATGTCATTATAATTATATAATTAGTAATTACTAATATTATAGTATTAATTAATTTAGTATATTATTAATTACCAATTATTAATAAGCCGTACTAGAAAATAAATAAATAATCTACTGATAAGTACATGCATACATAAGTATATACAATCTATACATGCATAATAATAACTCCACTATAACTTATTTAGCTTTATAAAACCACTATGCAATTGTATATGTGTATCGTGAATATTTACTTTCTTAGGATATTTACTAGCCTTAATTTTTAACCCTTAATTATTTACTACCCTTAATTTACTACCCTTATTTATTACCCTTAATTTACGCACCCTAACAGTGGATTGCTTAGTATTTGTATTATATACAATATTATTATTAGATATAATATCATTAACAGCTTTGAAATAAAAGATTTTTCGAGCCGAATAAAAAAAATGCATATATTAATTGAACCAAATTATTCAAAACAAATTTGTAAAGATAATTTCATGAAAAAAAGATAATTACAATATAAACATTATATACTCAAATTGTAACCAAGAATATAAATTTCACAAATCACTTATTGATATAGAACTGATGAATGTACAAGTTGTTAAAATAGCTGTATATAACAAATGGAGTATCGAACACTTACCTTTGAAGTGTATAAATAATAAATCTATAAAAGATAGCACAATTAATAGTAAAAAGCTTCAAACTATTCCATGGAATTTGATAGCTATCAAATGTCACCGAATGGCATCGAATAGCTATCGAATGGCATCAACTAGTTGATGCAATTCTTCATCGGGATATTAAGTCTATAGATAAATTATCTAAAGAATCTTATAATAAAGTATCCAAGGGAATAACAAACTATAATACATCTAGTTGTTTCCTGTTTAACTTCAATAGACGTATCATGTTATTTACATTCTAATTCAATGGACTTGTATTAATGAAAAGTATTACATTTATAACGTGAATTGCATTAGAAAATAATGCATTATTTATAAATAAATCTTATAAGAATAATCAATATTCAAATACTTAAGATTCTCCATATCAAAAGAAACTAAATAACATAAACGAATGCAATACAAAATTAGTAAAATATATGTCTATATAATATAAAGGTTAGTTTTTTATAAATTAATAGTATAACATAGTATATTATTATTTATCAATATCTTTCCCATAAATTTAATTTTGATCAGAATTTCAATCGATGAGAATGATTATTGGTTATATAATTTATATTTGTACGATAAATTAGTGGTTATCATTATGACTGATCACGATACTGCTGAATTTATATTTTTTGAATATGTATAAGTATTTTACTACTTAAGCTAGTACTTTACATTATCATCATATATTATTGAACTAGAGATATTAGTTACATGTATAGACTAACTAAGTATTTCATTACTACTTTCTTTATAGTCAACATTTATTTATGTTACTTCATATTGTGATGGCCTAGATTATATTAAAGCAAATATAATAATATAAACTATATAATGAATAATGTTTATCGTGTTTGACTTTTTAGAGACAAATATCTATACATCATATCGAGAAACTGCTTCCTTACGTTCTGATAATCAGTGTAGTTTTTGAATTTATATTTCTCTAGCTTGTTCAAATCCAGTTTCAGTGCGAATATTACACGAGATTCGTCTATATAATTTATTTTAATTTTTTAAAATATTAGTCTTATTTCTAAAAGTATTCGGTTTTTTGTCTAAATGATGACCAAATGCATTGCATATTCCTACATTTTCTTGTAGTAGGTTATATGTTAAAGATCATAGGCTATAGGTTAGAAGTTGAGGTTTGAATTGTAATAGCGAGCTAGCTACTCTTTTATTTAAAAAATTGTTATTTAAATTTTTTTATTTAAAATTTTTTATTTAAAATTATATATAATCTGATATTTTCTGGTTAAATTTATTAGGATCATCATATCATATTTATTTTGTATTGTATTTTTAATATTTATATTAACTACACAAAAAAACAAAACAATTAAATATAAATGTATGAAATGTATGAAATTTTTAAAAATTAAAATATTTATAAATTTTATGCGTAAATGTTATTTATTTCATTAATATTAAATAATAATATTATGTAATTATAAACAGTATTTATTAAACAATAGACCATTTAAAAGCTAAGATAGTATTCAGTAATAGCAATTATTATGCCAGTAAGATGACGGTGAATATATATATATTAGGCAATATTTTGTTTTGCGAGGTGTTAGTGAATTATGAGAATGTAACTATTCTAGAAGTGTTGGGTTCTAAAATAAAGGAAGTCGAACTCTCTGAATACTTGCCAATACAAATCAATGGTAACACAACCAGGTAGTAATACTGCGCTAACCTAATAGATAATGTATTCTCTGGAATAGATGTATAAAAAATAATGTGTATGATATCAATAGTAACGATCGAAAAAAATCCGGTACAATTGAACAATTGTTACATCTTTATAAACCATAAGTTCCATAGTGTTATTTAGTCATATTGATACGTCAGTAATTTCTTGTAATATCAATCTATATAAAAATATCACTATACTCTTTCATATCGATACAAACACTACGGAACCGTGTTACGAAGAAGTAGACGATATTTTATAAAAGACACTGATTATAATTGTAAATTGCAGTGACTCTAAAAATAAAATATAATCAGTTAGTATACGGATTTCTAATTGGAATGTTGGACAAATTACGTAAATAGGATTGTATTCGAAATTCATATTGCTCGAAAGAGATCGAGGTTATATTGAGAATATCTACTTTTTATATTATTTTAATATAATATAAATAACACCTATAATACATGTAATATAATACGATAACAATATATTAACATTATTTAGATTTTATGGATTTTATATAATTATAAATGAATTATATTATAATCATTTGTATACATTAATCTATATCAAACATCAGAAATTTGGTAAACGATATAATTAATATATAAATAAGTTGTATTATTATGTTCATGTTTAATGATTTAATTGATTATTATTATTTTATAACTAAGTAATCTTATTAAAAGAGTATAAAAATAATTGCTAAATTCTGATATATTCTATACAAAATTAAATGTATATATTTTTACCATTATTAATTGATAATGTTATTATAAACATAAGTTGTATTATATTTATCGGATAAATTCAGCAATATGTAAATAGATGTTTAAATTATACTAAGCTGTCTAAATAATATGTAGTATTATATTTTTTAGTAGTAGACTATGCATTAATAGATTAGGTTAGGATTTAGTAGTAGTACTGAACATAATTATACTTATTTATATTCGCAGATCGTAAACATTTTGCTTATTATAATTTAAATTTCATCTATTATATTACAATATCGATTTATTGATTAGAATAATTGCATATATGTTTTAATCAATATTGTGATAGTAGAGTTAATCTCAGTTATATATATAAGATAAGTAGTTAATTTTTCACGCAATATTTATATTATTATAAGAATTATTAACCCTTATTATATATCATATCGTAATATATCATATCGTGTATTTATCATCTACATTACTTTCGGAATATAGTTCTTTATATTATTTTATCGAGTTGAAGTTATTTCATATCTAATTAATTTTGAAAGAATGTATATTTATTTCGTTAATCGGTTAAAAACTAAAGATTTGACTATTTCTGTAATGTCTGTAATTTAAATCATAAGTTTTGAATTATATATACTTTAAGATTTAATAAATTTAGTGTATTGTCGCGTGCAATTTTGTCATCTATGCAATTTGGTCATTATGATCTGACCTATTTTATTTTAACTAAAATTATATTAGAATTGATAAAGTTTTATGAATAATTATATAAATCATATGTGACTTTATTATATTTTTCTGTAATATTCAATTGTTATAAAGTTTCTTGGGAGTGAAAAAAGAAAAAAATAGGCGTGAACTTTATAATAAAGATTTGCGTGTCTAATATTGAATTCAAAATAATTACATGTGTTATATAAATTAAAAAATATATTGATTATTCTATTATTTGATTTAGATACAATCGTATAACTTGTAATACATCCATACTCAAATCAAAGTTGTTAAACATAATTGTATAGATCTAGATAAACTAATAATGTAATAATAATGTGTATACACCGTTACTAAATATACATTACACTTTAATTATAATTCATAATATAAATGATTATTAGTTGTATTATATGATAACTTATTATACATAAATATGTTATATCAATTTGTATTATATCTCGTTTACTAATAATTAATTATATATGTATATTTTATAATAAAAATCTGGTATTATTAATAATAATTTGTGTGTATATATATAATTGTTTAATTTAAACATATAATCAATAATAATCCTAAATTTATAGTTATCTAATATAATTTTAAAATGTATAATAAATAATATAATCCAATTTAAAAAAAATTAAAACAAAATATTTATAAATATTGGATTGATATGCGGAATATGTTTACTTTAGTTATGATTGACAAATATAATATACGAAATTAGAATTTTATTTATTGAAAGTAATTGATAATATATGGTATATCTAAATACTTATTAAACTTTTAAAATTATTAATATAATTCATATACTGTATTTCATAATTACATACATTTATTGACCTATATTGAATATTTATATTTCATGACATTTATATGGAATTCGAACCATACCGACAGTCATTGTAATATCCAATATAAATGTGTAATATGACAAAATTGCATAGATAACAAAATTGCACATGATACTTATCATGTGAGTAGGACGAGGAGGATATTTGAGTCGGCGGAATATGGGTCAGAAAAATGAACTATGCTCATTTGTTTACATAACATTTATTTAGTAATTTGTCATGTCTTTATAGTTTATATATGATTATAAATTTTATAGATATTGATCTCGATATATATTTTATTTATTACACACATATATTTCTAAATATATTATTTAAATTGTATAGATATTTAATTAATCTTAATTAGCTTTTATTTTTTACACGAAGATATTTCCAAATATATAGTATCATAAATTGTAATATTTTAACAAATATGCATTTTCTTTATTATTAAGCTATATTATAAATTATATATTTACTTTTAATTACATATTTAAACAAATATTATTATATAAATAATATATACCATTACTATTATATTCAATATATATGGAAATGTTGAATATAAAATAAAAATACGTTTCATTGATTGGATTGAAATCATCCGATAGATCTGCTAAAATCGGCTAAAATCGTAATAATGGTATTTGAATTTGATGGACGTGGTCATAAATAATTGAGACCAATTTAACATATATATATATATATATATATATATATATATATATATATATATATATATTCAATATCTATTTAATTTAATAATATATTTTAAAATAGATATATGTTCGTAACAACTAATATCAATAACAAATTAAATTAAATATCTATAAAATTTAAATCATCCATATATGAACCACAAAGACATGACAACTTACAAATTATTAAATGTAAACAAATAAGCACAGTTCACAGCCTATTTAGCCAATGCCTATAATTTAAAAATAATATTTCATATTTTTATATATTTAAACCCTTTATTATGGATTATATTATTATGGATTTAAACTAATCGTTCATTCATATATAATTATATTATTAATAAAAAAGGTAAAATCTATTTACTTTATATAATGTAATATACATATAAGTTTATTCAAATTATATTTATTTTGATATATATAATGAATTTATTAAATTTTGAAAATAATGATTATTTAATAATATTTCATATGAATTTATATTCATATACATTTTTTAAATAATGGATCAAGTCAGATAAACGGCAAATTTAAATTATACATCGTATTTTCAAGTCCACTCAAAATTTAATTCAGTGAAATAAACCACACTATTTTATGAATATATTGGAATCAAGTACGTTTTGCAGGAGTTCAAATTATGTGGGAGTTGCGTGCGATACAAATTTTAAATAGGCATATTGTAAATAATATGATTGACATTTATATGAGCTCATGTCTATTAATAACACATTAGGAAGATTCATTAGGAAGATTAAAAGTAAAATATAGAGAATTAAATATTAAGGATATATATATATATATATATACATATATAAGTTTGCAATTTGGTAAGCTATGCAATTTGGCACACTTCCTGTGATTTTATCTATTTTCATTGTAAATACATTTAAAAAATTATAAAAAAATAAATTATAACAAACTACAATGATTACAAATAATGAAATTTATCATTATTTATCATAATATATTTTTTAAATAATATTAAATGATTTAATTATTTTTTAAATGGGCGTATTTGTAGGGGTGACCTATTTGAAATTCAAATTATTACACTTAATTTCAATTTGATTATCGGTATTCAACAGGCAGAATCGAAAATATTGAATCAGCATGTTATACTACATATCGATGATTGGAGAAAACATATATTTAATAAATTAACTTTGTAAATTATTATTATTTTATATAGATTGTGAATTATATTTAAATATATATACAATGTATGATATTTATTATCATACTTGATATTTAATGCCATCGAGTTAACTAATCGAGACTACTTTTGCATTAAATAGTTTAAAATATATATATTCCTTTGGAAATTTACTATTCAATATTATACTAGTAATATCAAATAAATAAAATTTAAATAAAACAATATATAGTATATCATATTAGCAAATACCGAGATCAGTAAAGTAAATACTTATATGTCTCGCCAATTAAAAAATATGTAGATATATTCAGTAGTATCGTATATAAAGAATTACTTTATTAAAGTTATTATTATATTATTAGAATTTAACAATACTATTTATGTGTCGCTGGGCGACGTCCAGTGGGCGTGTCTATTTTAAACTAACTGACAGTATGAATACTTGAAATTGGAAATTATTTTATTAAGTATAATTGAAAATATTTTAATTACCTCTATCTAATTTTAAACTTTAAAAGTTAAAAATTAATTATATGTATATATTTCAATATTATTTATAATTTATATTATAGTTTTTGAAAGTTGAAACAACTTGCTGTCAATGATATTTGTCGGTTGTGTCTTCTACAGATTCCTTCAAATGTATTGAGTGGCTACAGAATCTTCATAAATCTTGTCGAATCAATATATATATTTATATATATATAGTAATAGTTATATATGTATATATATAAATATACAAATTTAATACATGTATATATATATGTTATACATATAATATAAAACACAATATAAAGTTAATATAAAGTTACCCATGGCAGTTAAATTGTATATGCAAATAATTAAATATAACTGCAAATAAATATATAGATGCAAGACTTAAATTGGTGTATGTATTCACTTGATTCATAAAATATGTTTGATTTATTTCACTGAATTAGATTTAGATTTGATTGAATATATATATATATATATATATCAATATATGTGTTTTCTCCAGATGTTTCTATAAATGTACATCTCGGTACGATGTAATACGTTGACCATTAGTTATCGTATTAATTATATAGCACAAATATTATCTATTCATCGAACCATCATGTGTTCGTAATCAATCTAGTAGGTCATGTTTAGATAATTTCGAGGCTATATTTAAATCATGGCATTCTATGCTCCTCAAAACATCACATTTTACTTACGTCAAAATATTATGTGTTACATTAATAGTAATGTGGACTAGTTTAAAATTGAAATAAATTATTGAAAACAGAAATCCCTCAGTGGGCATTAAATTAAATTTGCTTATTCACTGAATATAAAAACAATTTTCTTACTCGCAGATTATTTTACTGCTCTTAGATAATTGATTCAATATTGCATAAAATATTTCATAAGAGCGTATATTATTTAAATAAGAATTCACATTTCAATATTGAAATTAAATGGAACATTTTATAGAATGTCTCTGTTGATTTTTGGTTCTGAAGGAGATGATGAAACAAAAGTACTTTTTCCTTTCAAAGAACCATATGAAATACAAAAAACTTATATGCAAAAGGTCATTCAATGTCTAAATACAGTTAGTATTACATTATTAATATTAAATATAATATTTGATTTGTATTCTTTATGATATTTGCATTCAGTTAAGTTACATAATAACCCATTGTTCACACAGAAGCAGAATGGACTTTTGGAGTCGCCGACGGGTACGGGCAAGACAGTGAGTTTATTGTGTTCCAGCCTCGCTTGGTTGGCCAATCGTAAAATGCAGTCAATTGAAAATAATACCTGGGGCAATGATGGTACTCACTAATAGCGTCTGTTTCTGTTTAATTAATTATTATTCATAATAGTAATATTAGTAGTTGGCTTTTAGTATATATCTAACTTAAATCAGTAATCACATATTTTAATAAAATTTTTTTTTAATATATAGATCCCGTATTTTAATAATTTATCAAATTTTCATTTAATTCAATTTTGAATAAGTATTGCTGGTAATAAATTGCCTGCTTTGTATAATGTACTCTGCCTCGTTGATGACCGACAGTTGAGAAAGGGGGACCTCCAAAGATCTTCTACACATCGAGAACCCATTCACAACTGGGACAAGCTATCGCAGAATTAAAGAGAACTGAATACACGAGGTTTACATAGTATAAGCAGCATCTCCCAGCTGTATAATGTGGCTTTGTCTATATACAGATATATACACTCTACGTCTAGTCAGAAGTTCAAGCTTATTAGCTTTACATGCTCATTTACATGCTCATATTAAGATAGAATCAATTACAACTTTTGGTTTTTTACAACAATTATTATATAATTTGTTTGCTTACAAATAAATTTTATTATATAAATGAGTTATACATGTTATTAATACTATTAATAATATATATATATATATACATATATATATATAATCTATAGAACTTATGTCTTAAATAAATCATTTAGATAGTAAAAAGAAATAATTATAATTGTTAATATTATTTAAATTAAATAAATTACATATTTAAAATTTAACCTGAGTTTTAATTAAGAACTTGACTAGTTTTATATTCTGTGTTGTTGACCTTTGTGCCTAATGATCTTTGAGCCTAATGACCTTTAGCATGAAATCGACTATTATTGGTTCACGGGAACAACTCTGTATACACGAACATGTATCTAAAATTGAATCTACCTTCGCAAAGGTAGGTATTGCTACTCTCTATAGCTAAATCATATATCTACTGCGTTCTCAAACCATTATTACATGTAATTTATATAATTAAATAAATCGGTTCAATCCGATTTATTTACTATCAAATTTTAAAATCATAATTTATCTCTCTAAGTACTTATATAAAAAATAATTTTGTGAAACCATTTTTGGGACCTGCCCGTTTTATACTCTATGAATTAAATAATTGATATGAATCCATTCCCCTTTATATTAATTAGTTGAAAAACTTTTCTTAATTGTATATTATTTTATATTGTTGGTATTAAACAGTATATCAAACAAACTCAATAATTCTTTAATAGAAATCATTGTTTTCTTTAGGTATATGCATGTAGGGCTAAAACCAGAACTCATTCCTGCATTTATGCGAATAATGTTGAAAGTAAGTTATTAATGTTCTTATATTCTAGAATAATAATAATATATTTAATCCAATGTCACTTTTGAAATAACTGTTATTATAAGTTACAAAATATAATTTCTATTTATTTTAATTGTAGATAGAGATAAAATTAAATATTAATTTAAAATTTAAAATAAAAAAAAGTTTTTCATTATTTTTGTTTTGTTATAATTTTGATATTTAATATTCGATTACCTTAAATTAATTGTTTTTAAGGGTCGAATGAGTTTATTAATAATTTCTTAATTACGATAAAGTATTTTATATTTAAATTTACACACTTGAAAGATTTATATATGTTTATTTTTATAGTTTTATTACTTATTAAGATATTAGTTTAATTATGATAATTACTTACATGTATATATTTAAAATATTCTGACGATATATAACTTTTGTAATACTAATTATATCATTAGAACTATTATATCTTTTAGCATTTTACTTATATGTGATAATTAAACGTATATGCTGAATGAAACTAAACTAATTGTATAATTAACTATATAATACATACAAGTTGTATTACACTATTTTAAAAATTTATTACATAATAAACATCATTACGGATATATGAACATTATTTTGGAAGTAATGTGTTTTTTTAATGCGAATACTTTATTTCTATATCTTATTTATTATAAAACTTTCTGGTGTCACAAAATATGTAATAAATACAATTATTTTATAAATTATAAAAGTTCAGAATAATGATTGATATCTATTTTAGATATATTATAAAAAATATTGAATTAAATTTGATAATTAAGTAAAGTCTATAAACATAGATTGTAATATAAATAAATAATTATATCCCTTAGCTACCCAGTTTTAGTATATAATAAATACTTTTCATTTTAAATAGATGAACTTGATACTTAATATTGCCATTACATATTTACTTTAATTGTAATTTTTATTGAAATATTATGTCCACTAGAAAAAAGAGAGTATTTCTCAGGTATTATGGATATTGAGGATCTAGTATCTACCGGTAAAAAACATTGGTTTTTATAATCTTTATTAGAAAAAATTATAATATTAAAATTAAATTTTTCGTTTTCAAAATAACTTTCTACGAATTTTCTATAAATGTAAACAAATTTGATAAATCATTAAAGGGTGATTAATTAGTCATAATGATAATACTCGCTCGAAGTGCTTGCCCGTATTATGCCGCACAGGATCTGGCTAACGATGCTGACATGATCTTCATGCCCTACAACTACATCCTCGACCCTTCAGTTGGTACCTTTAGGTGAGATTTCAATTACGATACGTTAAGTATTTACTCAGGTATTCAATAGATATCCGGAATTATATAGACCATAATTGAACTATTGTTATTCATCAGATTATTAATCTACTATAATAAATAATAGAGATTTAATTTACTTAATTTATTTATTTCTCGAGTTAAGTAAATATTCTTCTGAGGATGCATTGTTTGTTTATATTAATCTGTACAATATTTCCCATTAGATAAGGAAAGTAAATAAAGTTGAGATAAGAAATAATGTAATCATATTTGATGAAGCCCATAATCTGGTATGTAATTATTTCTCCCTCTCCCTCTCCCTCTCCCTCTCCCTCTCCCTCTCCCTCTCCCTCTCCCTCTCCCTCTCCCTCTCCCTCTCCCTCTCCCTCTCCCTCTCCCTCTCCCTCTCCCTCTCCCTCTCCCTCTCCCTCTCCCTCTCTCTCACCATATCCCTCTCCCTCTCTCTCACCCTATCCCTCTCCCTCCCTGCTACTAACTCTCATAGTTACTCTCTCTACATCTACTTCACTCTCTACCTCTACCTCTCTGTCTACCCCATCCCCTTCCATATTTATCTCATTTCTTACTCAACTTTTATCTTACACTTATATTTGTATTATCAGGCCTCAATTTGTGAAGACAGTTCTTCTACTACTATCAGTGATCTTGAAATTGGTATTTTTTTATTATCATCATTAAAATTGCTATAATGTTGCCTTGTGAATTACTTAAATCAATTATTAATTAATTAAACATATAGGAGGTGCGATTAATGAAATAGCTGCTCTCCTGGAGATAATGACTTCTTCCGATAAAATAATTCCAATCGGAGAGACTGATCCAGATGCTCGTTAGTAAATTATTACATAATTACTCTTATATACTTAAAATTACTTCTATAAAATGTATATCTAAAATTGATCTACGTTTTATTATAATTGTTATCATTTTTGAAGAAATTTAAATCTAATGTTTATTTCAGCTGTAGATTTCCAGCTTGAAGACATAATCAAGGTTAAAGGTTATATTATTTAATTATTTTAATTTTAAATCAATATATGTATTCTAAAATAAGTGTATCTATAATTTAATAGATTTAGTAACTTATTAGTGAAATGAATTATTATTTTATTTCATAATAATATTTTATGTAGTTTCTATATTATAATTTATGTAGTTTCTATATAGTAATTAATAAATATAAATTTATTTCATATATTTCTAAAATTAATAATTTATTTATAATTAGAACATCTTCATAATTTCGAAGATGCTTTTAATGAAATAAAAATTCCCGAAGGAGGAATTAATGAACCTGGAAGGTTAATTATCGAATAAATCCATTATCTCATCTGATTGATTTATTATTAATATTATAATTGATTGATATTTGATATATTATAATTTTACATTATTAAAATCGATAATTTCATATAATTATTCGCTGATATTTAAACCAATATTATAACTATATTTTGGATATTTATTCATTTAATTATTGTTTATATTTGTAATGATTTCTGCAAACACTGCCTTCCGTCAGCTATATATTTAGCTTGTTTAACAAGTGGGGACTTACAGTGGAAAATCACAGTGGATTCGTTAACATACTGGATGCTATTGTTTCATATCTGAATAATAGTGGTTTGTTTACTAATAATAGGGCCATAAACTAATATTAATGGTTAATAATAATTATATCATTGTCACTTTGTTTATTGTATTAAACTATTATTATTTAATAATTAGATTATTTAGCTCATAGTAATTTTCATAATAAATATTGATTTATTTTCAAATTGTGATAATTTCTGTGTTCTCGAATCTTTTCTATTTAACAGACGAATCGAATTTCAACTCTAAAGCAGTGAATCTGTCAAAACTATGCGAAACACTTAAGGTTTAATATGATGACTTTGCATGATGACCTCTGTAAGTAATTGTTTTAGATAATCCACGAAGGTGACCTATTGAACTAATGGTCACGTTTACCTATATGATACTTTTATTGTTATATGATAAGATAAGAAGATGAAGTTAGGCATTGTAGTCATATAAACTGACTACCAGATAAAACTATAGTTTGCTAACCTATATGAATACCCCGATATTTTAATCATCAGTTCTCGTATCGGCTTATCAAAGTACTGACTTGCCTTGTAGTTTAAAGTCATTTAAATAATACTTATGTTTATTTCTAATTCAAATAGTTTATTTCAATGTATAAAGCTTTTGTTTAGAAATAGTTTTATTGTATTTTACTATGATAACTTTTTAGTTTTTAAAAATAATCTAATCTTTTATTTCAGTTATCTTCTATGTTTATGTACTATAATACAATAAGTTCATTGTCATGCTAGTATTTTTATATGCTAACCTACTATATAACCCTCTAACTTACCATGTATCTTATCATAACTTATTATATATTTAATTCTCTATCCCGCTGTACCCACCTTAACATTTTTGCTTACTTTATACTCCCAGGTAATGTACGTGGGATCTCTTCATTCCAAGACTCTGGATGACTTTTACAATGAAATTGACAAATACTATCGTATCCATATCTGCATGGTGAATACAGGAAGCGAAACCTACGATGATGACCCCTGGAAGAAAAAATCCATCATACGTATGATTCTAATTACCCGATAATCATCCTTTTCATACTATACTTAATCTAATGCATATATATATATTATTTGAGCCATTTTTATATATCAGCTATACAATGCATAAATACGTGAATTAGGAAAACACACATTAAATTAATATAATTTATTAAATATATTATATTAATATATTATTTTATAATTTATTAAACGAATTACAGTGAAAGCAAAGATTATAAACTATTGGTGCTTCTCATCGGGCTATAGTATGAACCAACTAAACTCCCTCGGTGTGCACTCCATGATACTTACCAGCGGAACATTACAACCATTGGATGCCATCACCGAGGACATGAGAATGTTTGTCCTTTTATTGAGAGGACATGAGAATGTATATACTTACAGTGAGAGGACATGAGAATGTTTGTTCTTTTATTGAGAGGACATGAGAATGTATATACTTACAGTGAGAGGACATGAGAATGTTTGTTCTTTTATTGAGAGGACATGAAAATGTATATACTTACAGTGAGAGGACATGAGAATGTTTGTTCTTTTATTGAGAGGACATGAGAATGTATATACTTACAGTGAGAGGACATGAGAATGTTTGTTCTTTTATTGAGAGGACATGAAAATGTATATACTTACAGTGAGAGGACATGAGAATGTTTGTCATTATATTGAGAGGACATGAGAATATATATCCTTGCAGTAAGAGGACATGAGAATGTTTGTTCTTTTATTGAGAGGACATGAAAATGTATTTCTTTGTAGTGAGAGGACATGAGAATGTTTGTTCTTTTATTGAGAGGACATGAAAATGTATTTCTTTGTAGTGAGAGGACATGGGAGTTTTTTACTAATACCATGTGGACACGAGAGCGTATTATAATTTGTTCTTTGAGAGAACATCCGTATATTTAATATTAGAATTTTATTTTATACTTAACCATTAATTATTAACTATTTATGATTATTCCAATATTTACTACCACTTCAGAGATTTTGCTGTTCAATTGGTTAATAATCATATCATTAATCCATCTCAAACTTTGGTATCTGTGATGAAAGTAGGCAGTGATAGAGAAATCATGCTCACAGATTATAACAATAGGTATGTTTTCAACTCAGTAATGTATTTATTAAGTATTTCAATTTATATTTATTATTACATTAAAATATACATTCATTTTAACATTTTCAGAAGCAAACATTCGTACAAGACATCTTTTGGCAACTCTTTAAGTTATTTATTATAAACGAAAATATCTTAAAATACTACATTTCATATCAATCAATTACAAGTATTCATACTTTATCATATATTTGTAATTCCCCTGAAATGTTAATCGCAATTCGATTGTTTTTGATTTCTTGAAACCAAATACCAGTCGATATCGCTAAAGCTACACCTGGTGGGATCCTTATTTTCTTCTCTTCGTATTCTGTTATGAATGACATCATCAAACATTGGAAGGTCCGTGTCTCCGTTCGCATATGTTTTACCCAATTACGAGGTTATATAATCGCCTTTAAATCCATATTAATCTGGCATCGAAGAACAATGAGATCTTGGATCAGCTGAAAAGGACGAAACCATTCTTTTGTGAGTGCAAGTCTAAGAAGGATTTCGCTATTCAGATGAACGGATACAATGCGGCCATATTATCTGGTTCCGGAGCGATTTTCACAGGAGTATGTCGAGGAAAGGTCTGTTTCATTTGAATGGTATTTTAGACCCGAATAAAGTCTTATTTTAAAATTAGTTTAGATTTTCTGTTTTTTTTTGTATAAATTTAAATTATTACTTTTTGAATAATTTCATTTTGAATTAAATTTAAATCTTCTTCTTTGAGTTATGTTTTACTTACACTTTATTTTCTCTTATTAGAGTTGTATCTAAATAAATCTACTGTAGTATTTCCGATGATAAGTTATCCTTACAGAGTTTACTATTCGCAAATATTTGATTCCAAGGTAGCCGAAGGATTAGATTTCGCGAATAACTTTGGACGTTTGGTGATTATAGCTTGCATTCCTTACGCTCCTCGTAATGATGCAAAAACTGTCAACAAGATGTTATATCTCGACGATCAAAAGAGAAAAGGACTCACGGTAATAAATGTTGTTATAATATATCTAGTTATAATATATCTAGTTATAATATATCTAGTTATAATATATCTAGTTATAATATATCTAGTTATAATATATCTAGTTATAATATATCTAGTTATTATATATCTAGTTATAATATATCTAGTTATAATATATCTAGTTATAATATACCTAGTTATAATATATCTAGTTATAATATACCTAGTTATAATATATCTAGTTATAATATACCTAGTTATAATATATCTAGTTATAATATACCTAGTTATAATATATCTAGTTATAATATATCTAGTTATAATATATCTAGTTATAATATATCTAGTTATAATATATCTAGTTATAATATATCTAGTTATAATATATCTAGTTATAATATATCTAGTTATAATATATCTAGTTATAATATATCTAGTTATAATATATCTAGTTATAATATATCTAGTTATAATATATCTAGTTATAATATATCTAGTTATAATATATCTAGTTATAATATATCTAGTTATAATATATCTAGTTATAATATATCTAGTTATAATATACCTAGTTATAATATACCTAGTTATAATATATCTAGTTATAATATATCTAGTTATAATATATCTAGTTATAATATATCTAGTTATAATATATCTAGTTATAATATATCTAGTTATAATATATCTAGTTATAATATATCTAGTTATAATATATCTAGTTATAATATATCTAGTTATAATATATCTAGTTATAATATATCTAGTTATAATATATCTAGTTATAATATATCTAGTTATAATATATCTAGTTATAATATATCTAGTTATAATATATCTAGTTATAATATATCTAGTTATAATATATCTAGTTATAATATATCTAGTTATAATATATCTAGTTATAATATATCTAGTTATAATATATCTAGTTATAATATATCTAGTTATAATATATCTAGTTATAATATATCTAGTTATAATATATCTAGTTATAATATATCTAGTTATAATATATCTAGTTATAATATATCTAGTTATAATATATCTAGTTATAATATATCTAGTTATAATATATCTAGTTATAATATATCTAGTTATAATATATCTAGTTATTATATATCTAGTTATAATATATCTAGTTATAATATATCTAGTTATGATATATCTAGTTATAATATATCTAGTTATGATATATCTAGTTATGATATATCTAGTTATGATATATCTAGTTATGATATATCTAGTTATGATATATCTAGTTATGATATATCTAGTTATAATATATCTAGTTATAATATATCTAGTTATAATATATCTAGTTATAATATATCTAGTTATAATATATCTAGTTATAATATATCTAGTTATAATATATCTAGTTATAATATATCTAGTTATAATATATCTAGTTATAATATATCTAGTTATAATATATCTAGTTATAATATATCTAGTTATAATATATCTAGTTATAATATATCTAGTTATAATATATCTAGTTATAATATATCTAGTTATAATATATCTAGTTATAATATATCTAGTTATAATATATCTAGTTATAATATATCTAGTTATAATATATCTAGTTATAATATATCTAGTTATAATATATCTAGTTATAATATATCTAGTTATAATATATCTAGTTATAATATATCTAGTTATAATATATCTAGTTATAATATATCTAGTTATAATATATCTAGTTATAATATATCTAGTTATAATATATCTAGTTATAATATATCTAGTTATAATATATCTAGTTATAATATATCTAGTTATAATATATCTAGTTATAATATATCTAGTTATAATATATCTAGTTATAATATATCTAGTTATAATATATCTAGTTATAATATATCTAGTTATAATATATCTAGTTATAATATATCTAGTTATAATATATCTAGTTATAATATATCTAGTTATAATATATCTAGTTATAATATATCTAGTTATAATATATCTAGTTATAATATATCTAGTTATAATATATCTAGTTATAATATATCTAGTTATAATATATCTAGTTATAATATATCTAGTTATAATATATCTAGTTATAATATATCTAGTTATAATATATCTAGTTATAATATATCTAGTTATAATATATCTAGTTATAATATATCTAGTTATAATATATCTAGTTATAATATATCTAGTTATAATATATCTAGTTATAATATATCTAGTTATAATATATCTAGTTATAATATATCTAGTTATAATATATCTAGTTATAATATATCTAGTTATAATATATCTAGTTATAATATATCTAGTTATAATATATCTAGTTATAATATATCTAGTTATAATATATCTAGTTATAATATATCTAGTTATAATATATCTAGTTATAGTATATCTAGTTATAGTATATCTAGTTATAATATATCTAGTTATAATATATCTAGTTATAATATATCTAGTTATAATATATCTAGTTATAATATATCTAGTTATAATATATCTAGTTATAATATATCTAGTTATAATATATCTAGTTATAATATATCTAGTTATAATATATCTAGTTATAATATATCTAGTTATAATATATCTAGTTATAATATATCTAGTTATAATATATCTAGTTATAATATATCTAGTTATAATATATCTAGTTATAATATATCTAGTTATAATATATCTAGTTATAATATATCTAGTTATAATATATCTAGTTATAATATATCTAGTTATAATATATCTAGTTATAATATATCTAGTTATAATATATCTAGTTATAATATATCTAGTTATAATATATCTAGTTATAATATATCTAGTTATAATATATCTAGTTATAATATATCTAGTTATAATATATCTAGTTATAATATATCTAGTTATAATATATCTAGTTATAATATATCTAGTTATAATATATCTAGTTATAATATATCTAGTTATAATATATCTAGTTATAATATATCTAGTTATAATATATCTAGTTATAATATACCTAGTTATAATATACCTAGTTATAATATACCTAGTTATAATATACCTAGTTATAATATACCTAGTTATAATATACCTAGTTATAATATACCTAGTTATAATATACCTAGTTATAATATATCTAGTTATAATATATCTAGTTATAATATATCTAGTTATAATATATCTAGTTATAATATATCTAGTTATAATATATCTAGTTATAATATATCTAGTTATAATATATCTAGTTATAATATATCTAGTTATAATATATCTAGTTATAATATATCTAGTTATAATATATCTAGTTATAATATATCTAGTTATAATATATCTAGTTATAATATATCTAGTTATAATATATCTAGTTATAATATATCTAGTTATAATATATCTAGTTATAATATATCTAGTTATAATATATCTAGTTATAATATATCTAGTTATAATATATCTAGTTATAATATATCTAGTTATAATATATCTAGTTATAATATATCTAGTTATAATATATCTAGTTATAATATATCAAGTTATAATATATCTAGTTATAATATATCTAGTTATAATATATCTAGATATATCTATTAAACAGTTTTGCGCATTGCTTTAGAAATATGATGGCAATCGTTGGTATCAATTACAAGCGATGACAGCTGTCAATCAGGCTATAGGCCGCGTAATCCGACACCGCTTCGACTACGGCGCGATATTATTTGCGGACAGACGGTTGGCACTCTCGAAATTATTCGCAGCATTCGATGCCTAGACGCATTTCAATTGTGCGTATTCGCAGGTACGCGGAACCTAGGAATAATTCTTATCTTCCCAACTGGATTGGCAACCAACTTCAGAGTTATTCAGATTTTAACGTGGTATTACGGAAACTGAGAAACTTCTACACCCTAATGAGGAACAACGTTTGTAATTTAGTCTGTAATATAGTCTGTATATAACCTTATTCGTAATTAATATTATCTATTAATGATATCAACACTAAACTTATATTTTTGTTTAAAGTTTGTAAATTATAATTCTATTATTTGCTCTCAACTAATTCAATGATTTCTCACTATTAGAAAGTAATACAACAAGAAGTAATCAAACAAGAAGTTAAACATGTTTCGATAAGCAAGGCAAAAGGTATCTCTAAACGTTCCAATTTCAATTGCCTACTTCCATTTACAAATGTTGTAATCATTCATATTTTTAAAATTAATTTTAATGATCCACTTTTCAGAAATAATTACTAAACCAATGAAAAGGAAAAAAATAAATATCATAAAAAAATCTTCGATTGCTGAAGAACTTCAGAAAGATTTCAGAGGAAATGAAGATGTATTACCGAAAAGCAAAGTTCATACATAAAAATGAAATCATATATGTTATATATTATAAATAACTAATAATATTTATTATGTTTTTACTTCTTTACAGAGAATATGTGATGTGGATATAAGGGATGGATGTAATTCGCAGGGTTTATATTATTGTCTTAGATCTCTGTACTTTTAAAGATAAAACATTGAAAAACCATATTGTTATTAGCTTTATTTATTAACATTTGGCTTTTAATAATAATGAACATAATCACCATATAATCACATTGATATTTACTTTGATATCAGAAAGAGAATTAACCGATGTTTCCATTACTGAAGATGTTTTAATTATTGAGGTTTTAGGAAATTTCAACACTATATTAATTGTGATTACCTAGATATAAATATCTTGCATTCTTTTCTAATATTACAATTCATTCATGATAGTACTATTAATTATTTTTATGTACTCACTTTAATATATTATTCTATCAGGAATGTTGTTTAAGGTGTCGACAAAGGAATGCTTTACTACAATGCCCTTGTTTGCATATAGTATGCTTGAAATGTCTTGCGAGTCTTTTGAAGGTTACTCAATACCTCGATTACCTACTTTCAGTTATAATTATAATAAGCAATTTATATCAGTTATATAAATTATAATAATGTATTAACTTGGTTATTATCTTATATTTTATTCTAACATGATATATTTGAGTTCATTACTAAAAATTTACAGGGTGCATCAGCTGCAAATTGTCCTTTATGCGATAAAGTTTTTTTTAAGAAACAATTGAAAAAGTACATAAAATAAATATATTAAAAAAAGTCCTTATATGACCTAAAATTTGTCTATGTTAAATACAAACTCATAATTTCTACATTTTAGAAACAATGATTTTAATATTTATAACATTAAGGACAATTTAATTTCAATAATAATGACAATTATTTACAGAGTAAAAAAACATGTATCTGACTAATAATTCTAATTAAAACTAAATTATTTTCAAATTATTTTCTTATTTTTAAGCTTAGAATAAAGATTTTAAATGTGATTTGTTTCTAAAATATACTGTTATAAAACTTGATAACATTTGTTAATAATATAATAATCTTTATATTAATCGATATATGAATATGCCTTACTAATATGTTAATAAATAATTAAATATATTATGCAATAAAATTACTTCTGTTAATTAATATATTAATGTATTTTTCTAATTTATTATATTGCTATGGTATATATTAAGTAAGTATATGTGTTATATTAATATAGTATAGTGTTAACTTTAATCAAGCAAAACGTATGGCGATATATTAATAATATTATATTATCCATACTTTCAGATTTAATCATTTGTTTAGAAACAATGTAACATAGTTAAATCATATTAAACTAAGTATAAATTATCGTCAGTATTAATAAAATGACATTAGAAATGTCATTTATAGATATATATGAAACTACATTCTAATAAGATATTTGTTAAGATTAAATATGGCAATTTTTATTTGATGCAATCACTATCTAATAAATCATATTGTATCCAAACTCGTGAAACTAAATACTTGTGATGTTAATATTCCTTTTTAGAGGATTCTAAATCATACTTGAAAAAATAATATAGAATTTTACTAGTATTTGTCAAGTGTTTTGAAGTAACGCTAATCCAATATCTATATACCCAATATAACAATAGACACTGGATAGACACAGATATATTATCTGTAATAACTAGATATCTTTAGAGTTTTTATAATTTATGAAGGAATTCTGTATCATTATTTGTAATACATTTATCTACTAATCGTGTCTTAACTAAGTTCATATATGTATATATGTACATGAAATTCAAATCATATAGCTATTGCTATTTATATGTTGCATCTTGGATATATATATATGGAATGGAATTTAATTATATATTATCTACAATAAACTAATTTAAACTAGTTTAAACACATTTGAGATTTTCCGAATGAAAGGATATTAAAAAAAAAATGTTGATTGTAAAATGTGTTTTTGTCAATAGCTTTTTATTTCTAGCTATCCAATTTAAATGTAAATATATTTAACTGTATATATATATTATAATCATATCTAGTATATCATAGATATGTATTGGATAGGTTATATTATAAATTAAGCATAACTATAGATATTATAGAATGTTAAAATAGATCATTATTTAAATAAATTGTATAACTTTTATTTGTTTTTAAAATAGTACCACATATATTAACAATATTAATAGTGTAAACCTAATGTACAAAACCAACAACCTCTGTATAACGAATATTCTCATTATACATGTATATATGCAGGGGTTTTTGTAATACCCATTGTAATATATTAGTAGAGTGAATAATTATGTATAACATCTGAACATATTTTTACCTAACAATTGAGTAATAAACACGATATTCTGGTATCGAGGAGGTCAAATGAATTGTGCCCATCTATTAATAGCATCACTAAATATGATTACAATACATTGAATGCATATACCATGGTATACGGTTCTAACTAAATAAAAGATGGATAGTTAGATGGGTGTGTTCAACTACACGTGTCATGTTTAATTTGTTTTATTATATAATTACATAGCGACGGTGTTCACCCAATAAATCGACTAGAGAACCTATTTAATACGACGTTCATAGACATCCGACATTCATAGACAAGATAGCCACGCGGCCAACAAAGGAGTATGTTGTGTCTTGAGGTGGTAACTTCGTTTGTAATACGACGCCGTTATAGAATGAGATACTCCCACGCACCCTAAGGCTATAGTCGATTTGCAAACGGATGTGTATAAATGTCCGTGGGCGTAAATCCGGCGTTATATTCTAGGACTAGGATTAGGTTAGACTTGCGAACATCCGGGAAGACGATTTATTCAAATCTATTGTTGGTTGGCGTTTTAACGGTTTGCGAAAAACTCATTTTGTAGTACTTCATTAATTATAACAAAAGGTTTAAATCCGTCACTCTATTTAATTACTCCATGGGTAGATTACATTATTATATTCTGTTAGTAGATTACTATATTATACACTACTAGTCTCTTCTTTACTGAGTTGGGTATACCACATGCCGAGTAAAGTTATCTAGCCGTGTATCATGCAAGTTCACGTTCCTTGCGATGTCGTACGTAGTATCGATATAAGCAATGTTTCTAGTAATCAATGATATATTAGATTGGCAAGTAGGATAGATATTGGCAAGTATAGAGTATCACTGGTACACGATATCAATACATTATTGATGAGAAGGAACACTAGATTTAAGTTTAAAGTGATTTAAATAATGTTTTATTAGTATTTTATTTTAAATAGTTTAATCTATATAATTTAATTAATATATTTTATTATCCATGTTTTCTATAGCCACTGGAGTTTATTTATATATTACTAATATATATTTAATTATATTATACATATTTTTGTGTGATACATATGTATCTACATTAATTACTTATAGCCTAGTAATTACTATTAACTAATAGTATTACCTTTATATTAATGAATAACTTTTATTAATTATTTATAAAATTATTATATATATATATATATTGAATTATAATCATGATCATTTATATAATAGTATTTAAAGTAAATAAATAGATATTTGAATACACTCCGAGAAATAAATGATATTATTAATTAACAATAAAACTACCTTCCCAATGACTACCGCCAATTTGCGTGCGTTTAGTTTTATTAATGAATCTTGTATTTAGTTATATTGCATTCTAAAAAATAATCTCATCTGCATTTGTGATACATAACGTAAGTTGACGACATATTGCTTTTTAATATATAATTGTATGCTATTTACCATTAATTTAATGTATCTAAGTTGTTAATATTTTGTTAAGTAAGATATACACCTAAACCAATTATTTAGAAACAAATGTAACTATATATAATAATTATATTAATATTATATCATTTATATGATATAATAAATATATGCTAAATAATATTATAATTACATTTCAACTGATTTACATATTGTTTGATAGATTTTATTATATAATAATACTAAATAATAATATATGAAATATGAAAATATGAAAATGTAACTAATTTTCAATCATTTATTACATTTTTAAAATCTAAATTTTATTTAAGATCCTAATTATTAAAAATATATTACCATTGAATTTCTAAGAATATTATATTTTTTCTATATTTTTTTATTATACATGGAAATTATATAATGTTAATATTATACAAAAATAATATTAACGTTATATATCTACTTAATATAATTTTTTACTAAAGTGTAGGTTATTTTTTCTAATAAATAAAGTAAATACATATATTGTTTTTTTACAATTCATTAAAAACTGTACCTAATATTTTTTAAATGATTGTAAAAATATGTTAAATTTCCTTGACATATGTATTCAACTTAGAAATAATTTATTATTATTTAGTAAAAGAGAGCATTTCATAAAAAAAAGTTACTATACTTTTATCAGAGAAAAAATGCTGATAGTAAATACATTGTCACAATATATTAGTAAAATTAATAAAATATGTATTATTCCTTATATATTGTATATTACAAATATTTACTAAAATATATATATATATATATAAATATATATATATATATATATATATATATTTAGTATAGCCATATACTCGTGACACGCTAGCTAAGAGCTTCTTTAGAACATATTATAGAAGCCATTATAATAAACTATAATGTCTTTACTCTCGACCTCTGAACTCTAATTACCGCAATATTCCTACCAAGTTTCCTTAAGGAGGAATTCCTGTACAATTATCCTGTACATTGGATTAACTGAAATACAATATACCTACCAGTCTGACTGTCACTACCAGCTTCTCTACAGCAACATTAGATGGTAATATAATAATATTATTATAGATGGGAGATGCCAATTCAGGATATAGGCCCCATTATCCAAACGGATATTGTGGTTCACTATAAACAGACCTTTCTACAATATTATTTACAAAGTGTATTCATCTCCCCCCTCTCGGGGGTCCCCATACCCACAATACACATAAGCACATTGTGCGACGCACACTACGCGTATGTGTGTATATGTATGAGTAATGTGTGAGTATTTGTGTCTATATGGGTGTGTGTGTGTATGTGTGTGTGTGTGTGTATAAGTGTGTTTTTGTATATATGTGTATGTAAGTTTGTATGTTAAGACATTAATAATTACAATTCAGATATAAATAGATGTATAAGTATATTATTTAATTTAAATAAGTGTATATAAGAATATTATTATTGATTATAAACATATGATGTAATATATTTAATAATTATTAGAAATGATATTATTATTTTTAGATAAATGTACCAAAAGTTGAATATATATAATATATATATAAAATACATTTTAATATAATAATAATTCTTAATTGTATTGGCCTTATACAATGCTAATAATACTACATTCACCAATTACTCATATTTTATTAAACTATGTATATGTATGAGTGTATTACAATGAAACAATGTATTCTATATGTATTAATTATATAATGAAATAAACTTATCATTCAAATTTAACATTATCATATCGTAATTTCTAACAATTTACCATTCAAATATAAATAGTTGTCAGTATCAATGGAATTGTGTATATATTAAAATACATATTAATTACGTAATCTAGATGCTTCAATAAACATTCCCGGTAAGCCAGAAATCAGTTACTAGAATTACTGGCAATGTGTATTACATCCGGTACGAAATGTATTATCGTACGAAGTCATTAAGTTACCACACATATATATATATATATATATATATATATATATATATATATATGCGTTTGTGTGTGTGTGTGTGTATGTGTGTGTGTGTGTGTTTGATTATTTATATTATAGATCAGCATAGTTTATTGGATATCTATACAAATTTATTAATAAATAAATGACCTCTTCGCAATATCGAGATTAAAGTAATATTAATATTAATTACAAACAAATATAAAATGGAATCATATTTAATATATTTTAAAAATAAAATTAACTAAACATATCTTGATATGTTGATCGCCTGCTCCTTAAATCATTTTTTTTGATACAACCAGTTTGAATATTTATCCAGATATGTCATAAATTACAATTTCATTATTTAGAGATATGAAAACCAATATACTAAGTGAATATTTATAAATATCAATACATATAAAAAAGTTAATTTATAAAAATGATATATATATATAATAAAAATTATACACTATTTAATTAATATTAATAAAGGTATTTATTTTTTTATTTATTTTTTATTATTTAACTAACTAATACTAATATGTTATTATCATATTCAATAGACAATGAACTCGAATGGAGAATATATATTGCTTTTTCTACTCTTTGTTAGGGTATTTGGGTTAGTAATATGTGATAAATAATATGTGTATATGCTATAGCTATATATATATATATATATATATATATATATATATATATATATATATATAGAGCATGAATTATGAATTTCATGCGAATATTCTAAAGAAGAAGTAAATGTCTACACTTTTTCAAATAACCGTTAAGTATTTTGTTATAGGAGGTGTATTTGTATTATCTACAAAATGTGTTTAGTCATAAAATGATATATCATATATTACATAATATATCATATATTAAATTCTATATTATATATTAAACGACATATCATATATTAAATTATGTATCATATATACTCTTAGGGACGACATTTGTAAGAACATATATATATATATATATATATATATATATATATATATATATAAATATATATATGGTAGATATAACCTATATATAGGGTAGACATTTTAGAAATAGAAATGATTTCGGGTTTTTATAAGATAGAGTATATAGTATGCATATATATATATATTATTATGTCTAGATGTAGATACCCTATTTACTCCCTATTTGTGTTATTCAAATGTTATTCACAGATTTAGTTTGACAACTACATACACTTATGATTATAATATCATCGGATATATTTAATACTATGTATATCCTAGCCATAGCATATAACGCGCGTATCAAAATTTAAGAACCAGAAAAGCAATATCTATATAACATCACACATGTTATCAAAGAGTAAATCACTTGGTGATACTTATTTTGGTCCTATTCCCTATTATATAGTTATATATTATATAGTTATATATTATATAGTTATATATTATATAGTTATATATTATATAGTTATATATTATATAGTTATATATTATATTATTTTATTTTATTCATTGCTAAATGAATAATTTAAACAGTTGACGAAAATATTCATTTTCGTCGTGAAATATACGATAATTTTTTGGAGCAAAAGTAATTTTTCAAATACCTAAACATAAGATCTTTTTATATATTGATCTTTTCTTCCAGTTACAAGATCATGAACAAAGTAATGTGGGCAGGACATTTCTAAATATATCAAGGCATTGTCTAGTTTATGAAATACGATTAGTGGTAATGAAACAAATAATCCATATAGAATAGTCCATAACTCCAAATATAATATTGTGGACATATCTAGATATTTTAGGTTTCAATTTCTTATGATCAACTTCATAGTTTAATTTCAACAAAATAGTTTAATTTCAACAAAATAGTTTAATTTCAACAAAATAGTTTAATTTCAACAAAACAGTTTAATTTCAACAAAATAGTTTAATTTCAACAAAATAGTTTAATTTCAACAAAATAGTTTAATTTCAACAAAATAGTTTAGTTTCAACTTAATATCTTACTTATTGACATGAATGTTATATTTACGTTTAATTAGAAAGACGGTGTACAAAATTGTTGAGATTTAATTTCCTATTAAATTGTATTATTAATGCCTCAGAATTATTGTTGTATAATAAGGAACCGCAACCTCGCTTTCAATTATTATGTTGCATGCAATTATTTTATATTTCTAAGAAAGTAGATAACATGAAAATAGTTAGAGATAATCCATCTCCTAGACTGACTACTCGTTTTTACTTTTGATTAAAAATATGCTTTTACGATATTACTAATAATTACTTATATGTTATGATTGTTATAACCTTAACGTGTACACCGAATATTCGAAATGTATATTTAACTATAGTTGTATATATACTATGATCCCATTGATATATTATATTTATATATTACACCTAGATTCAAATATGTAAAATAACATTATTTGTATATATACATTATTAATATATTTTACTTCCCTTTGTTACTAATATTTATTTTAATCTTAAATTAATTAATTTGTTTGTAGTTATATATATTTAACTACAAATTATATATATATATATATATATATATATATATATAATGAATGCATATCAAATATATAACATTTAACTCGGCCATACAGTTTTAATGGTTTAACTTATTAACATTAATTATGAATTTTATATTTAATAACCTAATTTATGATAGTTATATAATAATATTTAATCAACTAATTGAAATTCATAATATTATAATAGGATATAAATATATGCCATTAAATCGATTATGTTTAAGTTAATTATTAAACTAATTAAAAAATAAACCATTCAAACTAATTTTAAATGAATTTAGCTATGAAATGTATGCATAACCGGAATTCATATTACAAATAAATGATTATTTTATATTGTATATACAAAATAATCATTTATTTGTAATATAAATTCTTGTTATACATACCAAATAACAAAAATATAAATAATAAATACTACAAATGAAATAAGACATTCCAAAGATATTAATAAAAAGATTTAAATTTATGAAAATACATTGATTTATTTAATTAATCTTTTATATTATTTTTTTAACTTCTCTTTTTAAATGCGAGTATTTTCGATAATACGAAAATATATTAAATTATACAAAAACATGAACAAATGATATAATGAATATGCATTGATTACTATTAATGGTACCTCTATAATATTAGAAAAATAATATCCAAAATAATAAATTTCATAAATTATTTTAAAATATGATATGTTTAATCAGATTCAAATGGTGTTTATTTGTGTATCTAACCGAATCGAAATACATAATCAGGGTGTTATTTTTGTATTGTTGATAGTGAATTATTATAAAAACGATTAGTTATAGGCTGAGGAATATATTTTATAAAGTTATTACATTATTACCATAATATATATCAGTATGCTGAAATAATTAACACTACATCTAATTTAAATTACAAAATCTTGTGTGTCACAATGTTCTATCTTATAGTTCTATATGATCATTATATTGTAGTATTTTTTTTATAAATTATGTATATATTTAAGATACTACTACAAATTCAAAATTAAATGATGATAACACTTCTATAACAGATTTTGAAAAAGAGAATTTAATTTTAGAAAATAATATAAGTAATAGGATAATAAAATATCAAATGTTAATTAATTAAAGTTAAATATAACTGAAGCAAACATATTTAATTATAAAAATACGTATTGCTTTATAAAATATTAAACTGTTATTATTACATTTAGAAAATTAATCTTTACCTTACGTATAAATAAATAAAATGACCAAAATAATGTTTTTATTAGATTGACTATTCTATAAACTATATATTGACATTAAAATGGATTTTAAATTAATGTAAAATGTATATAATAAAATTTTATCATATAAAGTAACCAATTAATTATATTCAATGGATATTATGAATAACTTGAATATATCGAATCTGTTACTAAATAACCTTATCATAAGAGTTAAGATATGTATACAAGTACCAACACGTTGGAATTAATAAAATATAAATTTAAAAATAATTTCTTTATTCATATTATATTTTCCAGAAAGCATTTTATTATTTAATTTAATTTGTTTTCGTAATCATATAATGTATAAATATTAATCTTGTTATTTTATTTGATGTATTTATTTACTATAAATAAATATATATTATATTACAATACATAATTATACTACATATAATATATATTACAATACATTATTACACTAAATATATTATATATTATAAAATAATAGATTATACTAATTATAGTATATATTACAAAACAATATGTTATACTAAATATATTACATATAACAATACATTATGGTATACTAAATACATTAAATATTATAATACATGTGTTGTTAAATATATTAAATATTACATTACATTATGTGTAATATAATAAGTAAAGTATATTTTAAAATTTAATATTCTAAGAATAAAATGAATATTTTTTCATTAAAAAATAACCGACAATTAATATAATAACAATAATATATTATTATCATAATACACGAATATATAAAGTATTATGTTAAATAATGTATTCAGTCTAATATCAGATTTATATTTAGAATTACACATACTTATTTTGGAAGCAGTATTGCGTTTATTGGCTTCATCTGTATTTCTATCAATTATTGTCAAGTGAATTCAAGATGGTCTCCAAATCAAATGAACCCACATGCATAAAATATTGCATATCATTATTGTACTGTATATGACTGTATTGCATATATCCTATATAGAATTCGATATTAAATAAATATATATGGATGGATGGATAAATTGCTACAACATATTGTTAATAATTAACAGAAAACAAGTATTAATATTACATATTCTTTAATTTATTTCTTACTAGTTGTTAATATTTATAAATACTATCACACGTGTATGAATAATCATAATATTAAATTAATTTGACTTCAATGATGGATGGATGGATGGATGGTGGATGGATGGATGGATGAATGGATGTATGTATAGATGGATGACTGTATGTATAGATAGATGGATATATGGATGGATGGTGGATGGATGGATGGATGGATGTATGTATAGATGGATGGATGTCGGATGAATGGATGTATAGATGAATGGCTGAATGAATGGATGGATGGTGGATGGATGGATGTATGAATGGATGAATAGATGGATGGATGAATGGATGGATGGATGAATGGATGCATACACGGATCTAATACAAATACACAAAATCAATGACTAGCTATAGCATTGTGCAATGCAAGACCATTACGGAAAAATGTTGATTACATTACGCAATATATTATTGAACATGATATTGACTTACTTACAATTACAGAAACATGGCTTACAGATACTGACTAAGATATAATCAATGACATAACCTTTAACTCTGCGATATATACATGCTATAGATGTGACAGGATAACATCCACATTTGGTGGAGGTGTAGCGATATTTTTAAAAAATAATATGACTGTAGATTCAAATAAACATATTATATTAACAAATTGCCAAGCATTATTTTTAAAAATTAAAATAAACTATTTATCGATATTTGATATTCTCTTAGTTTATAGACCATCCTCTACTCCTACACAATTATTTACTAGTGAACTAACTCATATTCTAATACAAATACCATTAAATAAATTAATTATATTAAGTATTTTAATTATCATTACGACGAAAATAAATATCCTCATAATATTTTTAAACAAACAATAGATACCCTTAAACAATATATTACTTTCGCAACTCATATACATGGTCATATAATAGATATAGTTTTAACATCTATAAAAAGTCAAATTTATATATCTGAAATTACAAGGGGTGAACTTAGATCACCTGATATGATTAAATTTAATATCAATATTAAGAAAAATGAACCTATAGTAAAGTTAATAAAATATAGATCAATTAATAAATTAAACATTAAAGATTTCATAGATAATATATTATCTTCACTAGAGGGTAATATACTTTCATCGCTATTGCTAAATGATTTCCTAACATCTACTTTAGACAAATTTGCTCATATAAAAAGAGTAAATTTAACATACAATGCTCATTCTCCATGGTATAATAGTGAAGTTGAAGCTATGAAGAGAAAATTAAGAAGATTTGAAAAAATATATAATAAAACCAATTCCGAATTTAACTATAATAATTTTAATACAATTCGCAAACAATATAGACAATTATTAAATCATACTAAGACTTGCTTTATTAAAGATAAAATAAACTCATATGAGAAAAATACTAAAAAAAATATATTCATTAATTAACAGACTTTCAAATAATTATAGTCCAACAAGCTATCCAACATACACGATTGAATTACTACCAAATATATTCGCCAACTTTTTTGATAATAAAATAAAAAATATAGTACAATCAATTAATGATATAAAGCATAAATTTCCAATATACATTATACCACTTTACAATACTGCTAAATCATACTTTCTAACCTTTAAGTCCCCTTCATCGTATGAAATATCAATACTAGTTTAAATATGTAAATCATCCTACCCTCATAACGATTCATTACCTAAACAACTTACCGACTTAATAGAACCCACTCTCACAGAACTTTATCAATCCATAATATCACAATCTATACATACTTCTATTTTTCCAATATCCCTTAAATATGCCATAATTACTCCCCTACTAAAAAACAGTAATCTAGATAATAAATTACTAAAAAACTACCGTCCTATAGGAAATATATTTCCAAACTTCCTTTTCTATCTAAAATATTCGAAAGAGTCATTAGTAAACAAATCATTAAATATTTATCAGAAAATGAACTATATCCTATAAATCAAAGTGCATATCGCAAAAATCATAGTACAGAAACTACAATAGTATCTATATTTGATAATATATATAATGCGATAGATAAGGGAAATAATGTTCAACTTGTGTTATTAGATATGTCAGTAGCATTTAATACTATCTCTCACAAGATTGTATTAGATAGATTAGAGGAAATAGGTATAGCTGATAAGGCACTAGACTTACTGAAATCTTATATTACAAATAGAACGTATCGAACATTGATAAATGATATACAATCAGACGAATTCCAACTAAAATATGGAGTTCCACAAGGTTCCGTACTTGGACCATTATTATTTTTAATTTATTTACGTCCATTATCTCTATTAATTTCTAAATTTCCCCAAATTAAATTCAACGTATTTGCTGACGATATTATAATTTACCTGATTCTACAACTGAAAAATAATGATAACTCATCTCTCAATAATTGCACTAATAATATACGCAACTGGCTAATCAATAACAATTTACTACTAAATATCGACAAGACACAACTGATTAACATTTCAAAAAATTTAACTCAAAATAAATGCCCTATATATTTAATTGATAATTTAATTGTTGAACCTTCTAAGACCGTAAAATGTCTGGGTGTCATTATATACGAACATGTGCTTTTAGATAACCACTTACGATTTACTGCTAAAAAAAGCATTTTATTATCTTAGTAAGGTCAAAAATATAAGAAAATTAATGTCATTTCATAATTTAAAAATGATCTCTCAGTCTTATATTATATCGCATTTAAACTATTGTAATTCTATATATTATGGTATAACTAAATCTAAAATAAATTATTTAGATCGTATATTAAGAATTATAATAAGAATGATATATGGTTTTAAGCGAAAAGACCATAATAGTATTACCGAATGTTTAACATCACTAGGATGGCTTGAAATGAGAAATTATTCAGCGTATAGAATACTATGTTTAACTTATACTACCCTAAACGCTAAACAGCCGCGCTACCCATATGATATTATTAAACTAAAGGAAAATACCCGCCGATTAAGATCTAGTAACAGTTTGCTACTATAAAATTAAAAATGTAATCTTGATACCTATAGTAAAAGAAGATTTAGTGTTTCAGCGCCAGTTTTATCGAACAACCTTCTTCTACATTTGCGAAGATGTAATTCCATAAAAACATTTAAGAAGACAGTGAAAAAGTATTTAGCATGAGCTCTTGGATTGATCTTGTGCTCTGCATCTGCGCGGATGTTCTATGACTACTCCGATCACATATGTATCTGCCCGAATTTCAGAGTCCTCTAACTGATTTTATTTTATCATTTAATTCACTTATGATATTATTTTACTCTCTTTAAAACACAAATGAGAACATATCCATTTGTTATTTTGTGTATAAATAAACTTTTCAATTCAATTCAAGTCAATGGATGCATGGGTGGTTGGATGGATGGATTGATGGATGGATGAATGGATGGATGGATGGATGGATGGATGGATGGATGGATGGATGGATGGATGGATGGATGGATGGATGGATGGATGGATGGATGGATGGATAGATGGATGGATGGATGGATGGATGGATGGATGGATGGATGGATGGATGTATGGATGTATGGATGGATGGAAGGATTGACGGATGGAACTCTGCAAAGATGTAATTCTATCAAAACATTTAAGAAGGCCGTAAAAAATCATCTACTATAGTCGACATGCGATCTTGTATTGACCTTGTCATCTGTATCTGCGCCGGTGAGCTGTAATTACTCAGATCACATCTGCCCAAATGTCAGAGTCCTCTAACTGATTTGACATTATCATTTAATTCACGTATGATATTATTATTACTTTCTTTAAAACACAAATGAGAACATATCTATTTGTTATGTTGTTTATAAATAAACTTTTCAATTCAATTCAATTCAATGAATGGATGGATGGATGGATGGATATATGGAAGGGTGGATGGGTGGATATTTGGACGGATGGGTGGATAGATTACCAGTATATATTAGTAATATAATGTTTATATTATTACATATGTTAAACTAATTATTAAAATTATTTATTAAAACTATAATTATTATTATAATATTTTTATTATTAATTATAATTAAGCATGAACATTTAATCGAAACCAACATACAGAATGGATTCAATCGAAAAAAGAATATCAAATGGAAAAAACGATCTATATTTAGATGTTGAGAAGCTCTCCAAAACTAAAAATTCTATATGTAATACTTTATGCAGGTACCTTATGATATATAGAAATATTATTATATAACCTATAATCACTAGATTAGAGTATTACATAATACAATGACTTATAATATTGATCATATCACTTAAAAAGTATGTAATTAAAATGAATTATATATAAATAAAAGCAAAATACGACACAGTAAGAATTAGAGATATAAAAATACTGTAAAAAATGTAAAGGGATTAATTATATTAATATATTTCCAGATACATATATATGTATATTTATTTTATAAAATCTAATTTAATAAATATGTTTTTATTTTTTACGAGAGTAAATAATTTGCGAAGAAAATTATTTTATAAATAATTCACTTTTTAATATAATCATTTATTGGAAATCACTTTATAATAAATTATGTTTTGCATTTGTAAATTTGTTAATAAGAAATATAACTTTTGTTATGAATTTTTTTAATAAGAAACATAACTTTTGTTTCCTAACTATATTTAGGAATTTCCAACAACTATAATATATCATAATCATAACATTGTACTAGAAATCTGTAAACATATTAATAATATTATTAATATTATATCTTAGTGAAAATTCCAACTGTCCTTCTATCTGCACAAGTATAAAACAAGACGAAGTAACTTCCAAGAGAACAAGACAAAAGAAATGGATTAGAGATAGTGGTGACATAGGTCGTCTGAGGTAGTTCATACTCTAATCTATAACTGTTCAAGCAATTATTGTAATTATATATTACTGTATAATTTGTAATTCAATTATATATTTATGATTTCTTTTATAATTTGCAATGTATATTATTAATTATAAATTAATATTTTATAATGTATATCAATCATGGATAAGCATAATAGATGATGCACATTTTTTTTAGTTTACAAGACATAGTATATCTTCATTTGCTGGGAAGAGATGGAAGATTGACTGAATATAAGAGATTTGTTTATTAAAACAAATTCGTTTATTTACACTAAAATTAGTAAACAAAATTTAGTAAGCATAATTTTAATTTATTTTCAGTATTTATTTATATCCTGATAATAATATGATTAGTATGCTACTATCATAAGGACACATCACGATATATGTATTGAATTTTTATATTATTAAACTAAATTGTATTTTATAAATATACAATTATATATAAATGACTATTAATATCAATATAACATAGATACGATATATTTAATTTTATGAAGTTGCAATTCTAAATAAACTATTAATATTTCTTTTTTATTAAGAAGATCTACAATAATATATAGATTTTACAGTAAATGTTATATTCATAAATAATTTATATGATAGAAATTATCAAAATTAATAGTCGATTTTTTATTTATTTAAAAAACAATTGATATATTAGGATATGATACCTATAGATATTATTTGCATATTAGCTTTATACAATATCAAATATCAATATCCGTGCTATTAGTGTTAATATAATTAATATAATATTTATCAGATAAAGTTATTATTTACGATGCCATCACATAGATTGAATCAGTAGATTATTGAAAGATAAAGATACTGATCTGATTAATTCTTATCATATTTTAATATACTGTTAATATATATTATTGTATGCAATATTATAATACAAGACATACGTATTAAAATAAATGAGTTATTATCAGTTATAAATTCATGTCGATAATTCACATTACATAATAATAACTTACGTTAAAATATAACAAAAATGGAAATTATAGTTATAAATGCGAAAAAAGTAATCTTACAAAGGCATTATATTTCATATTCTCAAATATTTTAGCGGAATAACAAAAATAGAAAATATCGCGAACAATATTATTATATATCTGAATAAATACAGTAAATCAATAATCCTGCAGAATTCACGATACGTACAAACGCAATAAAACTGCAACGTTTTCAGTTTATGTCCAGCTCATACTTTCTTGTTAATACCACAGAAAAGCATCGAGAGGCGTTTGTGTTTGTGTCGTTTTCCCGAATTTACTCTCTTTAGATCCGATACTTTGTCGTTCACCTTAATAACCTCTACCTGTTCTTCGGAAGGCTCGACTATTTGTTGTTGTCCGTTTTCTACGGCAATCTTGTTGTTCTCTCCGTTGTCATCAGCGAATTGTACCTGATATCAATTTACTTAGTTAGATCGATCATACCTTAATGTATTGATATCATGTAAAAAATGTATATTATAAATATATTATAACAGAGTTATTATCATATTAATATAGTAATAAATATTAGTAACTATATTAACTATATTAATATTATTTATTTAAAAAATGTATATTATAAATATATTATCATATTTATAAATTCATTATTTAATATATTAATATCATATATTTAAAAAATGTATTTCACAGATGTATACTTAATATCTTGAAATTTCAGATGAATTATTGTATTTAAAAATAATATTATATTACTAATATATCAATTATAATACTAATGTGCCTGAGAGAATTGAATATTCTATTTTTCTTTATATGGTAGTATTTACTGACCAGTCTTTGGCGATTTCTGATTTTTGACCGGATAATATCGGTAGTGAAGGCATCCCCTACGTGTTCAGCTAATTGCAGAACACTCATTCCGTTTGCAGTACAAAGGTCGATGTCACAGCCTGCTGTTACCAGTATTTGAGTGACGTCGCTGAACCCATATTGCACTGACAGGTGAACCGGTGCGTATCTGCGTGATGGGAGATCACATAAATAAACATCTTAATTAATGGATATTCTTAATTATATTCTTAATTAATATTTATTGTAGAAAATTAATATAATTGTAATGAGAAATAATATTTCAATCAATAAATTAAAATATGGTATATTAATACCAACGGATAACAATGCGTAATTGTTACAATTTAATATATTTTATAAAGATGTATTGTTTTAAGACTATATAAAAGTGTTCCTTTATATTCAGCCATTGTATCTTCTACATGGTCACATTCCTACTCGTCACCATTTGCCTCATTACCATTTCATGATAATCTTATCTTCTATTAGTGTCTTCTTGATTACTCTCATTATCTTGTCCATAATCATTATCTTAAAACTTATTTATCTTTCTTCTCCAATTAATTATTCACCTTTTATTTTAATGAACCTTCTTCTTCTATGTCCTCCTTATTTCACTTCATATTCTCTATCTTCACATTATCTTATATTTCCTTTCTCTTATTCTACCCACTTACTTCTATTCCCATCTTATTAATACCAGGATTTAAATATAATTAAATTTGTACACTAATGAATCACATATAATTCCTGGCATTTCACTTGATTCCGTTATTACCAACCCGAGGGAATCCGCAGAATTAAGGTTGCACACCTTCTCTTCTATTAGAGCCCTTACGGTGTCGGTAAACCCGTTCTCTGCCGCTAGGTGGAGTGCCGTTATACCTTTCCGATCTTCGTATGATCTTACGGCATTTACATCCGCTGCGTTCTACAGAAATACATATTTTTAAAATTATTAAATTTCTAGACATAGGTAATAAATATTTGATTTGCATTACAAATATATTATATATTATATATATAATATATAATATATTATGTTTATTATTTATAATATTAATTTGGTATTTATAATATTACATATTAGGTACATGTCTACATGCGTTAAACTTAGGTACGTGTGTACTTATTCTACACCTATGTACATATATAATTAACCTAAACTTAGGTACATGTGTAATTTATTATAAACTAGGTATACGCGTAAGTACTTTGAAATTACGAATACTTGTACTTACATTCTGTACCAATAACGCTACGATATCGGCTGCCCCCTGTTGAGCGGCGATGTGGAGCGGTGTTACGTCACCATGAACCCCTACCGAGTAAACCGGGTTCCTATCGCAATCTTCACATGCCATAAGTTTCTCCACTACCTGTCAATCAAATAATCAGAGATGAGTCATTTATGAATTTTATATTATTATATATGAATATATATATTATGAATTGTTATAATTTTCATATATATATGAATTAATCTATCAATACTTCGATAAAATAAAGATTAATATGGGTTTCTAAATAATATACATTTACCTAAAATTTAAGTTTTTTTTATAAAATAAATAATTTTATAATCAAACTTTCACTAAATTTATAATAATCGCTGAAAACAAATGTTTCGGTAAAAGTAGTTCCAAATATCTGCAACTATTTCTTATGGTTTATAAGTACCTGAATATTTCCGGTTTCAACTGCAATATGTAGGGCGGTGTAACCATCACTAGTGGCGACGTTAACGTCGGCACCTGAATGTTTCAGGGTAAAATGTCAATAAACCGCAGGGATACAAGTATTTTTAGTATATATAATATCACTGCATTTCAAATAATTTATTTAATTTTAAATTGATCTGTTTTATTGGTAAGTTATATTGTATTAACTTATATGTAATGTTATTAATGTATCAGGATTTACTTAATAAAATATACTTTATAAGTATGCGTGTATTGTAATAAAATATTAAGCAATAACTCATTTTACAAATCATAAACAATTATTTATTGAAATATTATTACTAATGTATAATGTATTACTTCAAATGCAAAACTGTACAATGTAAAAAGTACACTATACAGCAGTGCAGTATAAGATCTGCTTTCACATTATGCAAGAATATATGGTAGGCGTACCCAGGGCTAGAAGCGTAGTTACAGCAGCCTCGTTATGAGATAGAACGGCGTGGTGTAATGGAGTTACGTCAGATATGTGACCTGCAATGAAAAACAAGAAACTATTTAATATTCTGTTCGTTGCCAATTTGAAATAGATAAACTTTACGATTGTTGTCGGCAGTGAGTAGGCAATGAGTATATGTTACAGTAATATTATTACACTTAATGCATACCCCAAACCCTACTTTGTACCTCTATAAAGACCATTTTACTAATTTTAACGGCCCCACAGACCTTTACTCTTTGTTGCGTTCACATCGCATCCGAAGCCGACGAACAATCGAATTATATCAGTGTTTCCGCTTTGTACCGCTAGGTGGAGCATGGAAACATTCTGTTGGTCATTCACGGACACGCACAGTGAAGTATCCGCTCCGGCGTTGACCAGAGTGGTCACTATACTAGTATATCCTCGCTACCGGATAGTGTTATAATAAACGGATGCGTTTGAAATTGATTCTATATTTATATTATTGTATATTTCATTACGTTACATAACATACAACATAATTCAAATTAATTATTATCCTCAATAAACTAATTTCTAAAGTAATTTATGTATCTCAAATGAAGTGATTAAAGTTAACAATAAAATAATGTTCAGTTTTTTCTACGTATCTTGTTCATTTGATCTTGAATTTCGTAAAAAAAACCAGTTATTTTAAGGGCTAGTAGGAATACCTGAGTGGCATAGTGTAGAGCCGTGAAATCGTTATTGGTCTTCAAGTCGACCTTCGCTCCCGCTTCAACTAGTTCCTGAACACACTCTATGTGCCCGTTATAAGCAGCTTGGTGGAGCGGAGATATACCCTGACGTTCTGAGGTACTTTTCGTTGCGTTTAGGGGACAAAGAGCATTAGAAATCAGCAGTCTCGTAACCTTAGAGGAAGGAATGATTGAGCAATGGTAAGAGGTCGTAAGGAGAGATATAGAGATAGAGAGAGCGAGAGAGAGAGAGAGAGAGAGCGGAAGAAGGGAATATATAGAATGTAGTGAGATTAGGAAATAAAACACAGAGAAGGATGTGAAAATAATCAGTAGAAAATCACGGGAGGGATGAAGTGAGTGGAGATTTACGATAGCAGAGTGACAGGAGGAAGTATTATTCAGCTTTGATGACGTTTTGAGGTATTTTTCATGTTATATAATGTTGAGGTAAGTGTACGTGAGAGTATCTATTGTCGGGATATATGAAAGAAGTAACGATTGAAGTTGGATTGATGGTAAGATAAGAGATGGGTATATATAACTCTGAGGGATTTTGCGAAGCATTTAATAGGAAATTATAAATATCTACCCCACGGGATTTAATATCGTATAAACAGTATTTGTTTTCTTGGGATATCTATCTTTATATCGTAAATAATTAACCAAATGAAATATTGTCAAATGTATAACAACGCCAATTGGATGATCCGACCATAAAGTATATTCATGCCTCAAGTATTAATGTCGTATATTTCTAGTACATACTATTATTACCACCCAAACACGCTTTCTAAATGGCATATGATACCATCATAGCAATACTATCCATTCAAATTTATATTATTTATTATTTCATGACGATTTGAATTCATTATAATTTGTTTATCTACCAAACATAGCAACTATATATCCATCGAGGGGCTGAATATATGTGCAGGAATCATTTCGTGAATATTATTTAATAATATTTAATTTATTCTCGCATGACTGCCCACGACCTCATCCCAAAACCTACCTGTATGTTGCCATCTTGGCAGGCGAGGTGAAGAGGGGTAACTCCGGAGTTATTCTCGAAACTAGCCGACAACGTTTGATCTGCCCCTCGATATAAAAGAAATCTCACTAGATCCTCGTCGTCATTTTCAACTGCCCAATGAAGAGGAGTGTAGCCGCAAACTATGGGATGGTTGGAGGTCAACTCGCTGAATTTAGGGGTATAGTGTATACCTGTAATGGATTGAATGGAATCATTGTTAAGACGATTTTCAATAATACTATGTATGCTACTGTGTCATTATTATTATTATTATTATTATATTATTATAATTATAATAATAATTATTATTTTTATTATTATTATTATTATTATTATTATTATTATTATTATTATTATTATTATTATTATTATTATTATTATTATTATTATTATTATTATTATTATTATTATTATTATTATTATTATTATTATTATTATTATTATTATTATTATTATTATTATTATTATTATTATTATTATTATTATTATTATTATTATTATTATTATTATTATTATTATTATTATTATTATTATTATTATTATTATTATTATTATTATTATTATTATTATTATTATTATTATTATTATTATTATTATTATTATTATTATTATTATTATTATTATTATTATTATTATTATTATTATTATTATTATTATTATTATTATTATTATTATTATTATTATTATTATTATTATTATTATTAATATTATTATTATAGCATTGTCTTGAAGACCTTGATAACCTGTAGTCCTTACACTAGTCTATATTACGGTGGTAGTAATGAGTAAAATGAATAAGCCCAATACGCCCAGACAATATGTATATAATGCATTTAAAACTCATCGCGTAGACTTACCAATATAAATGTACCATTTTGTTTTATAACATGAACATAGCTACCCGGAGTCCATTAAATATGACCTACGGACCTATATTGTCGTTGTTATTGCCGTCGGGATCGCTATTAGCGGCGCTAGCGAATACGCCGTTATGTTCGTCGTGGGTCATTCTCTCCGAGGCATTCACGTCGCATCCGTTCTCCACGAGAAGTCTGGCGATATCGGCGTGCCTGTGCCTAACGGCGAAGTGCAACGCGGTCTGGTTGTCGCTCTGCGTGTCGTTAAGGCAACCGTTAGTAAGTTTCGTTCAGCTACGTACGGGAGCAGCGCTGTTTACTTCGTCGTCAAGGTATAATTGTATGTGTTCGTGTATAGCGGGATAGATTATCGATAAATAAGATCATCGGTCAATAAATATAATTCAAGATAAAAAAATGTGTATTGAAGTTTTCATAGACTATTAATATTTGCAAAATATATTACAGGATTATTTGTATCCTATGAATCATTAATTATTGATCACATTAATTGCATCTTCGACTATAGTAAACAAATGAACTTAATATTGATTGGGCTTTGTATGGGATCGGTTGATAGGTAGGTTGCTATGGACTAATTCTATTGGCAGTTTCTGGGGAATGTCGGGAAATATGTTTGATAATGATGTTTACTAAGATCGGTTGCTATGGATCGTTGCTATGGATCATTGATCAGAATGGTTGCCATGGATGGTTACTAAGCACCTGAGCAGTTCTAGCTCCAACATCGAGGTCGGCGCCACTCTTGACCAGTGTCCGCGCCACCGGTGTATTGCCGTACTTGGCAGCGTAATGCAGAGCGGTCAAGTGGTCTGTGTCCGTAGCGTTAACTCGGGCACCACAAGAGATTAACGTCTGAGTGACTAGTATACCCCCTTTAATAGCGGCTACGTGGAGAGCTGTTACCTATTGTGAGATGGGGTTTGGACGGTGTGAGGTGCAGATGGAGACGATAGACAGGTAGAGTATATATCGTAGGGCAAAAGGGTGGGTGATATATTATAGACAAGTAAGCGGGGGTTGCGGGGGCGTGTTATATAATAGTGTTACATAAGAGTGTTATATAAGAATTTGGATGGCAGTGAGAATTTGGTGTTTATTTACAGATTATATACAGGTTATATTATCTATTTTGTATGACATTTTATGAGGTTTTGAAAATTAAGTGAAGTTCCAATAAATGAAGTAATATATATATATAGATTATTTAGAGATGAGACAATGCAACTAGTTATGCAATGGTGGAAATATTAATGAGATTAGGGAGTAGGGATCAATATCAATTAGTAGTGTTTCAAACTTGTTGTAATTTGTATTCCTAATTAATCAGTCTTTTTATTATGTTTTTATTATTTTATATTACCTGGAATTATTGCCAAATACATATGCATAGGTATATTACTATAACTACCTAACAAACACATGAGTTGAATCCTATTATGATGTTAATGTCTACCTGTTATTGCATTATCAGTGTTAACCTGTATAGTATTTGTAAATCTCTGTATATCACTTCTGCGTGTATTCTTATAATTCACATATTTAGTAATAAATTAAATATAATTCAAATTAATACGATAGCATGTTGCATAATATTACCTCATAATAACACATGCCATTCTCTAACATAAATTTAAATTTAAAAAAGAATATAATAAAAAAGGACTATGATACAAAATACGTGATATATGAGTATATTATTATTATTAAATAGTTATAATAATCAACTAATACCTACACATTAGTAATAAAACAATTGTTCCGGAAATGTTCTCTTAAGATTATTCTTAAGATTATTCTTAAGATTATTCTTAAGATTATTCTTAAGATTATTCTTAAGATTATTCTTAAGATTATTCTTAAGATTATTCTTAAGATTATTCTTAAGATTATTCTTAAGATTATTCTTAAGATTATTCTTAAGATTATTCTTAAGATTATTCTTAAGATTATTCTTAAGATTATTCTTAAGATTATTCTTAAGATTATTCTTAAGATTATTCTTAAGATTATTCTTAAGATTATTCTTAAGATTATTCTTAAGATTATTCTTAAGATTATTCTTAAGATTATTCTTAAGATTATTCTTAAGATTATTCTTAAGATTATTCTTAAGATTATTCTTAAGATTATTCTTAAGATTATTCTTAAGATTATTCTTAAGATTATTCTTAAGATTATTCTTAAGATTATTCTTAAGATTATTCTTAAGATTATTCTTAAGATTATTCTTAAGATTATTCTTAAGATTATTCTTAAGATTATTCTTAAGATTATTCTTAAGATTATTCTTAAGATTATTCTTAAGATTATTCTTAAGATTATTGATTATTCTTGAGATTATTCTTGAGATTATTCTTGAGATTATTCTTGAGATTATTCTTGAGATTATTCTTGAGATTATTCTTGAGATTATTCTTGAGATTATTCTTGAGATTATTCTTAAGATTATTCTTGAGATTATTCTTAAGATTATTCTTAAGATTATTCTTAAGATTATTCTTAAGATTATTCTTAAGATTATTCTTAAGATTATTCTTAAGATTATTCTTAAGATTATTCTTAAGATTATTCTTAAGATTATTCTTAAGATTATTCTTAAGATTATTCTTAAGATTATTCTTAAGATTATTCTTAAGATTATTCTTAAGATTATTCTTAAGATTATTCTTAAGATTATTCTTAAGATTATTCTTAAGATTATTCTTAAGATTATTCTTAAGATTATTCTTAAGATTATTCTTAAGATTATTCTTAAGATTATTCTTAAGATTATTCTTAAGATTATTCTTAAGATTATTCTTAAGATTATTCTTAAGATTATTCTTAAGATTATTCTTAAGATTATTCTTAAGATTATTCTTAAGATTATTCTTAAGATTATTCTTAAGATTATTCTTAAGATTATTCTTAAGATTATTCTTAAGATTATTCTTAAGATTATTCTTAAGATTATTCTTAAGATTATTCTTAAGATTATTCTTAAGATTATTCTTAAGATTATTCTTAAGATTATTCTTAAGATTATTCTTAAGATTATTCTTAAGATTATTCTTAAGATTATTCTTAAGATTATTCTTAAGATTATTCTTAAGATTATTCTTAAGATTATTCTTAAGATTATTCTTAAGATTATTCTTAAGATTATTCTTAAGATTATTCTTAAGATTATTCTTAAGATTATTCTTAAGATTATTCTTAAGATTATTCTTAAGATTATTCTTAAGATTATTCTTAAGATTATTCTTAAGATTATTCTTAAGATTATTCTTAAGATTATTCTTAAGATTATTCTTAAGATTATTCTTAAGATTATTCTTAAGATTATTCTTAAGATTATTCTTAAGATTATTCTTAAGATTATTCTTAAGATTATTCTTAAGATTATTCTTAAGATTATTCTTAAGATTATTCTTAAGATTATTCTTAAGATTATTCTTAAGATTATTCTTAAGATTATTCTTAAGATTATTCTTAAGATTATTCTTAAGATTATTCTTAAGATTATTCTTAAGATTATTCTTAAGATTATTCTTAAGATTATTCTTAAGATTATTCTTAAGATTATTCTTAAGATTATTCTTAAGATTATTCTTAAGATTATTCTTAAGATTATTCTTAAGATTATTCTTAAGATTATTCTTAAGATTATTCTTAAGATTATTCTTAAGATTATTCTTAAGATTATTCTTAAGATTATTCTTAAGATTATTCTTAAGATTATTCTTAAGATTATTCTTAAGATTATTCTTAAGATTATTCTTAAGATTATTCTTAAGATTATTCTTAAGATTATTCTTAAGATTATTCTTAAGATTATTCTTAAGATTATTCTTAAGATTATTCTTAAGATTATTCTTAAGATTATTCTTAAGATTATTCTTAAGATTATTCTTAAGATTATTCTTAAGATTATTCTTAAGATTATTCTTAAGATTATTCTTAAGATTATTCTTAAGTTTTAATATTAGATTTGAAAGAACTATTTATAAATTTAATTATTAAAAAAATTACAGAGTTTGTATTATATTTGTAGTTCAATATATTCAATATATTTGCAGTTCAATATTTTAGTTCAATATTTTGATATGATTTTCTAATGTTTATATATTGTTATCATTTGATAGGATAATTAATATATATATATGTATATATATATATATATATATTTAGTCTAATCTATATAAATATTTATTTGTATCTAAAAAAAAATTAGTTAGATTATTAAGTGTATGTTTAATTATCTCATAAATTATATATATATAATATACTAGCATATGTATTTACATATAATATTATATCTCATAGTAAATTATAATTTACAATATTTATGAATTTTAGTTTAGAAATCAGTTATTATTAATAATTTAAATCAAAATACCCGATGATAGATGAATACCGATATAATTATCATAAATAGTAATCGGGAAATAGTTATGGGTATTTAAGTTATTATTATATAATGCAAATCAAAATGTAAATATAAAATATGTTATGTAAAAATAATCTAAATTATTTCTTGGATATATTTGGAAATTCTGATTTTTGGTATTTGGTAATTTCGTATTTCGAATTGAAAATATTGAATTATTTGTAAAATCTATATAAGATTTTGAATTTAATTAAATATAGAATATTTAAATAGCTTTAATATAAATATTAATAGATCTAACTATATATGGAATACTATTTAGTGAAATGTAATTATATAAGTTCGTATTCGTTCTAATGCCATATATGAATTAAAGGTGTAATAAATATATAAACCAATTATTTTATTGACATCATTAATCTATTTTGAATTGTATGATAAATTCGCACTTTTTTGGATTCTTGTACGAAATATGGGTTCAATTAACAGTCCATCAATCGACAACTTGTCTATTACATATTAATCTGAACTAATTCCTTACTTCCTTTAATTACCTTTTTTCGACCATTGAGAATTCGTTCTACATCAATAGCTTTTTTATCGACTTTAATAATTTCCCTGATGATGTCAGCATAATCCCTAGCTGCTGCTATATGGATTGCCTGTAAAGTGTGAATCTGATAAAACAGCATAAAGAAATTATGGTACACGATGACCTGTTTACTCTTTAATAATTTAGAATAGCATACATTTAGTACAATATTGATTACAGTTATTTATAAGTGTATCAATTATAAAGTTATAGCAAAAACAATTTATAATTTCTTTTATGGAATTTACTTTATTATTTAGTCAATAATATTAGTTAATTTCATAAAATATATTCTTTAGCAATCTTATTAATATAATCTTATTAATATAAACATAAGTGGTCATTTAACACTCATATATGCTATTGTTACAATTATAACTTCATTTCAAATTATCCCAACTATATCCATTTGACAATGACAGATATGTATTGAAAGTGTACCATTAGCGAAAAACGATATTTTCAACTGACAGGGCTACTATAACGCATACCATGGATAAATTGTAGATACCACATTACCCAGAAACTTCGATGCGTAGCGCTACTAGTTCCAACTACCCTATTACCCAATCATGTAATGTCATATACCTGGACGCCGTCTCCGTGAACGTCCGTGTACGTAGCCGACTTATCGGCGCCCGCTTTCAACAGTTGCACGACGCACGCAATCCGACGCGTGGCCACCGCGCGCAAAAGGGGCGTGCTGCCGTTAGAAGTACGCGCGTCCAGACGAGCGCCACTCTCGAGTAAAGCAGTGATGGAAGCGCCGTCGCCCTGCTCGGCCGAGATGTGCAGAGGAGTGACACCGGATATACCTGCGGCGGGCCGTATGGCGTGGTTGTTATGTGTAAATTGATGAGCTATTACGTCATAGTGAGCTATGCGAGTCGTACGTTGGTACCCAGGATAACATCCAGGTCATTTAATTTTGTTAACATATGTTTTATTTGCGTTGAACAAATATATTATTTTTAATTATTTAAATAATGTTATAATATTATATAATAGTTACATCGTCTGCGGAAATCATGGTTTCTTACTATATATATGATATATATATATTGATGTGAGAACTATGGTTAGTGACTATTGGTTACACTTATAAGTGTAAATAAGGATAACCCGGGAACTGACCTTTTCGGGTCATTTCGAGATTAACGTCAGCATCTTTCGCCAATAGCATTTTAACAATCGAGGAACGTTTTTGGTCGCATGCATTGTGCAGTGAACCAGAACCGTTCATATCCCGGATATTAATTCCCAACTCGGAGTTCTATTATCGTGTTCACATAGTTGAGTTATGGTATGGTATTAAATTGAGTGTGTTTTATCGGTATAAGATATTCATTTTTTTATTAATATCCTAAAATAAATTAAAATGTGACTTATGTTAAATCATAGCGGTAGGGTATTTCAATACTGAACGAGCTCATAAGTAAACTGAAACAGATTGTTTTATTATTATAAGGTTACTTTAACTTTAACTAGTCAGTACTAAATATTATAAATATATAGAATGACCTCACGACCATCGCCAGAAATTAAAAGTTCCACGCTGACTTTATGACCATATTTACAAGCCAAAGCTAAGCAAGTCTCTCCAAGCGGATTCTGAACGGTGAGATCTGCTCCTTTAGAGATCAGTAAATTCACAATGGAAGTGTTTCCGAGTTTGCTGGCGTAATGCAACGCGGTGTTACCTTCCTGCGCGTGAAATTAGAATGCTGAGTTAGATATGCAGATGTATATAGTTGGGATACATTTAATGATTGCGATATATACAAATGTTTCTCCATGCACATGAATGTTAATGAAAATAAAGTACACGTATATACAACATGATGACATCATTATCGTTGGAATTCTAACGTAATTTATCGATATCAATATCGATGAATTAGCAAATGTACCAATTAAAACTAAAATAGAATATGAAATAATATAAAGTGATTTCAAATGAATAGTGTTTAATAAGATAATTATCAACTTTTACAGAATTGCTCAACTTTTATAAACAATTGACACTATCGTATGACCCATTTTCGTTTGCTATATATAGTATTTATTTAACGTTATGTGTATCCTATACACGGTATAAAGAAATGTTTGTATTATTATCTGGCATAGAGCAGGAATAAAAACATCATATAATAAATTAGTGTCAATTTGAAATAGAATTATCCCGAAGTATATTCTAACGAGATGTTGTTCTAACACAATGTTGTTAGATTATAATATCTGTAAATAAGTTTGTTTTATAACAAAGGTACTAATACTAACAAGTGTACTAATACTAACAAGTGTACTAATACTAACAAGTGTACTAATACTAACAAGTGTACTAATACTAACAAGTGTACTAATACTAACAAGTGTACTAATACTAACAAGTGTACTAATACTAACAAGTGTACTAATACTAACAAGTGTACTAATACTAACAAGTGTACTAATACTAACAAGTGTACTAATACTAACAAGTGTACTAATACTAACAAGTGTACTAATACTAACAAGTGTACTAATACTAACAAGTGTACTAATACTAACAAGTGTACTAATACTAACAAGTGTACTAATACTAACAAGTGTACTAATACTAACAAGTGTACTAATACTAACAAGTGTACTAATACTAACAAGTGTACTAATACTAACAAGTGTACTAATACTAACAAGTGTACTAATACTAACAAGTGTACTAATACTAACAAGTGTACTAATACTAACAAGTGTACTAATACTAACAAGTGTACTAATACTAACAAGTGTACTAATACTAACAAGTGTACTAATACTAACAAGTGTACTAATACTAACAAGTGTACTAATACTAACAAGTGTACTAATACTAACAAGTGTACTAATACTAACAAGTGTACTAATACTAACAAGTGTACTAATACTAACAAGTGTACTAATACTAACAAGTGTACTAATACTAACAAGTGTACTAATACTAACAAGTGTACTAATACTAACAAGTGTACTAATACTAACAAGTGTACTAATACTAACAAGTGTACTAATACTAACAAGTGTACTAATACTAACAAGTGTACTAATACTAACAAGTGTACTAATACTAACAAGTGTACTAATACTAACAAGTGTACTAATACTAACAAGTGTACTAATACTAACAAGTGTACTAATACTAACAAGTGTACTAATACTAACAAGTGTACTAATACTAACAAGTGTACTAATACTAACAAGTGTACTAATACTAACAAGTGTACTAATACTAACAAGTGTACTAATACTAACAAGTGTACTAATACTAACAAGTGTACTAATACTAACAAGTGTACTAATACTAACAAGTGTACTAATACTAACAAGTGTACTAATACTAACAAGTGTACTAATACTAACAAGTATACTAATACTAACAAGTGTACTAATACTAACAAGTGTACTAATACTAACAAGTGTACTAATACTAACAAGTGTACTAATACTAACAAGTGTACTAATACTAACAAGTGTACTAATACTAACAAGTGTACTAATACTAACAAGTGTACTAATACTAACAAGTGTACTAATACTAACAAGTGTACTAATACTAACAAGTGTACTAATACTAACAAGTGTACTAATACTAACAAGTGTACTAATACTAACAAGTGTACTAATACTAACAAGTGTACTAATACTAACAAGTATACTAATACTAACAAGTGTACTAATACTAACAAGTGTACTAATACTAACAAGTGTACTAATACTAACAAGTGTACTAATACTAACAAGTGTACTAATACTAACAAGTGTACTAATACTAACAAGTGTACTAATACTAACAAGTGTACTAATACTAACAAGTGTACTAATACTAACAAGTGTACTAATACTAACAAGTGTACTAATACTAACAAGTGTACTAATACTAACAAGTGTACTAATACTAACAAGTGTACTAATACTAACAAGTGTACTAATACTAACAAATGTATTATTTCTATATATTACATTCGTTACTTTTGCGCAACGTACAATAGTTTCATAAGATGAAACCTAATCTTATATATATCAATAAATAAATGATAATGTAGGCATCTTCAAAGATATATTTGTTAGTATAGCTCTAAATTTTATTTCCTGTATATCCAAATTGAAATGATGAATTAATAAGTTCGACCTTATTTTTCAAATCACAAATATCCGACATTTACTGAGATATTTAATACATCCTCAAATCTTAAAGATTCTAGTTGACACGTCTATCTTCATATCTACGTTTTCGTGTCCATCATCAAATGATATACTGCACTTCAATATCATTGTCTATATAAATCCAGACGACTTATACTATCATTGAGTAGTATCTGCATATGAATGGTACATGTGAACGTTTATTAGCTATGTAGTATTATATTCATAATTAGTGGTCCAACATCAGAGATTATGTTAATACTAATTGGTCATAAAGGATTTATTAATATTGTGGAGTAATCATATTACAAATTACTTAATTGAGTATATGAAATATATATAATATCTTGAATAGTCATAATAGATACCAATGATGATAGAATGTCACTAATTGAATTAATATCTATTAGTATATATATTGTATATATAATATATATACGATACATTCGACATGTACGATATATAAGATATATATATATATATATATATATATATATATATATATATATGTATATATATATATACATATATTTATATATATGTATATATATATATGGATGTTATATCTGTAATATAATTATATAGCGATAATACAAAAGTTTATAATGTCTGTGACTATATTCAAATATAATCTCTACTTGTTTTTGTAATTGTGATGCATTCTATAGAACTATAGTTGAATTTATTTCCTTATTTTATCCTAATTTTCATAATGACCTAAACTAATATTATAAAATCAAACCCACTAGAAACTGTTTAGTTTGCTTTTGAATTTTAATTGTTTTCTGTTAATTCACTATGATATCCTATATTTTAGCTGAATATTCGTTTCATTTACATCCTCTTTTGGATAGACTAATATTTTTCCAACTAGCATCCTTTCAATAAATCCATGTTTATGAATCAATGCATAGTATTACCTTTAATTAACGGTGATTTTTTTGTTTCAATTCAATGTTTTGTATTTTGTAACATTTCTTGATTATCTTTTTCTTTATTTTATTACTTTTATTTTCTGCATTCGTAAATTAAATATACTCTTATCATCAGGTTATATATAATATTATGAAAAATATATAACTATGTGTAACGCAAATAAGCCATGTATATTAGCCAACACGTTAATTTATTAAATTTACGAATTGCCTCCATTTGTATCTTCAATAAAACACTAAACTTCATTAAAATAAATAAATTTCTATATTATCATAAATCACTGAATTTATTGAATCTCGGCTATTTTGTTAGACTAAGTTCTGTTTGACGTGTAGTTTATTTGATTTACTGTACATCTACAATCCAGTGGTCAGTCACCTAATAAACACACAAGTATTTAACTGCCCTACTAATTATAATACAGCATATATTATTAATCGAGAAACAAATCTAAATGAAATAATATAATTATATATATTTATATATAGAATTATATAATTGTGTTAGAGCATAACTGACTTAGATAACGTGTTATGTTGATATGTTAAGGGATTTTATCTGCAATATATCCAGGGTGGATTTGTATGAATATGCTTAAGAATGCTTACACTTTTGTATATGTTTACAATTTATATCAAATGAATACATATTTAGAATAATACACATGATAGCTTTCTATAAAATATTTAATTGAACCAATTTTCGATTTTTCAGATTTTTTATTATTGAAATCTGGAATTCTTAATAATTTGTAATTGTTCATATTTATACAGTTTACTATTAAATCAACTGAATCATTTTTATAATGATTAGCTTACAGAAAAATACTAGTGTCTATACCTACCGTAAATACTTTATTTGACACGATTTTCAATATGTTACATAGACGGTAATGGTGCATTGTACAGTATACAACTCTCTTTACAACATTTATTTCTTTGATTAAGATTTTTAAATTCGAAATTGATTTATGTAAATTCTAAATATAGCTTTTGGACTAATGAGAGAAGTGGCGATGTTTTTTTTGTTACTTTATTTTTATCATTAAGTGTCATCAGAGTATTATTACATTTCTTCACCGCACATTTATGTATACTTTTATTTAAACAGATATATTTGATCAGTTTATAGAATAATTATACACAATCCATATTGCATCATATAGAGTATAATTAGATGTAGAAAATAATATATCGTATTAGATATGAAATTATTAACCATCGTCATATCTAATCTAAATTGATATATATATATATATATATATATATATATATATATAATTATATATATATATAAATACATATATTTATAATATTTATTTATGATAATGTAAAATAGTTATATATCATTAGAATAACCGGGCATAATAACAATGTACGTTGATAAGTAATAGATAATAATTAGTAGAACATAATCATGCATCAATAATTAAATATAACATTCTCTCTCTCTCTCTCTCTCTCTCTCTCTCTCTCTCTCTCTCTCTCTCTCTCTCTCTCTCTCTCTTCTCTCTCTCTCTCTCTCTCTCTCTCTCTCTCTCTCTCTCTCTCTCTCTCTCTCTCTCTCTCTCTCTCTCTCTCTCTCTCTCTCTCTCTCTCTCTCTCTCTCTCTCTCTCTCTCTCTCTCTCTCTCTCTCTCTCTCTCTCTCTCTCTCTCTCTCTCTCTCTATCTCTCTCTCTCTCTCTATATCTCTCTCTATCTCTCTTCTTTACCTCATATATATATATATATATATATATATATATATATATAATATATATATATATCCTACACTGAATAGGTACATTATAAATAATACAAATATTATTATGATTGCTATATCTACATGTATTCTCAAACAAATGTAATTTATATCATATGTAATGTTTGTCTATCTATCAACATGACTACTATCTATAATATATGTAATATATACGCACGTATATATAAGTGTAATTTGATATGAATAAAATAAAGAAATTTAAACTCAGATTTATTGTAGTCGTCTGCATATATACAGCATAAAATATGCATATGTGATTGGTCACGTAATTTAAGTAGATTGAAAAAGAAAATTGAAAATATTAAATATTAACTTTCGTAGTAGACGATGTATCTACTTATTTATTAATTTATTTTGCCGCTATGAGTCAAAACTATGGATTGGACAAAAGTAAACAATACCTATATACCGCAAAAGTTGTTAAATGATTCTAATATACATAAACTATATATTTAATGTGAATACGGAATCTTTTTCTGTATTCACATTAAATATATAGTTTATATATTATAGAATCATTGAAAACTGTTACGGTATATGAATATTATATATATATATATATATATATATATATATATGTATATATATATATATATATATATATATATATATATATATATATGACATATATATGACATATATAATGTAGATATACCAACCTCATCTGCGCAATCCAAATCTTGGAAACCTGAAGATGTAATATTCTCCATAAGATCGGCTCTCCCTAGTTTACTGAACTGAAACCAGGAACGTATAAGATCGTCACGACCTTGTTGCCCTAGCGACTCCATTCTATTAGGTTCTGCTTTACCATGGGCAACATCCATGGGCATAACGGACACTGCTGCTGTACTCATATTACTAGGAGAGTATTGGTGCGGTGCCTACCGCTTGTGTATATTGATAGCGAGATACGAGGCAGTGGTAAATCTCTGTGTTTATAATATGTGATAAATTCGTAAAGTACTCGTCTGGATGTGCGCGGAGATATGCGTGCGTTCTGCTGTGAGCTCGTTCCAGTTTGATTTGTGGCGTGTGCAACAAAGCGTGACAGGCATCTCGTAAAACGAAAAAACCCAAACAAAATCTAAAATTAGATATCTTATCTTAAAACACCTGCCCTCTTAATGCGTTATACGAATTTTAAAAGAATATGATTTCAAATGAAACTACAAATACAAAGAAATCTAACTATTACATAAATATAGATACTTGTATAACTTGAATTCGGCAGATAGTTTATTAAGTTTTGAACCTGTATTTACAAGATTTTTGTAGCAATATATCATACTGCGTGATACATTACATAAATTTAATCAATTTAGTTAAACTTATCGATATATTGTTATCTTTTTTATAAATTATTTTACTTTATTAATTATCTTCAAAAATTGAAATCATTTTATCCTTATATTTTATACAATAAATTGATATAATTATCTTTATTATTGTATCTTAATAAATTTGACTAACATTGGTCTTATTAGTTTATCTTAATAAATTGATAATGTAATGTTACACTTATTATTTTATCTTAATAAATTGAAATAATGTTTTCCTTATTAATTTCTTAATAATTAGAAATAATATTATACTTATTATTGTATCTTAATAAATTGACATAATGTTATGCTTAATATATATTAATATATTTCAATAATGTTATCCTTATTAATTATTTCAATACATAACAATAATGTTTTCCTTGTTAATTTTCTTTATAATTATAAATAATATTATACTTATTATTTTATCTTAATAATTTGAAATAATGGTATACTTAATAATTTTAGAAAATTAAAATAATGTTTTCCTTAGTAATATTAGCAAAGTTAAATAATGTTTTCAAATAAACATAGTATATCCATATACTAGATTTTATAAACTTATGATTTACTAATTACATATTTATATTACATGTTGTGTATAATATACCACAATATATGACTTAAGGATGTGTTTGGAAGGCTACATCAATTTGTGTTATATACATATACATATATAAAAAAAACAAATAATATCACATAATATAAATATATATACATATACATCTACATACACATATACACACACACACATATATATATATATATATATATATATATATATATATATATATATGTACGTGTGCGTGTGTGTGTGTGTGTGTGTGTGTGTGTGTGTATATATATTAACATTTAAATAAGATATTATTTAACAACATTTCCATACAAATCTGTGACTTTATTTAGAGTTAATTCTAGCAACAGCGTCATATACTTTAATTTATCTAGACTTCATTATGTAGAATTACTTTAGTAATTACTATCAAAAAGACTTCGGAAACAAATAAAATAAATTCAACAGCGTGTTTTTAATCAGCAGATATAACTTATATTCCAAAATGATAAACGAAATAGTGAAATATTTAAGATTTCTAAATTACTGATTGATTTGAATTTTCGAATTTCTATGAAATGATATTATAATCTCACACTTTATACCATTTCTTCCAACTACTTACTTATATAAATCTAAAACATTAATAAGAATATTGCGATCGTTTACAAAACGTTAATGTATTTAATGAAAATTTTGGTTTTATTCTTTATGGTGCCTAAAAATTTAAATAAATTATATAGACGAATAAGACAATATCGAATACCGAAATCTACTGATTAGGGTACTGTTTAATTAGCCAATTGACTTTCATTTTATGCAGTCAAATTAATATTATAATATTTATATCATATAATTATGGTATATAATGTAATGTTAAAATGTACTTCATTACTTTTATAAAAAAACTATTATTATATAGCGCATTTTTTTCTATAAGGTGATTATAAAAAATATATTTGATCATCTGAATATTTATTTTCTGCATACAGCAGTATTTCATATTACAATTATTTATAATTTATACGATAACATCTGATTTACTAAGTTCGGTTGTCAAGAAATAGCCTACCAATAGCTTAACAACAATACTTGTAATCGTAAATATTATCGCGATGTTGTCAATATTACCATTTTATTATTAAAATCTCTTAAATCTTGATAAAAATCAACTCCCTTTATATAACCACTCATCATAATGCAAAGGTGATTTTAAATTTCATAAATAACTATTATATTTAAAAAATATTGTCGTATATTCTTCTCCTTGATTCATTTATGGATATGACTATGAAATCCTGGCTTAGATAGAATGAATTGAGTATCTTATTGCAATAGCAGAAGGTAGTGAGAACGTTGTAAGACGATTTTTAAATTAACTTAATAATGGAACATGGTAATTTATATTTATCTTTGTTCTCATATTTGCATAGATCTTAGAATATATTATTAATAGTTATATCAGCCTATCCATTATATAACGACACACTAATAAATACAAATAAAATGAATGTAAAATTGAAAACAAGTTTATTATTTATGAATACATAATACAACGTAATAATAACTCACACATGCATTAGAACTAAACGACAGCAAACTACATTTCTGTACAATAGATGCTTGCATTTATTGAATAATGATAAAGAATAAACATTACCATCATCATATGTGTATAATACACGTTTATCAATATCTATAACAGAATTACAAGAGGAAATGTTTTTAAAAACTTCATTATCAATAATTGTTCTTTGATTGGTAGATGTATTAAAACATTCACTATCAGTGCGACTACCGCCAAATACATTAATCCAATCACCATCTACCACAGCTAAGTGGTTATGTCTCTTTTTTAATAATACACCTGAAAGGTGCCATATTTGATTCCTAAGACAACTCATTCTAGTAACATTAACACCACCAATAATATGAATGTAACCTCCAACTACTACAGTTGCATGATAACCTAATAAATACAGGTACATTACACCCTAGAGTCCATGAATCACCAGTTACGTCATAATAGTATACCACTTTACTATAACCCCTATCTGGAATCTTGCCCCCGATAGCAATTAATTGACCATCCGACATTAAATCAATACTTGTTGAGTAATCAAATTCAGAGTATGTTGGGTAACGACACATAACTACTCTTCTTTTGGCAATGCGATATTTATACATCATACGTTCACTAAATGAGAAAATGAATATCTCATCGTTAGATGCGTAAATTACTTTATCAACCTCACCAAAGTTATAGTGCATTAATCTCCTGTTAGTGGCTGTGATAAATATGCCGTCTTCTGACACATGACATAACGTCTTAGGCATTGGCTTAATACATCTAGTTATTACTACAGGTACTACAGGTACTACAGGTACTATTATAGGCACTACGGGTATTTCTACAGGTAATTCTCTAAACACATCTCTAGGCACTTTTATGTTATTAATATTCTGAACGTTGTATTGTTTAATCAAACTCCTTGTACAAGTATCATTCAAAATTGATATTTTAATATGACATTGTTGCAGAAGTTTGTCTAATAATGGAACATTAGTATTGATGGGTCTATTATCTAACATTATACTTTTACTACAAAGAGCATAATCTACAAATTCTAATAATCGTTCCGAGTGTTGTAGTCTGTTTTCTACATCGTGTAGTACCCACATTACTACACACTTAACAATGGAATATTCATTGCTCGCACACAATTCTCTATTACTAATAATAGTTAGTAATTGTTCAAATGGAGTTCGCAGAAATACGTACTGCTCTATTTGTTCTAAAAATACCGACTCCAATCGAGTCTTCACTTTTAGAATAATTTCTTCGGGAGATATTCCCATATCATAAATATAGACGTATTCCAACAAAGAAGACAAAGAAGGGTTCAATGGCAGATATTCGCAAATAAAAGTTGCACACTTCTTAATAATAGCATCAACCTGCAACAATATTAATTATGCGGCAAACACATTTTTATATAAAAAGATAATATATTAATAATCAAAATTAATATTAGTTTATAAAATTTATGAGATATTCCCCCATAGCTATACATGCATTATTGATCAATTATTATTTGTAATATTATTAAATATAAATTGTATCATTATAATGAATATCTGGGTAATCAATAGTTTACCTTAAAAATAATTAATATTTATAAATTAATTAATTTGAATGTAAAATAATGAAATAGTTTATATTTCATTAACACTTTAACATTAAAATATAACCCTTTAATAACCCTTTAACATTAAAATAACAAACCTGTAAATAATGAGAGATCTCCAAAACATCAGCGAAGTTATCTTTATTAATAAGGATTTCTCCTGAATAGAAGTAGTCTAAGACTAGTTGGAACATATTTTTATTATACTTAAATAGTATACATTGTTCAATTGTCTCCTTCATCTCCGTGTTAAACATGGCTTTAAAATACTGACTGCTAGCAATCAATACATTTCTGTGCACCTGATATGAAGATTATATAAATAAATACGTTATAGGGATAATATGATTATATGTAACTTAATTTTATTACATGTGTATATATAAAATAAATTAGAATAAAACAATTTAATTAATAAATTCCTATATTATAGAATATCCACAGATAATACACGACACCATGCTATCTAATAGAATATTGAAAAATAATATATGCACATATTTTTTATAATAGTTTAACTAGAAATAATGTGTTTGCTATATTAAAAAAATATTAAATAAAAAAGTAAATATAAAATTAGGTGGTTAAAAATAAAAATAATTATTTACGTTTGAAAATAATTAATTTATTGCTACTAGATAATTTGTATATACATCCTACATATTCTGAATATACATACGATATTATACATACGGTATTATATATTTTACATAGTCTGAATATACATACAATATTATATATTATAGATAGACTGAATATATATATATATATATATATATATATATATATATATATATATATATATATATATATGATAGTATTATATGATATAGTTTATATTTTTTATTGTCTTTGTAAATATATTACTTTAAATACATTTTTTTTTAAATATATCACAATTTATATCATATTTAAAAAATTCTATTGATTATAGTATTGATTCATATTCCATTAGTATTTCATAAACCTTTGTATTTATTTTAAATAATTTAATGATTCACAGAATAAATACAATATTCAAAATTAATGTTAAATATATAAATATAATAATCATATTATTATATAATTATAATAATTTATTATCATTATTTATGATATTAAAGAACTTATTGGTTCAAGTCCATTGTATGGTGAGTTCAAATTATGCGGGAGTTACGTATGATACAAATTCTAAATAGACTTATTGAATATAAAATGACTGATATTTATAATAGCTAATATCTATTAATAACACTGTAAACTACAGAAAATGTAATATTAAGGACGTATTATATTATATATAATAATGCATGTATACGTTATTATAATATATACATTATGTATATATAATATATATATATATATATATATATATATATATATATATATATGTATGTATATTGAGAGATGTTATAGATATAATATATAGAATGTGTACTTCTATATATTGAGTGTCATTCTTAGTTATTTATATTATGTAATGATGTTATGTAATATTGTGAAGCAATTAATGTCCAGTGCACAGTGTGCACTGCACAGTATTATTACACAGACATTTATTACAAACATATATTTATAATTTATGAATGAATTGTTATTGTGATGATATATTTCCACTATTGTGGAGTATATTTTAATTCGTAATTCAATTCGAGCTGCAGTTTAAATAAAGTTATAAAGTAAAATATAAATAACGTTATAACGTATCTATAATGCTCTGCATAATTATAAGGTAACTTAATTATTACGAAATTTAAATTTATTATTATTCTGCATTTTAAAAGTTATGTAAAATATATAAACAGTATTCTTCACCACATGATAACTATATTTTGTGTAATACGCATACCCACCCCATGTATAATACAGGACATAACAAAGATACATGTTATAATAATACTGGAAATAGCTTACACTTATAACAAATATATATGTAAATGTATAGCTACAACTATAGTGGTTTAGAATATTTCCATATATGTAACAATTTCCACTTTATTTTCACCTTGATTTTAATTTTTAAATTATATAATTAATTTTTAAAATTTGTTTAATAAAAATTAATTTTAAAAACTTATTATATTATTTAAACTTAATATATTATTAAAACTTATTATATTATATTATATAAATATTATGTGTAATATGGAATAAAAGTTTTATTTTCAATTGCGTACATATCAAACCAAGAGACTAATCTAATACACTCTATATGTTTCATGCTTCTTAACTCTACAATGGATTATTTATCAGTACATATTTTAACTTTAATATTAACATTCTAAGTAATACTAAATGAAAATATAATGCCTGATTATATAATATACTTACTATGAAGCCATATATTTCGATATCCAATTATACATTTACGTATTTAATTATTATATAAAAAATATACATACTATTAAAAGAAAATAACATAACATTTCATAATTATCATTGATATCATATTCGAGTTCTATTATGCGCTGGTATATGAATAATATGAATCCAAATCAATGTACATATAAAATGTCCTTGTTTTAATATTTATAATTTTATTTAATAATACTTAGTATTTATTTTTAGTTTATTACAAACTAACCAAATTCTATAACTTGAACTATAAGTTTTTTATTAGGATACACTCATTATTATTATCAAAATAATATGTAATAATAATAATAAACAGTAAATTACTTAATCTTAATTAGATACCGATTGATATAATAGCAGATACTTATAATATCTGATACGTCAAATACTCGTAATATGTAATAAATAATATTGATTGAGGCTAAATTATATAATATAACTGACTCAATTATTATAGATTCTAATAATCTAGATCTACATAAGATCAAATATATATATTAACTATTTATTTTAACATTGAATCCTGAAATTCTATTACTTTAGGGATAACATAAGATTACATAGTTTAAATTATATTTTAAAACTTAAGAATATAACTAAAATAATTTTAATTATATGTTCTATTTATTCTTAAAATAATAATTAATAATAATATCCGCTATATATTAAACTTGATGTAACCACTTTTTAAATCCACTGTAAAAATTGTAAAATTAAGAATTCAATTCGCTATTCGAGATCTCTATCACGTATGTGATAGTCAGTCATATGACTGTAATCTCAAGAATAATTCCTAAATTGTTAATGATTTTAAGTAAAAATATTGATTTTCTATATATAACTCATTTCACTATTTATACCATAGTATTTTATATTCGAGAGTAAGAATTATTACATTATAAAATAATTTGCTAACTATTCAGAAGACGATATCTATATTTTCACGTTTTTATAGCAACATTTATGTGCAATATATTCGAATAATATAACCATAGTTAATAATTTATTTTTAAACAATCTATGTTTTAATATTTATCATCTATTGTAATAGTTAATATTAGTAAATTATTTTATATATTTTAATATGCTATAATATATGTTCGTTTATAATTGCTTCCCTGTGTACCTTTTAATGGATTTAATACAGTAATTAATGGGAAGCAAATAAGATTTTAATAAACGTAATACACCTATTTTATAATCAGAGGTAGTTTATTTAGACAATTTTTTTTACTTGACAGCGATTAATAATATTTCTTTTTTGAATATCTGTCGAAAACCCATAAAGGATAAGATCTTCTTCAGAAAATGTGAAAATTATTATACCATATATTTACTATAGTAGTCAAACATATATGTTTGATATATTGTTTATGTTTAAAAATTATATGATACATAAAAAATATGATAATTGAAATTCGTATTGATATATTTAAATAATATATATATATATATATATATATATATATATATATATATATGTATATATATATATATATATATATATATATGTATATATATATAGAGAGAGAGATTTAGTTAACTTTGAGTGGACTTAGTTAACTATCTATACCATATATACTATTTAATACATATATAGTAAATAATAAATATATCACATGAAAATGAATTAAATAAAGATACAATTTTCTATCTTATGTATATCATTACATATACGCAGATAAAATGAATATACTCATGGCAATAGTTATTCAGTTCAAAATTCAAAGATAAGAATCTATTGTTAATGAATCACTTAAATACAATAGGATTCCACATATGTATATATAAGTTCTGGATTTTCCAAAAGTATTTATATCTTTTTGTATAGATTATTAATCTATACAAGAAATAAATGCTGATATGAATATATATATATATATATATATATATATAATAGAGTACTCTCTAAACTGTACAATGTATAGTTTGAACTACACAGTGTATACATATATATAGTTAAATATATTATTAACAAATATATTTAAAGATATAAAAAATGTGTTATACATGATACAAATCCATAGTAATTTTATTTGAAAAATATTACATGCATTTTGTAGAACAGTATTAATAAACAAGTTATTAAATATGCTGTAATACAGATATTTGGTACCATTAAATATTATATCATTATTCTACGAGTTGAAATATATTTAAAGTCTGAAATGAAAGTACCTTCTTTTTTCCTTTTATTATTACCGGTAAATATAAATGCATACATTCAATCCTAAGCATTTATATTTAGTTATATTAATTGATGGAATTTATTCAAATATTATATAAATTATATAATATATATTAAAAAGTTAAACTTTATAAACATATAATACAAATTTAAGAGTATATATGATCTCATTCATATTATATATTTTTTTTCTATTTTAACAAGTAAAACATATACAATAAGATATAATAATTACATACCATAGCATATCTTATTTGTTAGATTTATATGGTTGATGAGTATATAATATATTTTATAATATATTATAACAATATTCATTATAAATGTATTTTAATATTATTTATATTAGTATACAATTTAACTAATACAATTCAAAATAAATATTTATATAGTTTTAATATATATATATATATATATATATATATATATATATATATATTAACTATATATAATTAATACTATAGTTTCTATATCATTTATAATATATCAATTAAAGACATTTTGCACAAAGAAAATATAAAGTCAACAATATTTAAATAATATTAAATTCACACATATATTTATTTAAAAGAATTTATCACAAAGCACAAATTTAAAATAATCAGTTAAATGGATATTCAGATTGATGTGTATTTCATTTGTTGTGGTTTCATCATACGATTGTTGTAAGTGTTATCAAATAGTTTAATATCATATATGATGCATTCCAAATACAATTATAATATCTTTATTTATTACAACTGTGAACAGATTTATGTCATGGGAATCCTCTAATACTCATAAAAAAATATCGCTACGTGATTCATTTAAAAGTGAGTTTAAATTTTAATATCTGTAACATATATCGTAGTATATAGATTTTGTATATTATATATATTTGATTAATTTGATATATTTATTTCAATGCCTTGTGCAATATTTAGTAGACTAATATTATGTAGAGCGGATCTTGTTTAGAATCAAGGTTATAGATCTCGTGGTGTATTTTAGTCATGTGACATGGTATGCTATTTAGTATAAAAAGAATCGTTTCTTAAAGAATTCTTAAGATTTCGTCTTTCAAAATGAAATCACTAAGTATTATCCTGCTGTTCATATCGATAATAGGTAATATAAATATAGTATACCATATTATATACCAGTAATCTATATTGATAAAGATATCATAAAGTAAATATACATACATTATATAAATTATATAAATAAGATATTAAATTATATAAATTTAAAGGTTATAATTAAAATTTTAAATGTTTTGATATTTTACCTTATTAACAGCTGCTAAACCGGCTTGTAAGACCACCGGAAGCGCTTGTATTCGTACTTGTTTACATGTCGCCACAGGAAACTACCAGTCTTGCGATGCTTGTGATGTTTACATATCATGCGTTCACGGTCGAATGATTCCTAATAGACCTTGCGGAGGTCCCACTTATTGGGATGACAATCTTGCTTTGTGCACGTATAAAAGTTCTACTTGCAACTGCATCAGTTAGTTGTGAATTTATTTTCGTTAATATGTGCCATTAATAAGAAATTATTTCTGAAGATGTTATTAAAGATAATGTATGATGTTATTTAAAATAATGTATCCTATATAATATAAATGTATTTAATTTAAACTTAGTATTTCGGATATTTTATAGAAAATTTGATTCAACACTACCAACTTTAAGAGTAACTATAAGGAATGAAATATGTTAATTTAAAAATAATTATATAATAAGAAGTACAATAAATTTGATAGTTAAGCATATATGTTTTGTTTTGATCAGGAAGTGATTTAATACATTAACTTTCCAAAATGAATAATTACTGATTCATTTAATAATATACTTAATTTAGTACACTATCATACGATAGTATGCATAAATATTAATATATAATGTATTTTCATATATGGTAGGTTTTATTTGACAATAAATAGTGATTAAATAGAATTATTAAACATTAGACTTACTTTAATTTATATTTTATATTAACACACATTTTAACGTGAATTCAATATTTGTATTATCTATATCCATATACTATTTATAATAAATTAATATATTGTATTATAATTTAAAATAGATAATGATAACAATATATAGGAGACGCACTTATTTTATTAATATTTTCTATTAAAAATATAAAATTCTGATTGTAATCCTAGCTAATTAAATATCGACTGATAAAAACATATATTTGTTATCTAACAATATGTATATATATATATATATATATATATATATATAATCGTATATCATTTTCAGAAAACAATGAAATTACAAATACTATTCCATCGACGATCACACATGTAACCACTACCGAGACCACCACGACTACTGAAGCCACCACTTCCACGGAAGCCACCACTTCCACTGAAGCCACCACTTCCACTGAAGCCACCACTTCCACTGAAGCTACCACTTCCACTGAAGCTACCACTTCCACTGAAGCCATCACTCCCACTGAAGCCACCACTTCTACTGAAGCCACCACTTCCACTGAAGCCACCACTTCCACTGAAGCCTCCACCACTACTGAAGCCGTCACAACTACAAAAAAACTTGCTAGCCCAATTTCAATTAATGGCGAATGGGGAGTCTGGCAACCCTACATAGACTGCTCAGTTACGTGTGGTCCTGGAGGTTTGTCATTCCAAACATTTAATTATACACCTATCAGATAAAATATAATAATACATAATATTCGCTATATTAATCCAGGCACTAAATCTCGAGTAAGACTGTGTGATAGTCCAGCTCCCCAAGAAGATGGAAAGCCTTGTATTGGAGATGATTTCCAAAACATTCCTTGTAATGTAGATTACCATTGCCCTGGTTTGTTGCGTAGATATTGTCAATAACAACATTCAATTAAATTAAATTAAATGTTATATTAATTGTAAATTTAATCATTGATTATATTATATAAATTACATATAAATATATATAAGTTCTATATTCAGTATAAATTTAATTTAAGTTATAATTATGTTAAATGCTAAAATCAAAAATAGATTGCTCCAAAAATTGTACTTCTGGAATTTTGAATTCCGCCTGTACTCTTTGCGAATGTGCAGAAACTGTGAATGGGCGTGTAAGAGCGGATTTAGTGGGCGTGGCAGGTGTGGAAATAAGAGCTGTCAATCAAGAATGGGAGGCCGTAGCTATAACTGATAGCCTTGGTTAGAAATAAAACTAATTCTTATATAAACATGGAAAACTATTACATTCATAATTTATAGATGGTAATATAATTTGATATGCGTAGTTTTATATTTTATGCAAATTATTTTAAATTTCACAGGGTATTTTGAAATTACTGGATTGTGTGCAGATTCTCTATTGTTGGTTCCTGTAAAGGATGGATACGATAGTGCAGCAGTTAGCTACCAGGCAACAACAAATTCCCCAGTTGTCATTACCATGTTCAAACTTGGTAAATAAAACTTACGCTTTATAATATTATTATGACTAATCAAAAATATATTAAAACATATTATAATATATACTATACATATTATCTATTATAAATTATAGTTTTAATTTATAGTTCGCCCAAGTGTAGAAGTGGAGCCAATTTCCCAAACTGTCTTTGAAGGTTTTAACGTAACTTTAACTTGCGAGTTAAGAAATGCAGATTCAGTTGAATGGTTAGGAGTAGTGATTTTAGAATAACTATTTGAACAACCTATTATATTAATTAATTAATTATAAATTAATATATACATATTTCAATTGTGATCAATTCTTGTTTTATTCATAATATATTATAAATCATTGCGAAGTTTGTATTTTATATTTTATTTAAATATTATATGACTATAGACAAACAGTATTTACTAAATGGCAATACTTAAGTATCTACGCATAATAATATAAATTTAGTTCATTAATATTCATTACTATCTTATATGATAGGTTTAAGGACAATGTTTTCTTAGTTGCCGGAATTTTAAATGGTCAAAATAGTGAAATGAACCCTCTCACTGATGGATCTTACAAATGCAGAGGTATCAATAAGGCAGGGAAAACCTTCTCTGCTCCTGCTACAATTTCTTTTGTCTGTTAGTGTAAATGAATAGTATACTAATAAATGCATTCAAACTATTATAAAAATATATTAAATAAAATAATTAGTAAATTGTATTTATAAATCTATTAATTTTAACAAAAGGTTACAAATTCATTAATTCAAAAATTCATTAATTGAATTTCATACATTTATTTATCTATTTTTATAAACAATAATTATGAATTTATTAATTATGTCTTCAGCTAATCTTGTGGAAGACAACTGTGAGGAAGTACAGTCAAATGTGATAACACTTCCGACTACTTGTTATTACGTAGACAACACAAATACTACACATACAAGCCTAAATATAGGAACTTGCGGTGATAAATCCTGCATTTCCAAAAATACAACTAATGTCAATGGTTAGTATGCACCAGGAAGAATTATGAAATAAGATTATTATATTATAAGATAATTATAATATATTGTAAATAATAAATATTTATATTATAGAATATAATGTAATTAATAATATATCATATACATATATGCATATATTACATAAAATATAAAATAATAAAAATTAACTAACTTTGTGTTATAAATTATTTAACTATATACTGTTTATAATATATATTAAATATATATTTAATAAGTGAATGTATTACAGTATTTATACTGTAATTAAATATTATTTATGGGTAATATTGAATAAACATTATATTTTATACCATATTATTTTATATTTATATTACATCTAAACTATGATCAAAGCATATTATTAAACTAATAATTATCACATAAATTCTCCATAGAGAGATGTTGCGTCGGAGTAAAGACAACTCAATTGGAAGTTTCATGCAATGGATTCTCTTATAAGCAAGTCAGGGTCACCAAATGTGGATGTTCCCAATGTCCAGGCCTCAGGAGTATAACTATAGCTGGAAAAGTATTTATACCTCTATGATCTCATAAACAATAATACCCTACAAGTACATACATTTTGCATAATACGACTCTACTTTCAGTTGGTGGGAGATAACTTCAATCCGGGATCTAATTTTGTTAAACTATACGTACCATCATTGACTAGTTTTGTTGACGTAGATCCTGTTGGATTATTCACTTTCATTCATCATTTCAAACAAACCATCACATTTTGGGTTCGTACAGGATGATCTTGCAATGATTTGTATATAATATTCGATATAACTTGTTTTACTAATATTATAAAGTAAAAAATATTATAATTTTTAAAAAAATATATAGCTATTAATATATCTCGATAGGTGAGTTCTCGATCGTTTATGAAACAACTAGTAGTAATTGAGGTTGAAGACGGCATTTCGGATTACTATGTAACTGTACGCGTTGTGAAAAGGCCTGCTGCACAAGTCTTACTCGGTTCCAATGGAGGAGAAATAGTCCTTAACCCTCCAACTGGCTTATCACCTGCTGCCACACTTGTTTTCCCTGATCATGCTTTCCAAGTGAGTAATTATTGAATATGTAGACATTACTATTATTATTTTGTTATTTCTTATTTTTGAATACATTTAGTAAGTACCGTCTTAATATTGTAGTTTTCTAACGGCCAACCTTATACCGGATCTGTATACATATATGCGACTTTTACCGACCCAAGAGATGTGGAATCAATGGAATCTGCTTCTGCTCAATTCTCTTTCTTGGATGAAGAAGGTCATTTCGCTATTATAATAATAAATAATATATTCAAAATCAAATTTTGTATATAAAGTGTATAATGTATTAATAACTTCAATTTATATTAATTGTTTGTTACAATACTCTATCAAATGGAATTTAATTCATTCGATTATGCAATGTCCTCAGGTACCTTTAGATATCTAAAAAGTTTTGGAGTTGCAACTGTAATCGCTACTACCAATAGTGGAATTACACTTCAGATTACTGGTAGACTAAAAATGTCTGTAGATACGGCAGCCCTCGGTATATCGCCAGTTTCCGGTGAGAAACTTAGTATTCCAAATGTATATAGTATTATATAATTTAAAAATTGAGAATAATGATTTGTAAATTTGTATAAATAAGTAGAAATTCAATAAATAAAATTTAAATTCATAATATTTTTATTTTACATTATATAATGAACTATTTAAAAATTGTATGTTGTGGTTAAATTATACAATTCTAATAAATCCCAAATGCACATAAGTTATTAATTCATTTATCAGGTCCAAATGATGCTGTACTTTGGACAGTGAATACAGATAACGGTGGTTGGGAAAAATACGGAGATTTCGATCTCAACCAATCAAAACGTCGCAGAAAAAGAGCAGTCGATCCTTCAATCATTATAAATGGTTAAAATTTTAAAACATTGTATCAATTTATTAAAATAAATTATATTTTATAAAATAATATATATATAGAATATTAATTAACATTGTATTATAATAATACTAATTAATAATTTGATTTAGGAACAATTGAACTACCCGGAGATACCCCTTGGATAAATATTGATTCAATAACTCCAAGAATAAGATGTTATTTAAGTGTAAGTATCCTAATAATAAATTATATATATTAATATCTAAATATTTATACTGGTTAAAATCACATATGATATACATTTTATGTAGAATTAAATGATACATTCCAATTGACTTGTAATTGATTTAATCATATTAAAATAACACATTCAAAGAAATATATTATTTATTAGGTTAAAGTGACAATAGGAAATGATTACATCGAGCCATTAAAGGGAGAAATGATAATGATAAACGCATTAGACAATGGCAATTTCGTCAGTCGCTTTTCTAAGTACACAGATTACAGTGGTAACGCTTGTCTAACTGTTTTTTGTGACATGGAACACGTCATCACCTTACCAAGACTTGGCGTAACCCTCGTTAGTGTTTGGCATTGCATTAAAGTAAAGATAAAGCTTATATACATCATATATATATAAAGTTAAATACTAATATCCAATATGAATTAATTGAATTAGGAAACATTTGATTTAATAACTTCTAACGCGAAACTTGACGATTATTTAAGTTCTCCATATATTTTACAGGTTCATCCAACGCATAATCTTCCCAGTGGCTACAATTTTACTAATTTCAACAATGGATTTTTGGTGAACACGGTACGGCCAATAAACGTTGATGAGGAGATACGCGGTCCTGTACACAGGGATTATAACAGTTGCCATAATTCCACCAATTTTTTTATGGTTAGAAAGTTTGATAAATCCTACACTAAATATGTAATATCATATTATATATTTAGTGATATCATTACCTACGGTAATCTCGGAATTTATTATAAGTAATTAAATTTAGATAGATTCCTAGTATTAGAATAAGAGAGATATGGAGTGGGAGAGGAGAAAAGGAAGAGGGAAAGGCAAGGTAATATGTATAGGGATGTAGTTATACCTTAAACACTCTATAATGGAGAGTTTCCAGTAAGAGCAATAGTTGATATTAAATATTGTTAATATTATTACAATTTAGGTTGCGTGCGATATCAATTCTAAATAGGCGTATTGAAAATAAAATGACTGACATTCATAATAGCTCATCTTTATTAATACTGTCTTAATAGCAGTGCTTAAGCATATATGCTTCATTATTATGATTCTTGGTTGAACCCATAAACTATAGAGAATTAAATATTAGGGACATATATCATATATAATAATTTATATATACGTTATTATATATACATAATATATATATATATATATATATAATATATAACAATAATGTATATATATACGTTATCATATATATAGTATGGATATATTATATATATCTTCAAAGATGTTATTAATAATAACTTATTATAGCTATTATATATAGTATTTATTATATAGCATTTGTACTACTATAAATTGAGTAAGTAATTCGTTATTATTCATATTATTTAATGATGTTATGTAATGTTATGAAGCAATTAATGTGAGGTGCACATTGATCACTGATCAGTGATATGCCGTTCAGATTACGCGCGTAGCAAATCTGAGCGGAGAGTACCTGAGAAAAAGGGGGGTAACTGTCGAGATATTTATAGATGGGATGAAAAATTCACAGACGATTACGTAGTGTATTATATTGTTCTACCCGTGTATCTTGAAAATTCAACATATTCTATTGTTCTATGATTACAAGTCGATTCACAGGAAATGCAAATAAATATTAAAAACAATGAAATACATTCTGGTAAATTTTATTTGAAAGTATATTATATATATATATATATATATATAATATAATATATAATATATATATATATATATATATATATATATATATAATATAATATATATATGGGCGACTCCCAATGAGCGTGTCTATTTTTAAATAGACTGAATTGATTTATATGTATATATGTAAATATGTTAATATATGTTACCTATTAATAACATATAATAACATATAACCTATTAATATTAATACCTTAATTTGACATTTAAAAATACAACATTAATTAAATGTATGCTATTACATCAACAAAAAGCAATTTCATTATATTTAAAGATTGTTTCAAACTGATTTAGTAATTTTTGAAAGTTGAAATAACTACGCAGTCAATAAAATATGACAAATTGCACATGACTTCAGGTAACATATATATTAACAATACCTGGAGTATACTATTTGAGACAAATAAAAAGAATAATAAAATCATTTACAATAAGATGCCCATCACACGTATTTTTTACACAGCGCACGCAATAAAAATACAAAAATGGTATATTTTTTGTTTATTCTAATTATAGTTATAATTTATTTATTATTTACTTATACGTATTCTATAATATATACAATACATATAATATTGGAGTACAAGCTATCAATTTTATATTTTCCATCCTCGTGTATACAAGATGTTGGAAAATACTATTTTCTATGGTATACACTAGAAAATAATACTGGTTTACCCTAACCAATTGATTTTTAATCACGTATACATCAGGTATACCCTAATTAGAGAACATCATAAACACAAAGCATTTGTATGTCTTCTCTAACCTAATTATTAGATTATATGAACCTAATTGTTTACAGTTTTGATTGAATATTATTATTATATAAAATATTGTTATTTAATAAAATATATTTATTTAAAATAATTCTTAAATAATAATAATATATTATGTGTAATAAATATCCATTATTTATATAAAATGTATAACATAATATAGGAAATGAACCTTACATTTAAAAATATAATATATTATATTCAATATATTATATTATATATATTATACATTTTATTTTTATTATAATGATAGTAAATATGATTTCAAAAACACATATTGCAATATATTGTGTAAATTAAATATTGGTTAAATATATAAGAATATTGTATAATAACAATGTTATGATATATTTCAATAATTTAGAACATATAGTAATCATTATAATGTTATCAATTTATAATGTATACTATATAAAGAATTTAATATATTAATTATAGATAGATTTTATGATACATTAAATTTGTTTTAATAATAGATATATTTAGTAATACAAGTAATATAAAAATGCTAATTTAAAATTGGTTTATTTGAATATATATATATATATATATATATATATATATATATATATATTTAAATATACATATTTAATTAATATAACAATGAATTAATCATATACTTTAAATATATTAAATATTATATACATATTTATGTAACATATATAGATTGGAAAAGAATTATTGAGCATGTCAGATTACGGTCAACTAAATGTCGTGGAGCCCAGGCCTAATAAGACACTTTCTTGGCAGCCCAGCGGACCCCCTTACAGTGTTTGCGTGGTTTCCATCGGAATTAACGTTAGCTTTCAAAAATAGAAATAAAAGCATAAACATAATACGATTAAATGAAACAATTATAATATTGTAAATGTAATAGTAAATGCAGTTAATGTATTGGAAAATGTTAAATATATTATAAATTTATATCCACAATATTACTATATATGTATATTATTTATTTAACATTATTTAATATATAAACAATAATTTAAATGTCACATCTAGATATATATATAGAATCTAACTGAATTAAAATAATCAGGAATGTTAATATAATGAGAATTTGCAGACGGACGATTCTGAACTGCGGGTGATGAGTTCTAGTTTGAGTGAGGACGGGGATCTGTACGGAACATTCTTGGCCAACCTTAGACCAACGCACTATGAATCCTTAGTGAAGAACGTGGCGTGTATTGTGACGAGGTGTCCAGCGAATAACTATACCGACATTGACATTCAGATCATATCTAAAATACGTTCCAACTGCACGGTGAGGTAAGTTTAATAACGCATTTGAGAACACCTTCAATATATATATAGTTGTCATAGTTATGAGAGTAAATGTTTTATATGTTATTATTGATTCAAATGAATTATAAAAATGATTTCTTCAACAGTACAGATTATAATAATATGTATTATTATTATTATTAATTTATCATATGTCTTTAGTTACACATCTAACGAATTCGTAAGCATTACTAACGCCTCGGTCACGATGAGGGTCACAAAATTCTCCATGAGTCAACAAAGAGTCAGGAGTCTTCAAGTGGTTTGTATATGATCGATTTTAGAAAAATAGTTATAAATATATATTGCATCATTTATAGGACACTATTTTAGTTTGTTAATTTAAACGTACGTACAACTGTACAACTGTACGACGTACAATTTACGACGTACACTGTACGTCGTACACCTAGTAGGTTCTGAGTTGCTATTAGCAACCATAAATAATAAACCTATAATTAAATCTAAATAGTTTTAATATTAAAACTGTTTATCGTTTGTATTCATTGTCGTGTGAAATATGAATGTCATAAAATGTAAATAAAATTTAAATAGTATTATTATTAATATTAAATTAAACTATTTATACTATTATGTATAGCAATTATGTCATGGTTATTAAAAGTTTAATTAAATATATTTTAATTAAATATATCTTCTATTAAATAAACCTCACCGCATATGCGTGTGTATGTATGTGTGTGTATGTGCGTGTGTTTAACTATTTCCATTAATTTCATAAACTTATGAAACTAATTTTAATCTGAAAACATCGTTGTAAACCTATGAATCCGGATATAGTTATATTTTAATTAAATATATCTTCTAATATATAAAGCTCACCGCATATGTGTGTGTATGTATGTGCGTGTGTGTATGTATTTCCACTAATTTCATAAACTTATGAAACTAATTTTAATCTGAAAACATCTTTGTAATCCGGATATAGTTATAGGTTGCCTTATTGTCGTGGTTTTATTCCTAGGGTACCGTATAACTATGAAACACGAATCACTTAGCCAATTAGTCGCATATTTTGAATTATTTTGTTTTTTAGTTTGTTTTGAATAATCCTTCTAATCATATATCGTTTTCTTGGAAATTAATTTTATTAATTTTAAAAATAAAATGTTATATATAATAAATCAAATAAGCATTATAATAATAATCAACAATTTTACAATGATCTATCCATTAATACATCCATCCTTACATCCGTCTATCTATCCATCCACCAACCCACCATACGTCCATCCATCCATCCATCTATCCATCCATTGAATTGAATTGAGTTGAATTGAATTGAACAGTTTATTTATACACAAAATAACAAATAGTTATGTTTTCATTTGTTTTTATAGAGAGTAAAAATAATATCATAGGTGAATTATATGATTATATAAAATCAGTTAAAGAACTCTGACAGTCGAGCAGATACATATGTGATCGGAGTAGTTAATGTTAATGTTAATTATACTACATGGCATGACAGTTTATATAAAAGGAATAAGAATAATTAATCATAGAAATTAAAAAATATTTTTATATGAGTCTTACCGTTCTTCCTCTAAGGAAAATTAGTAATAAGGCTTTGTATATCTATTTTGATAATTATCACAAATAATTACAGAACATCTTAATCCAGTCTTAATGGTTGAATTACTACAGTTTAACATACTTTTTAGTATATATTTACGTAATAAATTAAAATATTTGTCATAAATTTAAAAAAATGACCATAATGGCGGATAAAAATTCAGCTGTCAATATTACGAATTCTCGTTTTCGCGCGAGTGAAATCCCTTGGGTTTATACTTTAAACTTTATTTTTCTATTGCATATATGTTCAAATTCTAGCTATAGCTAAATTCAAAATATAAATTTTAGGTATTATATCACATTAACTATTAATATATCTACTATTGTTAGTTATTTCAAGTTTATTTTTATGATATGAAAAAATGTTACATTGAAAATAAATATGTATTTCCATATATGTTTTTATTTACGTCGCTAACTAGTAGAAGTTCTATTGATATCAATGCAATATCTATATTTAATAATCAACAATGTATGAACCACAAAGACATGAAAATTATAAAAATTATTTGTATACAATGATGTGTTGTGTGAAATTTGGTGTATTTACAATGAAAATAGATAATATCACAGGAAGTGTGCCAAATTATATAACTTGCCAAATTTCATACGACAAGAGCACAGTTCACAGCATATCTAGCCAACGACATTATTTGTAAACATTTTAGCATGTTTCACAGCCCATGCGATCGTTTGAAAATAAATAAATAGCGAAGAATAATCTACTATTTTATCCGATCATTTTAAAATAAACGGTAACTTCTAAATTTGGTATTTATTTCGGATGAAGCGTTTTAAAAACGGAAACAATTTTGAAAATTTTAATTTCGTTGATTTTCTAAAATAGATTTATTTCGCTATTTTTTTAAATAATAATTACCATTATTACCCTCGGAGTTTTCCTAATATATTCCCATAATACGATTCATATTTTGGAAATTTAATTTTTTCTCTCTAAAATGCGAAACTTACCCTTATTCGTGGTACTTTTTCAATCCACGAAATACTCGAATATATTTATACTGTATATCATATAAGACATTAAAAATGTAATCAGTGCTGATTATAATTCAGGATATATTAATTATTATTATCATAATTAGTAGTATAATCATCATAAGTTAACTTGTCTTTTGATTCTGCAGGTAAACGGAAACGACTTAAAGAAAGTTCGTGCCAGCGCATTACGCCAGTGCGAGTTAAAATCATGGAATCTGAATGCTAGATACAGTTGTTATGAACGTCAACCATCACAACCTTTACCCCCTGGCACGGGCGTCGTCCGTCGGGCGACGCTGTCGGGCGTTTGAAATATTTAATGAATTTATTTTTTTTTAATATATAGATATGCATACAAATTACATTTTTATGACTCTATTGTAAAATTGTATTTAATAAATAATAAACGCTTGCTATATATTTACTATTTGATATTGAATTGATTAAAATGGGGTCGTAAGAATAAAACCCAGTTACGAATGATGAATAATACATATAGAAAGTAGGTTAATAAGCTTACATTTTCATATAAAATTAATAATTATACAATTTTATACATTATATTTCACTGAAATATATAGCTAAAGCTGTATATAATAGTTATATAAATTATCTAATTATTTCTTTATATATATGATCTAATGATATATATTTGTGATTTATATGTCTAAGTAAAGCTATTTAAACAGGATATACTTGAGTTTGAAAGTTACTAGATGTTATCTATAACTGAAAGAAAATAACTTATGTGTTTTATTCGTTATTGAATATTATACAGGACTAGTCATCGACTTTGAAATCATGTCAAAATATTGTCAATTAAATAATGTGTGCCTATATTTTGTATATTGGTTTTTTTTTTTTAATTCCTTTAATTAGGTATGTTCTATAAATAAAACAAGGGATGCTACATGAAAGGAAAACCATGAATATAACTGCATAATTAATATTAGTGGAATTTCAGATGCAATGGAAGTAGTGATCTTTTTATTTTATATATGATACATATTTCATAGATATACTATAGGCCCAGCAGCATTATATGGAGCCGGATTCATTGATTACATAATGTTGATAATTCAGTTGCGCTTTGCGACGGTCATTCCCGTATTTAGTATTGTCGAAGATTTATATCAAGTTTCCAAAGAATAATATATAAATCATATGCACAAATGTCTTGGATACCAACTTCGTAAAGTAAAATATGTAACTACAAAAGACAAAATATCAACAGGAGGAAATGGAATAGGGCTGCTTACTATATCTGCTATTGAATAGTTTCAAAGATATTATAGCAGTGAAGTTAATATAATATATATATATATATATATATATATATATATAACTAAATATAATCAAATCATATGATAGATAAGAGGCAATAACAAATCTGAAGATGCCTGTGCAAGTTATTATCATACGATCTCAACTGATGATAACCCACAGCGCTAATATGCTGGGGATTGGTAATGATAATTATGGGGATTGAATATAATAAAGCTGCGGTTGAAGGTAAATAATATTATAATTTATATTGTCATTTGTATTGAAGATTATTAATTTTTTATTAATTTCATACGTAATTTACTCAACCCTATCATGATTGTTTTACCCGGACATTATTTATAAATAAGAAATGCCAACCCTACGTGTAAAACACATTTGAAAAGGTGACTAGTGAAGACTTATTGACATCATGTTAAGGAAAAGGAACGCAGAATGATGAGAGTCTCCACATTTTTATGGAGTATAACAAATAAGTTATAATGTTAACTAATACAAAAGGGATAAAGATAATTTTAAATATTTATCATATAATTCATTGTAGAAACAATTTGTATCGATGTCTACAATCCAAGCTACTGGGTTCAAAGCTCTAATGACCTTCAATCATCGTGAAAGATACTATGCCAAATTAATGGCAAGTGAATGTGGGGTATCTATAATTTTGTTATCTAAAGATGCATTTGAGATATATGATAAAAGAATTAATTTTGCAAAAAGTTGTAATGTGAAGAATATGAAGTAGAAGAAGATAGTAAGGTGTGATTTAGATTATGCTGCATATTATTTTATGATATACTTTATTGTATTTGTTATCCTTATATATGTTTAAAAGTATATGATCTAATGTAAATAATAAATACGGAAATGAATTCAATAATATGAATATGCATAATAATTATTAAATTTAAATTAACTAATTTAACTTTTTCTTTCTCAAATTATCACTATATCAAAAAATATAATTACTAAATAGAACTATTGTTTTTAATCTTTAAAATATATATAATTATCGTAGTTTAATAGTACAATAAGTAATACAAAATAATTGTTTCTATATAATATGTAATAAATAAATGTCTACTTAATAAAAATGTAAAAAATTAATGTCAATATTTAGCAATGAGAAATAGCATTTTATACGACACCATATTTTCATATCTAAATACAACAAACGAAGCCCAGAGGGTGCCGTGCCCTTACACCCACTATAGTGGGACCTATAGGTAGAATTTCCGGGTATAGTTACCCTATTAATTTATTACATCTGTATATAATAATTGCAATCCCGGAAATAAATATATGATGTAATATTATCAATAAACACACACGCATATACACATGCATATATATATATATACACATGCATATATATATATATTTATATTTATATAATTCGGGTATTACAAACCCATATTTCCAGTTCTAAATGTTTTATGCCATGATGTGAAAATGCGAGATATGTTAAAGAAATAACGACTATTATTACTGATCACAGAGATATGCATTTCACAACAGAATATTTTAAATTCAATTCCATTCATTTCGGTATAACTAATGTTAATTTGCTATGCTTATCAATAAACACAAGTTAACACATTTGTTTAAACAATAATAGTAATATACCTATATATATACCTATATATACCTATATATATACCTATATATAATATACCTATATATTGTGATTAAAATTGTAATTTGTATATATTTTAAAACTGAAACGGAATTTTATTAGAGTATTTTTTACTATTCCATATAATGTATTTGTTTTGAATTATTATCACGTGCTTCTACGAAGTATTCTTTTCGAGATATTCACATGCTTTGTCTTAAGTAACATTTTAAGCTAAACATGTACATAAACTCAACTAACCATAGTATACAATTTATTTATATATTACATATATAGTAAAGGGATTATCTATACATGTCACGAGTAAAGGACTCATATTACTATTCTTATTTATACTTATTACATAATCACATTATCTTGTATGGCATTGTCGTGATGACGTTATTTAGTATTTCTTCGTGTAGGTCTAATTGAAAAATAATAGTATTATTAATTATATTTTATTTCGAATATATGTATATATTTTTATGATAAGAATATATTAAGTAAGTATATATATATTCCATATTAATTATTACTACATTACACAAAATTAACATGAATATATATAAATATCAAATCGTTATTTGAAATTATGATATATGTTTAGGTTTATATATTATAAAACACAGGAAATGTATTATTTTATTTATAAAGATTTATGTGAGAAAAACTCTACCTGGATGGATTGGAGTTTACAGGTGGATTTTCGCAACTGAAAGTAATACCAAAGTACTGATATTTAGTTGCACTTTGACTGAATGCTTTGGCGCGAACTCTCTTCAAGACGTTTACGAAAGCCTGTAACATTAATATTAAATTTAATAATAATGATAAAATAAACATAAATAGAAATAGAAAATAATTTATATAATGCAGTAATCACTTGTATTATTATATATGTTATATTATATATGTGTGTGTGTGTGTGTTTGTTGTAGTATGTGTTAACTTCATGTATGTATCGAATGCAGAGGATACGTCAAGCAATATTAGATGTTGAGGTTTGTTATTGTCCAGTGAAGTGTATAAGTCATCAAAAAGTGAAAGTAGAATAGTTTCATTACTATGTTCTGTAACCATTTTGTCTATTGTCAAGTAAGTTATATTTAGTCAAATATGAAATAAGTTATGTTGTAGACTACATTTTTTAATATTTTGACTAGAAGAGGTAGCTGAGAAATGGACCTATAATTGGAAAGATCAGTTTTATTGAGTTTAGGTTTTTTTAGTAGTGAGTGTTTTAGAAGTTCTTGTATTTTTCCGCAAGTGTTTCATCAATTATTATTTTAAATAAAGGAACTAATGTTGATTCTATTAATTTAGTTATAGTAAAGGGTAATGTGTTAGTAGGAGAGGAATTTTTTGCTGTAACAATTATGTTTTATAATTCAGTTATTGTCGGGAGGTCAAGAGTAGATAGTACAGTATTTGTCTTCATATATTTCGGTTTAGTCAAGTTTGTTAATTCAGCGCAAAGTCGTTTAAAGGTAAGATGATGATTAAGGTCGGAGTGAAAATGAATGTTAAAGTCCCCAAGTATTATATGGTTAGAATATGTAAAGTTACCATGTACTTTGTGCAAGACCAGTAGAGTCAGTACAAAAGTTATTTTAGTCATTGTTAGAAGGTATATTAGTAAAAATATGATAATAATCTTGTTGTAAGCAATAATGTATTTCGTAGTTAGTATTATAGTATATGTCAGTTGAAGTTAGTAAGTTAATATCACGGCTAAGGAGTATTGCTATTCCTCCATCATGTCTACCATCAGTCCGTGATATCTGTATTAGTCGGTAGCCCATTGTTTATAGAGTCGTTGTAGTAAATGTTGGTTTAGCCAAGTTTAAATCACTGTTATGAAGCTGTAGTTAGAGTCGAGTATATATTGCTTAATAATAGTAATGTAAGCAGATAGTGATATGCATATATCAACATATTTGTTGTGTTGTATTGTTAGAATAAATTTTAAGGTTATTTATAAGTTCTGTTAGATATTTGTTGTTATGATGGTTAGTTTTAACTATTTCAATTATAATATCGATTGTGTTGTAGTCGGTTTAGTATTGTCTTTCTTAGATGGTATGTGTGTATGTGTATGCATGTATGTGTATGTGTGTATGCGTATGCGTGTTCATTTGTGTGTATGGGTGTGTATGTGTGTGTATGCGTATGTGTGATTACGCGTGTTAATGCGCGTGTGTGTATATACGTATGTGTGTATGTGTATTTGTGTATATGTGTTAGTGTGTATATATGTGTATGTGTATGTGCTTATGTGTATGTATGTGTATGTGTACACTTAAACAGTAACTGTAGATCATGTCACAATTTAGATTATATTATATAATAAATGTTATAATTTACAGATCATTAAAATGCATTGCATCGAATCTAAAAACCATTACTCATATTTTAAATATAATTGTAATCAACACAAATAAAAAATCAACACTAACCTCCAAAAGACTAGAGCCAACATATTTTTACTTGGATAAAACTCTGATACTTAAGGTGATGGAGGTTCTACCTGCAGTCACGTATTTGGAGAACTCTGTAAAATTTGTATTACATTATAGTATTTAATATAATATATATTAAATACCAATTAATTAAGATTAATAGATATTTATTAATATTTATCAAAACAACCTTATAATAATTTGACGATATTATTTTATAACTTATTGTGACTAACAGACATATTATTTAATCTGCATGTAGACCATTTAATATAACTATAGTTGAACTGCAATTGCGTATGTTACTATGGTTATATTGAAAATACTAATATTATGATGTAGAGTCATAGATGTATAATATATGTATGTAATAATATTGTAAATAATAATTATATTGAATATATATATACAATATATACACATATATATATATATATATATATATATATATATATATATATGTATATATTGTATATACACATACACACATATATATATATATATATATATATATAATGGTTTACACAGAATATACAGATTGTAATATAAGTATAAAATATTAATTTATATTTAATAGATTAATAAAGTGAAATAAAAAGAATTAGTAAGTAAAATGTATTTTATTCAAGAATAAATAGTAATGAAATTTAATAAAAGTTATGTTTTAAATGTTTGAACGTATTATAATATCATATTATTATTTATCAATATTACCTTTATCATCCAAGAAAATAAATTGAGTTCATTGATTCCACATCTCTTGGATCGGTAAAAGTCGCATATATATTTACAGATCCGTTATAAGGTTATAAGTCCATTTGAAAATTAAAATATTAAGATACTATAATATAATAACTATGTTTTTTTTAATTATTATAAATAAAATGTAGAAAATCTGCTAATGAAATATAGCAAGTGTTTATTAAATAAAGTATTCGTTAATGAAATAAATTATTTTAAATGTAATAAAGTATTTTATATTAATAAAGTATTTGTTAATGAAATGATAAATATTTGTTAACGTAATAAACTATTTGTTAATGTAATAAAGTGTATGTTAATAATATAAAATATTTGTTAATAAGATAATTATTCGGTAATTATTATAATGTATGTGTTAATGTAATTATTATTTGTTATATACAGTATTTGTTAAGATAATTATTAATCTGTTAATTAGATCAATTCGTTTTCAATAATTACGTACTTAGAAAGAATGATCAGGGGACAGCAGGTGACAATCTAGTTAGATGGTTAAAGACTACTTCTCATCCATTAGAACTTTATAATAGGTGTGCAGCAGGTCTTTTCACAATTACATAACAGTTTTACAGTTACATAGTAGTCCGACATGCCTTCTTCAATTTCAACTACCACTAGTTGTTTCATAAAAGATTGAGAACTCACCTACCGATTCATATACATTGCTATGTAATCAATTCACTGATGTATTAAACGAATGTAAAACCTAGTAATGTTTTACTGATCAAAGTTTAATGTATGCGATTTTAAAATGTACACATAATACGAAGATTAATATAATTTTTAAATAATATATTTTATATTTCATCAACCCAAAAATTGATCGTTTGTTTAAAATGATGAATAAAAATGAATGCTCCTAAATAGTCGACAGCAACACTACCAGAGTTAAATATGGTACGTGTAATTTAACAAAATTAGATCCAGGATGGAAGTTATTTCCCACCAAGTCGTGCTGTACAAAATGTATATCCTTATAACGATGTTGGTGTTTATAAGAGCATAAATGAATACAAACTTTCATAGCTATAGTTATACTCTTGAGGCCTTTATATTGGGAATATACGCATTTGGTGACTACCATTTGTACACATAATACGAAGATTAATATAATTTTTAAATAATATATTTTATATTACATCAACCCAAAAATTGATCGTTTGTTTAAAATGATGAATAAAAATGAATGCTCCTAAATAGTCGACAGCAACACTACCAGAGTTAAATATGGTACGTGTAATTTAACAAAATTAGATCCAGGATGGAAGTTATTTCCCACCAAGTCGTGCTGTACAAAATGTATATCCTTATAACGATGTTGGTGTTTATAAGAGCATAAATGAATACAAACTTTCATAGCTATAGTTATACTCTTGAGGCCTTTATATTGGGAATATACGCATTTGGTGACTACCATTTGCTTATGAGTGAATCCATTGCATGAAACTTCCAACTGAGTTGTCTGTACTCCGATTCAATATATTTATATACTAGGTATATGCAGAAATTGTCAGTTAGACATTAGAAATTTTAGTTTTCTTTTAATGTAAATAAAATATTCAAAAATATTGCTCTTATTTAATATTAATTAATTAATTTGATTATGTTATGGAAAAATTCAAACAAAATTTGAAATTTATAATGCGTGTAAAAATATAATCCAAAACAATTCATATAGTCAAAAGTTTGATAACTTTGACTGTACATCCCCACAGTTGTCTCCAATAAGAGTAGCTATAAAATTAGAAGACATAACTAATAAATTCGTATCTTACATTAGCATTAATAGATTTATAAATTACAATTCAATTACTAGTTTTAATTAATATAATTTTATAATAGTTTGAATATAATTATGAGTATAATATTCATTTACACTAACAGATAAAAGAAATTTTAGCATGAGCAAAGAAGGTTTTCCCTGCTTTATTGATAGCTCTGAATTTGTAAAATCCGTCAGAGAGTGGATTCATTTCACTAGTTTGATTATTCAAAAATTTAACAACTAAAAAAACATTGTCCTTAAACCTATCATATCGGATGGTAATGAATATTAATTAACAAAATTATATTATAAATAATATTTTTTTATCATGTTGATTTTTTCATTAATATCATATATATAATATATAATATCATATCTATTTTTAATATATATCTTCATCAATCTTTATATATATATATATATATATATATATATATATATATATATTTATACATAAACTTATGTAATTATTATTTCCTGCAGTAATAAAATGTATTTATTAATACACATTTCCAATGAGATAAAATAATTGATCAACATTCCAACATTCCAATGTATATTATATATAATTGATATAATATATTATTAAAATAGTTCTATAATCACTACTCCTGGCCATTAAATAGGGTCTGAATTTCTCAACTCACATGTTAAGGATACGCTAGAACCTCTATAGACAGGTTGGGAAATTGACTCCACATTTACACTTGGACGAACTATAAATTATAACTATAATTTAATAATAGATAATATTTATAGTATATCATTTTTAATACATATATTCAATCAGTTATAATATTATTATGAATCTTCAGTTATACTAACCAAGTTTGAACATGGTAATGACAATTGGATAATTTGTTGTTGCATGGTAGCTAACTGCTACACTATCGTGTCCATCATTTACATGAGCCAATAATAGATAATCTGCACAATCCAGTAATTTCGAAATACCCTGTAAATTTAAACAAATCATTACTTTTTGTTATACATTAACATTAGTTATTAATATATTATATAATTAATATATATATTTAAGACAATATGAATTAATTTTAAGAAACATTATAATTTTCTAACCATGACTATCAGTTATATCTACGGCCTCCCATTCTTGATTTACAAATCTTATTTTCACACCTGCCACGCCCACCAAGTCCGCAATTACACGCTCATTAACATTTCTGCACATTCGCAGAATACAGGTGGAATTTAGAATTCCTGAAGTGCCATTTTTGGAGCAATCACTTTCTTTAATCTTTTTGATTATCTGCTATAAATTTGAAAGGGATTCTAAAATGTGTATATTCTGATAACAAAAATAATTATAAAAACTTCGTAATTAAAAAAGTGTAATCCAAAAGTGGAGTTCGTCGTAAAGTAGCTAATTCGGTATTTGATTGATCAAATATGTTTAATATGATTCAAATTAAGGGGATTAAATAAAATTGAATAGGCTTTTTTTAATCAAATGAAATATTAATCTTTATCAATAATCAAATATTGTTATAAAATTTATATAACAATATTATGAATTCCCGTACAAATATGATATATTAATATAAAAAATGAAACCAATTAGAAGACACAGTGTTTATTCTTTTGAAAAATAAGAGAAATTTAATATATTGATTAAATTAGAAACTATTTCTTCTCCAGTTTAGCTTCCTAAGAATTATTTTTATTAATTTTATATTCTACAGTTTATTGTACTGTATCTACAAATGTATATATTTGTGTGTATGTGTGTATATATATGGGTGTGTAAATTTCAGAAATGTGTATTTCTATAAAATATATGTTAATTGTAATCATCTTTATTTACCATGAACCAATAAAATAAATATAAAAGTGGGTAATATTAAAATAAATTTAGAAATATACATAATAATATAATTAAACTATATAAAGTGATCCTTAAATTATAAACAATATAAAATAATATATATATATATATATATATATATATATATATATTAATATATATATATATATATATATATATATATATATATATAATACAAGTGGTTACTGCATTATAATAACTGTTCTATTTATATTTATGATTATTTTATCATTATTATTAAATTTAATATTAATAATACAGGCTTTCGGAAACGTCTTGAAGAGAGTTCGCGCCAAGGCATTCAGTTAAATTGCAATCAAATATCATTCTTAGTTATGTGTTACTTACTTTCAGTATCTACGAAAATTCACCTTATCATTATTTTCTTTTGTCTCCATGTTTTTCTAATTTCTCTGTTTTCTAGGTATTCATTATTAATTAAAATGTTTACATTTTTACAGCGTTTTAAAATATATATCCAATTTAAAAGTAATTTCATGTATTTGTAAATAAATGATAATGATTGCAATATTGTTTGAGACCATTACACCAATTTCTAATAATATGTTTATTTGTGTTATTTTGATAATCTTTGATAACTTAGAAAATAAAAATAAATTCTCTTGTTTTGAAATTAAATTATATATTTTTTTATTTTAGAATTTTCAAATCTATCATTTTAATTTTAATATATTTATTATTATGGAAATTAATCTAATCTTTATTTTTATAAATATAATACATATAATTATTGGTTCATCCAACACCGATGGGCATTTGTTCAAAATAAATTGGATTTCCCCAGAAACATTAAGAGATGACGTATGCATCATATTTATTAAATAATTTTGTCAACGTTTAATCTATTTATTAAATACATATGTTTTAATCATTTATGATTAATTGAGATCTATACATAGATTTGTAAACTCATATGATTTTTATAATTAAATGTATATTAACATAATCATACTATAAACATAATATGAGTATTATTTCACCAAATTTCCTGTTATGCTTTATTAATTCCCACAAGTGTATACTGTGATATGCTAGATTTCTTTTGCTTGACTATTAGTTATAGTATAACTTCAGCTAGTAGTATATAATTACAAATTATGTTAAATAATTATCACAATATGTATTACTAATCATTATGCTCTTGTACAAGTTTTGCATACTTTACAGTGATCTTAACTCTTTAATCAGTATTTACATTTTTTTTACAATAATTTATATTATAAATATTAGATATACCACAATTTCTACATTTGATTTATTTACAAATCATATTAATTATAAATAAAATAACTTGAATTGTTGATTTTTAAAAATTCATCCAGAAGTTTAAATTAAATAGAAAAAACATGTAGTACTAGTTTTTTAATACATATATATTTAATAATTCAGATTACTATATTTTATGATTTTTCATAATTCAAACAATTAATTTTTGATAATTAGTATTCAATATATATTTAATTTAATATATAAAATACACAATTCGCTAAATAATAAAACTTAATCTTCCGTCATATATTACCTGAAAGAATTTTCTTGAGATAATTCATATGTTATTTTAGTTCATGATATAAGGAAATAAGATTAATTATGTTGTTTAAAATTATAATATACATAAAATTATTAGATCTTTTTGCAATAAAACTTATAATACTTATAATAATAAGTGAAATAAAGAATGCTACACAAATTTATAAAGCATATACTTGTAAATAATTAAAAATAAATAAAATGATTAATTTGATCGAAATATTTAGTTTGTATATAATATTTACAAAGTATAAAATGCATTAATATGTTTAAAAACAGTGTGTTAAATAATTATACTGGAATGTGTAAACAATAATTAATTCAATAATATAGTATATTAATTACTTATATAACATAAATGTATAGAATTTAAAATAAATAAGTAATCAGAGATATATTTCGAAACACCATTTTATTCCTCATAGATATTGATAAAATTCATTTTAGGTAAACCCGCTAATGTAAATACCATATTTTTTATTAATTTCCTTTATTTACTCAGATGCTGAACAAGAGGGAACATATTATAATGACAAATTACAACAAAGATAAATACTCGTGTTCAATACCAATAATAAAAGAAGAATCTGATAAGGTTTAAGAGATCCTTTATATTTATTATTTTTCTCCACTAATCTTCAAATTCCTCAACTTTTTACATATCTTTAATACAATTATATGTCCATTAAAAGCGTTTTTAATATTATAATATATTTATGCCATTTTAAAATGTACTAATATCAATATATATTCATCTAATAGCACCGTTTAAAATAATTAAACCTTAATAGGACATTGATGATTACAATGGACCGAGTGAAAAAGAACTCCTCGATGAATTATTCCAGCAGACTCAGTGCTCGTTAAAGGTCGTTGCAACAACGTAGACTTTATAAGACGTCTGAAAGTGAATTATCTCCGCAGTAAATATATCTAGTTCTACTCGGAGTCGCGATTGACCTCAGTATAATCGCCTACAGGTCGACTCCTATTGGGCGTACGAACTCTGCCACGGCAAGTACTTGCGACAGTACCACGAACAGCCTCAGGAAGACGTGCAGGAATTCTTTCTTGGTAACAACGGCAATGTGATAGACGGTTAGAAGCCAAGGTGTTTAGTGGCCAGTCTGTAACTTACAAATTACGACATCGAGTCGCAATTTACATTTTAGAATTATAATTTATATATTTTACTGTATAGAAATAACGAAAATGTTCAGTAGTGATTTCATTAAATTAAATAGTTTTGATATGCTAGTTTTTAAAAATTATTAATATAAATAAAGAATTATGTATATATAATTAATATTAATTAATTTTTATAACAATCACTCTAATCTTGTTCTCTAATCTTGTTCTTTGTTTTCAGAAGGAAAACACATTCAAAAGAAATTGGTTACTAGTTATCTTTAGTAAAACTTTCATTTGTATTGAGCAAACAATGCCTATACTTTATATTGTTACATTGCAGAGGATTGAAGATGAAGAGTATGAAATTTACGGAATTCCTTTGAAATCTGGAACTCAATGCGATTTAACTGGAAGGTAATTTTCTGAACTTTCGTATTAATTTTATATTTTCCTAATTATTGTATCAGTAACGTTTTTAATTAAATTCCGCAAAAGTTTAAATAATATATCTAATGTTAAATTAAGAATATTTTAACCACGAGTTTTGAAAGTTATTTTTGCCTTTTCGTTGATGTAAACCTTTAGATTAACATCGACGTAACAAACTTGTAAGAGATGAGACTCCATCGAATGTATAGAAGGTAACACCATTTACTTATAGTAGGGTACGCTAATTAACTCGGGGTTCTGGCATTTATTGCTCACGCAGGAATCGAGAGGTGGTTGTGTTCTACCTTTGCGACGAAGGTCGTTCCGCGGAGATCTACAGCCTGAAAGAGGTGGCGACGTGCAGCTACGAACTCATCGTGATCACGGATGTCCTCTGCAAGCACCCGAAGTACAAGTGAGTTGCCCGCGACTCTTCGAGTTCACGACGATGTTTACGATAGAGTAAACAACAATGTTTACGATAGAATATAACATAGAGAGTAGAGCAGACTACCTGTTATAGAATAGTGTAGATTAAGTGGTATCCTCTCTATAGAACTGCAGTTCTGGTGTCGTATCTATATTATTGTATAGAAGTACACGAGTACTTTATCGATGGGTACTTTAGGTATCTTAGCGTTACTACTGAGTTATACGCCGTCATGCATATCTTTCGGTAAACTACGTTGACAGAACAAAGAAAACCAAAGTTAACTCCATCGAGTGTCAACCAATAGAATCGTCTCCGAGAATTCCCACCAATCTAAACGAAATTCCTCCAGTAGAAGAACCAATTATGGTTAAGGAATACTAGCAATATTTGCATTCAATCCGCAACGCTTTAGAGTTCATTTTAATCAATATTTAATACAAACTCGAATTTATCTAATTGTAACTTATCGAATTTATTCATAATTTTTAATATAAATACTAATTACTCATATTTTGATATTAAAGTATATGTAATTAATATATGTATTAATTTAAATCGTTTAAACCTATTTTTACTAGGTACCAGCTCCTTATCAAATGAAGCCTGAACTGACTAAAACAAATGACGACATTTTAACACTGTTAGTTGGAAACTAATTACTAATTAGTTAATATATATATATTTAATAATGGGTTTATAATTTCAATCTCCTATAATCTCATCTACTTTTTTTGGATTCTTATGTTATAGCATTAATCAATATTGGCATTTTCGAAACTAATTACAATTTATTGATTTCTCTCGATTACAATATTATTTCTTTCCTAGTTATCTCTTTCACCATCAATTTTTTGAAGATGATAAAAGCTGTCGAATGTTTGAAGAATATGAAATTTTACACTTACCCTCCTCTTCAATTTTTCCCTTCTTCAATTCTCTAAATCTATACTACACCTATCCTTCCACTGACGCTACCACTTTTACCAATTCTCCCTTCCCTCAGTAAGATGACCGTGGATAACCTACAGAAGATTCATACAGTCGAAGGTCTGAAACAGGAGTTGCAACGTCTCAGGGATAATGCGAACGCGGAGAAGGTTCCGATCGATGCCGAAAATATCGGAGCCGTCGAGAAGGAGGAGAATAAACGATTTATTCGCGAGTTTGTCGCCGGCACAAGCTGCATTCATGGAGTTGGTACCGCGATGAGACTTGGTGAATGTAAGGGATGGAGTTGGTACCGCGATGAGACTTGGTGAATGTAAGGTATGGAGTTGGTACCGCGATGAGACTTGGTGAATGTAAGGGATGGAGTTGGTACCGCGATGAGACTTGGTGAATGTAAGGTATGGAGTTGGTACCGCGATGAGACTTGGTGAATGTAAGGGATGGTGAATGTAAGGTATGGGGTTGGTACCGCGATGAGACTTGGTGAATGTAAGGTATGGAGTTGGTACCGCGATGAGACTTGGTGAATGTAAGGGATGGAGTTGGTACCGCGATGAGACTTGGTGAATGTAAGGGATGGAGTTGGTACCGCGATGAGACTTGGTGAATGTAAGGGATGGAGTTGGTACCGCGATGAGACTTGGTGAATGTAAGGGATGGGGTTGGTACCGCGATGAGACTTGGTGAATGTAAGGGATGGAGTTGGTACCGCGATGAGACTTGGTGAATGTAAGGGATGGGGTTGGTACCGCGATGAGACTTGGTGAATGTAAGGAATGGAGTTGGTACCGCGATGAGACTTGGTGAATGTAAGGTATGGGGTTGGTACCGCGATGAGACTTGGTGAATGTAAGGGATGGAGTTGGTACCGCGATGAGACTTGGTGAATGTAAGGGATGGTGAATGTAAGGGATGGAGTTGGTACCGCGATGAGACTTGGTGAATGTAAGGGATGGTGAATGTAAGGGATGGAGTTGGTACCGCGCTGAGACTTGGTGAATGTAAGGGATGGAGTTGGTACCGCGATGAGACTTGGTGAATGTAAGGTATGGGGTTGGTACCGCGCTGAGACTTGGTGAATGTAAGGGATGGAGTTGGTACCGCGATGAGACTTGGTGAATGTAAGGGATGGAGTTGGTACCGCGATGAGACTTGGTGAATGTAAGGTATGGGGTTGGTACCGCGATGAGACTTGGTGAATGTAAGGGATGGTGAATGTAAGGGATGGAGTTGGTACCGCGATGAGACTTGGTGAATGTAAGGGATGGTGAATGTAAGGGATGGGGTTGGTACCGCGATGAGACTTGGTGAATGTAAGGTATGGTGAATGTAAGGGATGGAGTTGGTACCGCGATAAGACTTGGTGAATGTAAGGGATGGGTTTGGTACCGCGATGAGACTTGGTGAATGTAAGGGATGGAGTTGGTACCGCGATGAGACTTGGTGAATGTAAGGGATGGTGTTGGTACCGCGATGAGACTTGGTGAATGTAAGGGATGGAGTTGGTACCGCGATGAGACTTGGTGAATGTAAGGGATGGAGTTGGTACCGCGATGAGACTTGGTGAATGTAAGGTATGGGGTTGGTACCGCGATGAGACTTGGTGAATGTAAGGGATGGAGTTGGTACCGCGATGAGACTTGGTGAATGTAAGGGATGGTGAATGTAAGGGATGGAGTTGGTACCGCGATGAGACTTGGTGAATGTAAGGGATGGTGAATGTAAGGGATGGAGTTGGTACCGCGATGAGACTTGGTGAATGTAAGGGATGGAGTTGGTACCGCGATGAGACTTGGTGAATGTAAGGGATGGAGTTGGTACCGCGATGAGACTTGGTGAATGTAAGGGATGGGTTTGGTACCGCGATGAGACTTGGTGAATGTAAGGGATGGAGTTGGTACCGCGATGAGACTTGGTGAATGTAAGGGATGGAGTTGGTACCGCGATGAGACTTGGTGAATGTAAGGGATGGTGAATGTAAGGGATGGAGTTGGTACCACGATGAGACTTGGTGAATGTAAGGGATGGAGTTGGTACCGCGATGAGACTTGGTGAATGTAAGGGATGGTGAATGTAAGGTATGGGGTTGGTACCGCGATGAGACTTGGTGAATGTAAGGTATGGGGTTGGTACCGCGATGAGACTTGGTGAATGTAAGGTATGGGGTTGGTACCGCGATGAGACTTGGTGAATGTAAGGTATGGGGTTGGTACCGCGATGAGACTTGGTGAATGTAAGGGATGGTGAATGTAAGGGATGGAGTTGGTACAGCGATGAGACTTGGTGAATGTAAGGGATGGAGTTGGTACCGCGATGAGACTTGGTGAATGTAAGGGATGGAGTTGGTACCGCGATGAGACTTGGTGAATGTAAGGGATGGGTTTGGTACCGCGATGAGACTTGGTGAATGTAAGGTATGGGGTTGGTACCGCGATGAGACTTGGTGAATGTAAGGGATGGAGTTGGTACCGCGATGAGACTTGGTGAATGTAAGGGATGGTGAATGTAAGGTATGGGGTTGGTACCGCGATGAGACTTGGTGAATGTAAGGGATGGAGTTGGTACCGCGATGAGACTTGGTGAATGTAAGGGATGGTGAATGTAAGGGATGGAGTTGGTACCGCGATGAGACTTGGTGAATGTAAGGGATGGAGTTGGTACCGCGATGAGACTTGGTGAATGTAAGGGATGGGTTTGGTACCGCGATGAGACTTGGTGAATGTAAGGGATGGAGTTGGTACCGCGATGAGACTTGGTGAATGTAAGGTATGGGGTTGGTACCGCGATGAGACTTGGTGAATGTAAGGGATGGTGAATGTAAGGGATGGAGTTGGTACCGCGATGAGACTTGGTGAATGTAAGGGATGGAGTTGGTACCGCGATGAGACTTGGTGAATGTAAGGGATGGAGTTGGTACCGCGATGAGACTTGGTGAATGTAAGGTATGGAGTTGGTACCGCGATGAAACTTGGTGAATGTAAGGGATGGAGTTGGTACCGCGATGAGACTTGGTGAATGTAAGGGATGGAGTTGGTACCGCGATGAGACTTGGTGAATGTAAGGGATGGAGTTGGTACCGCGATGAGACTTGGTGAATGTAAGGGATGGTGTTGGTACCGCGATGAGACTTGGTGAATGTAAGGGATGGTGAATGTAAGGGATGGAGTTGGTACCGCGATGAGACTTGGTGAATGTAAGGGATGGAGTTGGTACCGCGATGAGACTTGGTGAATGTAAGGGATGGCTTATATTAGTTGGGTTTGTAAGTCTATGAACTCAAAGTAAAATATGTCTTTCTTTTCCAGCCTCCTACAAATTGTGTACTCCTCGCTCACTTCCGATCCCCATATCCCCGGTATCCTACACATTATTTCCTCTTCTCTATCATATCAAGCCCCAAGTCCTCTCGTTCCCAGCTTCTACACGTTGCACCCTCTTCTCTCTCATCTCGAACCCCATATCTTCCTCTCAGGGAGTCGGTTGGTGGAAGCACGAGCTCTGTCTCGGAAAACGAGTGATTCAGTTCCACGAGGCAGGCAATGGTCGGAGGGAAACCATAATCACCTTAGGAACTTGGGACAAAGACTTACACCACACTTGGCTGCTTGCCAATCCGGCGAAAGCTCCAAAGAAAGAGAATAAGTAGTTGCCCTAGATAATATCCAGTTGGCAAATAATTTCCTTTAATCGATAACATGATAATTAAATTTTAAAATTTAATAACTATAATTAATATTTCATGATTTCCTTGTATATTATTTTGAGGTTAAATTCATCAATTTATTTTATAATTCCTCATTCCTGCTTTTTTATTTAATTATATTTATTCATATTTAGACACATTTCTCTTTTTTATTCAAATGGAGATAAATGTGATTTAACTGGAAAAAACAGAAGTACAGAAGTGAAACTAAAGTTATTTATAGAAATATATTTATATTTATATGTAGAAACATATATGTATATATATATATCTTAATTCTTTAATCTTTGTATCAATTTCCCAAAGATGTAAGACTAAAGGAAAATCTGAGAGTGTGTCTATTTACCTGATGGAAGTGAAAACTTGTGAATATATACTTGTGGTTAGTTCGTACCATACATATTGTTAAGGTGCGATACGTTTACTTTTGTCAACTATATAATAAATTATTAATTTCAGGTCGAATCTTGGAAATTATGTTCTTTGATCGAAATAGCAAAAGGACCTGATCAATTTGATAACATTGATTTGTAGAATAACTATATATAGATCACGGCATACATCATACATCAGTATCATTTTATTTAACATATATAACGTAATAATGTACATTGAGAAATAAATATATATATATATGAGATATATATTTTATTTATAAAATATATATATATATAATGTATGTACAAAATTTGGATATATAAAAGTAAAACCGATATATGCATGTAGTTTATTACTAAATACTACTTCAATTTTGTATTTATTGTAAAAATATACGAAAAAAAATTTAATATGTAATAATGAAATATATTGTTAGGTATTCACAATGATATCAATATCTCTCATTTTTGTTTGGGTCATATATTTATTACGTATTTATATCTGAATAACTGCCCTTTCTACATTGTCTTTACAACCTTTCTACTCGTCATGATTCCCTAATCTTATGATTAATATCTATTCCAGTTAATCAATTCTATTTCATATTACTCTCAATTTATCAATTTCTCTCGCAATTTATTCTACAAATAATTATTAACTTTTTAATTCTTATTTCCCCATATAATATATTAATATAATCATATTCCTATTTTACATTATACTCATGTTCTGTGTACATTGTACACTGAACAATGTACATTGTAATCATGCTCATTGTACAGTAATAAAGCTATCCCTATTATAATTTTCCAATTTAAATTTCTTTCTATAAAATTGTAATCGTTGTAATCCACTTCACTGATTACTAGTATTCTTTCCACGATTCCCTCCTGCTGGATGCTACCTTCTCCTCTCCGTCGTTTTCATTGTTTCTGAAATCCGCCGGAACTACTTTTTGCTTGTTATCGAAGAACTTCACGCAACAAAACTTCCAAGTTGCGCATACCACTATAATGATAGCCACGCCTCCGGAAACGCCTGCAATAACGCCCGCTTTCATCGCCGGACTCACCTGTAAAATTGAGATCGATAACGTGAGATAAGTGAGGATAATGAAATTAATTAGCTTTAAAAATAGGAATTATACCTATAGAATTTTACATAAGAATTTACAGTTGAATATGAATTTGACTATCTGATAATTATGATTATATATTTAATTATAATTATACATAAACTTACTTTTGAATCATCATCTTTATTGATTACTGTTTTCGTTGTTTTTCTTATGATAATTTGCTGTAAATTATTTAGGATAAATAAATGGTGCCTATGATTATAAAGGAAGTTATAGAAATATATATATGGTATATATTTTATATAGTATATCCTATATAACATTGAATTGGCTTAATAAAAACAATCTATAATTGTAAATAATAAAAAAAATAATATTATTTTTATAATGATTATAATATTTACGATTAGGGATTATTATTATTATAATCCTAAGTATTATAATAATATGTATATCTTAGTCTGTCATAATGTGAGTACAAATAGACTCTATTTATAACAAGTTTTATAATTTAATATATTCTAACAATATAATACATTAACCATTGGACATACACTAAACATTAGTAATAACTTGATTCATCTTACTTACGTCACTTACTATTTAAACTAAACCTATTTTAAATCTAAATAATTCTTAACTTTCAATCCAAGATAAACCATACCTCTGAATTATACATTAATTTTCATAATCATGAAATGCATTTGGTTTTATAATCAATATAAAATATACGAAAATAAATATAATTTATTATAAATATAACATATAGTATTCGTTTCGTAATATAATTTAATATTTTACATTCTTGTAACATAGAATTTATGTTGGTGAATCAAATATAGAATTAATGTGTAATATTGGATCATAAATGAGTTAAATTATAATATGTCTTATTAAGTCTTTTTAAGTTATTAAATATAAGTTCTTTCATAATTATTTATAAAACTCATATTTATCGAATATGTATTTTTGATCATTTATTATCTAGAATACTAAGGTAAATGTTGATATTATAAACATATGTTATATAAGTTACATAAACATATGTTATATAAGTTATATAAACATAGTTATATAACTAACCTTAGATGTTTGAATAGCTGGTAGAATATCAGTGGAAAGAGAAATATTGTATGTGAATTCGCCAATAGAAAATTGATTATCAACTGCAGTAATCTTAGTCGTCATGGCAACTGTTTTAGAAGTCGGCTTAGCAACTAAAGAAGGCTTAGTTGTCTTCTTACCAATTTTTAAAGTTATTTTCTTTGGCGATTCAGTTACCATTGCAGATGTAGTCGTAGTAGAATTGATATCCGATCCATTTATTGAAGTATTCCCTTTCATTTGTATCATCAACCACAATTCGGTAACTTCTGTTAATAATCAGATATACACACATATATATGTATATAATATTTATTTATGATCCAATATTAGGCATAGCTATTAATTTTATATTTGATTAACATACATAAATTGTTGTTACAAGAATGTAAAATATTACATTATATTGTATATTCATAATTTACCTGAGACAGATAGTATGTAATTATGTTGGTATATTTATATATATATATATATATACGTATAACCATTATTCTTAGTTTTAAATAAAATTACAAAATATATAGTTATGTAAATATTTATGTGTATTTAATAAAATAAAATAATTTAAATAGTTACACAATATATAATTATAAATGTATAGATCATTTAAATCCTCATATAACTGTAATTAATTTTACTTTTCGATAACATGTATATTAATATAATATACATTATATATATATATATTATAACACTATATATTTACATTATATTATAACACTATATATTTACATTATATTATAACACTATATATTTACTAATGAATTATATGTGTGATTCTCTACAAACCTGTAGTCGGAATCTCTGTGATACTTTTACACCGAGTAGTAAGTATGTTCATAGTTAACATAATCTTAAATAATAAAGATAACGGGGATCCATTTCGCATATTGTTATATAATCGACGTGTTGAAAATGTACCGGTATCTCTACTATTTAATTGTTATTACACGGGATGGGATAATGCGCGAGTTGTTCGTACGTGATTCATTCTTTTAATCAAGTGCATGTCTTCTTAACCATAGATCGAAATGTTCATCAATAATTAAACATCTGTAACCAAGGTAGTGTTTCCGGGCCTTTTCGGACTCACATACACAAACATGCATACACATACACCTACACGCATATATATATATATATATATATATATATATATATATATATTGTGTGTACACACACACACACACATACTTACACACAAATATATATATATATATGTGTGTATGGGTGTGTGTTTGTATGTGTTTATAAGATTTATGAATATTTATGCTATTGTTGACAACATGTTGAAAACGTTAAGAGAAAATTAAATGATAATTAGAAGAGTTTGAGATAAAATAAAAATATAAAAGAAAACATTAATAAGTAATAAGTAATAATAAGTAAATTCAACAAAAAATATGTTATTATAATATGTAAATATATAATGTATTTACTATATATAATGTATATACAGCATATTTTACTTTATATTTGTCTTTGTTATAACATTTATATAACTAATATATACTTTGAATAACGATCATCCATAATTTATGAAAACCATAATATATATATATATATATATATATAATTCGATATTCATACAATTGTGTAGTTAACCATTTTCGAATTCAAACTCGTATAATAAAATTCTCATTTTCTACAAGAAATGTCATGAACTAACTTACTTCTAAACCAGATGACTACTCATATATATATATATATATATATATATATGTGTATATATGTATATAAATATATATATATATATATATATGTATATATATATATATGTATATATATATATATATATATATATATATATGTATATATATATATGTATATATATATATATATATATATATATAAATATATATATATATATATATATATGTATATATATATATGTATATATATATATATATATATATATGTATGTGAGTAGTTAATTAACCTACATAGATTAAAGTAGGCCATGTTATTAATTATTAATTCACGTCGGTGTTATGGTATTTTTATTGAAACTTATGTAATGAAAGAAGTACACCGTAAAAAATTAGGGTACAATATTTTAGGGACAAAAGACACAAAAATGTTTGATATTTATATTGTACCCTAATTAGGATATATGATTAAATAATCAATTAGGATACGAAATGATCCATTTCTAGGATACACCAGTACTATTTTTGAGGTTACAAATATCAGAATTATTTTGTTACACTAATAATATATTCATTGTGTATACACTGACAATACGTATATGTATATAATAAATAAATTAAAATAATAACAACTGTAATTTAAATAAACTACAAATAATCCATTTTTGCATTATTATTGCGTGAAAAGTGCGTGTGATGCTTATTGTGATGTATTTGTTAGAATTATATATATGTATGATAGTGAATAATATAATGCTCTCCATCTACCCCTCCTTCTCCCTCTCCATACCCCTCTCCATCTCCCCCTCCCTCACCTTCTCCCTCTCCCAATATATCCCCACTCCCTCCCCTTTCCCTCTACGCACTATTTACTACTCTAGCTACCTCTCTAAATGTAAGTACTTATAATACATTTCAAGAGTACTGTAGTTAATATTGGGTATATTTCATGTTCCTATACTTGATGTTGTATTCATATAATTGTTAATTGAATTTGTGTTATATAATGTTTGTTCTATATATATATATATATATATATATATATATATATATTAATACGATGTAGTATATGATTAATATTTAACAAAGTATAATATAAAACATGTACTTTATTATATTTTTCTGTAATAATTAACAATGAATTTTTATGAATTGTTTGTGGCATGAAATTTTCGTAATTAAAAATAAGCGTAAATTTTTTGTAAAATTAATCATCAACTATAATAATAACACTAATTATAACGTGTATAGATACAATTATTTGATATAAAGTTATAATGACAATTCTTACCATTATCGACTAACAAGTTTAGTTAATAACTGTCATTTAGAGCTTTGATTATTTACCAAGCCTTCACATAGATCACATTAAATTACATAAATCACATATCATGCATGTGTCAGAACTTAATATTTAGTTTTAAATGAATTGCTTCTCAAATAAATATTACGATTTCGATATCTATTTTTTGATATACAATATAGTTGTATACACATGGCATACGTAACGGGCTTGGCGTTCAAATAAACGGTATATCATATTTTTCAGGAATTTATCAAATCGTATCAGGAATATTTTGGAAATCATCTCGAATACAATGATTACCATCTACTTCTGGAGCTGGATTATCGAATAGTCTCACTCGCGACACGGTGCCTGGATTGATATAGCGAATAGTATACGTTATTGAATGTTATCTGATGTGTATATAAGTAATTGTTTTAAATAACAAACCTCCTTGATCACAATGTATCGAGCAGTTTGTGTAAGCTTACAGAGCTTAACCTATAGGTTGCCACACTCGCCCATTCACCATCGATTGAAATACGACCAACATGTTTTTGTTCGGTAGTCGTTATAGTAATAGTGGTGGTTACGGTGGTTCTAGCCTCGGTAGTAGTGCCTACAGGTGTGTTAGTGGGTGTTGTAGTCGGAGGAGTTGGAATATGAGTTGCGGTGTCATCATTTTCTGATAATAAGACAAGATATTTTACTTTATTTTACAATTTATAGTTATTATTACACTTATAATTGATAACTAATAATTAGGTTAACTTTACAATCTACAAATATGGAGTTTTTAATAATAGTTTTTAAACAATATTTTAGTTTATATAAGATAATATATATATATATATATATATATATATATATATTATTAAATTAGTTTATTAATAATAAATAAACATGTTATGTATATCACTAAAGAGTAATAGCTGTTTAAATTATGACGGTGGCATATGGACATAATTGAATGGGATTTATTAGGTTTATTATTATCTTTAAATAGTCAATAAATAACTTAATGCCATCCAGTGAATGACATTGCAAATGATTGCATAAGCACCGTGAGTATGAGTGTATTATAACCATAAAACACAGGGTTTTGTATAATTTATGACGTATTAGTTTAAATATATAATCGCATGCGTACTGTATGATGTGTAGCATAACCATTAATTAAAATATGTTGTACATTGTATAACATATTTTGATAAGTTGTACAATGTACAACTTATCACGTATTAGTTTAATAAATCATACAGCGAGTGAATTAGTTCAAATAATTAATATTCTACGGACAGTGATATATAATGGTACTACAAAAATATGAGATATTTGTATATATGGACACTAGGATGTTTTTCATACAATAATTTGTTATTTAAAATTACATAGATGTTGATTTTATTATCACACATCATTCAAGATAAATGTATCTAATTTAATATGATTCGCTCAAATTTCATCTAAACATGATTCATTCGTTTTACTCGTTTTTATCAAAAATAAATTATTATTCAATATTAATTAAAAATACTATATTTAAAATTGCTCATTAATAGAAATGACCATTTAATATGCAATTATAAATTATGTTTTTATATTACATAATTAAATATTAAATTTACAATAATAATAGAAATTTAATAAATATATTTATAGTAAAAATAAATGCATAATACAAATCGTTTATATATTACTTAATATTCCATTTCAACTATTTAATCATATATATATATATATATATATATATATATATATATATATATTAGAGTTATTCATATATCTTATATGCATTAATATTTTGTTTTATTAAGTTTATTATATATATAAAGTATATGTAAAGAAAGCATATGGTATAGGTTATTAATATAATAATTTACATTCAAGTTATTAATATTTAAAAATCAAATATAAATCTTATAATGTAATACTATATACACATTTATCTTAATATAAAATTGTAACATATATATAATATATATATATATATATATATATATATATATATATATTATAAGAATATATATTATAAGAATATATATTATAAGAATATATATTATAAGAATATATATTATAAGAATATATATTATAAGAATATATATTATAAGAATATATATTATAAGAATATATATTATAAGAATATATATTATAAGAATATATATTATAAGAATATATATTATTAGAATATACCATGTGTTAAATAGATGTATTAAATTTAGTAAATATTTATTAATAATAATTATTATCAGATAATGTTTTTGTAATGTATTAATATCAAATAGCTAGTATCTAGTACGTAAATTACATTATAAATAAATATTTAATTAATCATTAGTATTAGCATTAGCATGGAACATTAGAAATTGATTTAGACATCATTTTGTATTTATTACTTATTATTATTTAATAATATTTAGTATTGATTAGAGCATTATATTACTAAGTTATTGTCATGTTTTAATATACAAGAAATCATCGTAATAAGTGCATTAAAAAATGTAAACAAAAAATATTTTAAATGCCAAATTATTTAAAAATATATAAAAATGTATTATGTCAAATATAATAATGTAAATCCCTCATTTTCAAGGTCATTGCTATTAATAGTATTACAATATATCTTATATAACTTTATACAACTAGTTCATTAAATATTTTTCGGCTACCTAACATATGGAACATAGTTTTTCATTTTCGTAACTCCTTTTTAAAATAATCATTGTCTCTAGTCGTATTATAATTCCAGTTATACATCGCTTATTATTTAAATCGCTGAATAAATATTATACTTAATTTACCAATATATTAAATATTTATTAATTATTTCTTTAATTTTATCTTTAATGTTTTCTTTAATTTTTTATTTTCATATCAAGTAATTTTTTGTAATAAACATAAAATTATATATATAACGTTACACATTTTAAAACCTGTCTACTTATAGTATGTTATTTATCAACTAATTAAGAAATATTTGTCATGATTGCTAATCGTTTCTATCTTCTAATGTTTCTATTGTTTATGATATTATATGGCGTATATCACTATCATGTTTACTATTTAAGTTGCATTCTATATCAAAATCTCAATTATTACTACCATAATCATCACTATTATAATTTCATCAGCGTCACTATCGTTAATACTGCCAATATCTCTATAGTGATATTTGTATATATACAAGTATATAAATATCTAATGAATATAATATAATATATCCAATGAAAATAATTGTTTTAAGATATATTGTCTATATTTATTTTAATTATATTATATATTTATGTTATAATTTAATTTCATAACATATTGTGTAAATATTACCCTTTTATTTTGCAAGAGTATACTATTTATTGATAATATATTATATATACACTAAGGGTATACTAGCAATAGTTATTGTGTTAAAGTACATAGTACATATCATATGTATCCTTATGTATCGTATAATAATAGTTGTTACAAAAAGTATTACGTCAACGTCATCTCGTATTTTATTCATGTAGATCTATCTGTAAAATTATACTATTATTAATTATATACAATAATACAATTAAATAAATGTAAATACTTTTTCTTATATATAAATTCTAATATATATATATATATATATATATATATATATATATATATATTCCATATTAATGTATACTACATTATAAAATATTAATAAAGAATATATATAAATATCTAGTTGTTTACTGAAAAATTATGAGATATTTCTAGGATTATATATATAAAAACAGGCAATTTATTATTTTGTTTATAATGATGCTGGATAGAACTGTACCTCGTATGTAAGAATCGGAACCTGGTAGATTTCTGTAGCAACTGTATGTAGCAGCCAAGTCCCAAGATCTTTTCTCGCACATCCTGAAAGCCTTGGCACGAACTTTCTTCAAGTCATTTCCGAAAGCCTGTATAGTATATAATATTAAAATAATGATAAATTTAAACATGTACACAAATATAAAACAATTTATTATAATGCATTAACTAATTTTATAGTTTTATATATATTTGTGTATATGTGATTGGTTGAGTAATATATAATTAACTAGTAATAATATAATCAAGGAATTCATATTTTTGATTAGTCTAAAAATTATTAATTATAACATTAAATATATTAGTCATAATAAAAATGATAACTTAACACTAACCACATGAAGACTGGTGCCATAATTATTGTACTTAGATAAGTCGCTTATTCTCAAGGTGATAGAGGCTTGACCAGCTGTTACATATTTAGTGGATCCGTAGTTGCCTTCTGTAACGACTCCATTCGAGGTACTGTTAACGTGACGTACTTGCAAACTTCTGTTGATAATGTAGCGATGCCATGGTTAATTTATTCTCGTATTATTATTTGATAGATAAATTACATTAGAATCGACATTATCTGTTTTTTCAACAATATATTTGTCTAGCAAAATAAATAAAGGGTTATTATATCAACTAACGTTCTGGTACAGTTGGAACGAATATTAGATACGATCTGAATATCGATGTCGGTGTAGTTATCTCCTGGACACCTAGTCAACATGCAGGCTACGTTCTGCACTGAAGACTCGTAGTGCGTAGGTCTAAGGTTGGAAAAGAAGGTCCCATACAGATCACCTTCGCTATTGTAACTCGAACTCATCACTCGTAGTTTCGAGTCGTCAGTCTGCAAATATATATTTATTAATTACATTGATATTTACGTAGATATAACCACATTAATTATTAATAAACATATTATAACTTTATATTTGCAAATTTATAATAAATTGAAATATATAGTAGAATTTCTATTGTATTTTATTTGTTTAAATTATATAATATAATTGTATATACCCATCACTTATTTTAATATTAATTAATTATTTTAAATAACTCATTTATTTATATATATATTTAATTGATCTCATCTAATATAATAGTTAAAACATTAATTAATAATAAAACATTAATAATAAACATAAGTTGAGTTATGTATACGTATATATTATTAATACTAGTAGAACTACTAATATGTAAAAAGATTTGTAATTTTCATAATTTTATGTTGATTTCTAACATTAACTCCGATGAAAACCACGCAAACTCTGTAAGGTGGTCCGTTGGGTTGCCACGAAAGTGTCTTATTAGGTCTGGACTCAACAACATTCAGGTTTCCGTATTCAGATAAACGCACGGGTTCTTTTCCAATCTATAAACATATATATAACAGATATATATATTAATTAATTTATATAATCATAGAATTAATATAATATGTCATATAAATTAAATATATGTATTTAATAACGATGAATCAAACGTTCCATTATATATATATATATATATATATATATATATAATTTTATATAATTTGTATACATATATGTTTAAAGAATGTCAAGTTAACTTTGCCAAACTAAGAATATTATTAATTTAATTTATATTAATTAACAACAATTTATTACAGTTTATTAAAAGTTATTCATAAGAATGTATAAGAAAATATAAAATGTTCATATAATAAATTAAATAATTTTCCATACATGTATGGAAAATTTATTTAATTTATTATATGAACATTTTATATTTTCTTGTGCACATAGCCAAAAATCTATATTGAAATTTTGGATTTTGGCTATTTTTAGTTGAGTACTCTATAGTCTAGTAATTAATCTGAATAACATCATTACTATGAAACATCAAGAAATAAATTAGTTACTCAGTTATTGATCTAGTTGAAAGAATAAATCATATATGTATAAAATAAACAATTCATATTAAAGATAAAGTTAAAATAATTTTAAAATTTAATTATAACTATAATCTATAGCTTAACAGTATTATTATATAATACTAACGAAATTAATTCCATGTTTATTAATACATATATATATATATATATATATATATATTTATATATATATGTATGTATGTGTATGGATGTGTATGTGTATGTATGTATATTTATATGTATGTGTATACGTGTGTGTGTGTGTGTGTGTGTGTATGTATGCATGTGTGTGTATATTTACTAAATAATATATCTACTAGTAAATAGTTGATATGGCTAAATAAAAACCTAATTAAAAATAAAACTGTTTATCTATTTAGAATGATAATCAAAATTATAATCGTAAATGAGATATTTATATTTTAATTTGATAAATATTTCAACTTTTTAAGTTATAGGTACTCTATATTTCTGAATTATCTTACCATGAAGTAGTAGGTAGAGTTAGAGCAACTGTGTTGATTCCTGTGAACGGGACCATCTACCTCCTCGCTAATATCAATTGGTCGTACAGCATTCACCAAGAATCCATTATTGAAATTAGTGAAATTGTAACCATTTGGAAGATTATGTGTTGGATGAACCTGCAAAGTATATGCTGTTCTTAAATAAATAAACATCAATTATTAAAACTATAAGCTATTTAGTGAAAAGTATTTCAATTCCATTTTTAAAATTCATATTCTATATAATGTTATGGCAATAAAGTTTTTTATAAATAGATAGTTTTTATTAATATATAATTTTCTATTTTATATTATGACTAAACATTCTATTTAGATCATTTATATTACTATAATTAGAAATAATAACAATCGTTGCCCCGATTCCAGGTAATGTGATCAAGTGGTCCATGTCACAGAAAACAGTGGCACAAATATATCCACTCTTATCGGTGTATTTGGAAAAGCGACTTACGAAGATACCATTGTTTAACACATTCACTGAGATCATTTCTCCCTTCAATGGTTCATTGTATGCATTCCCTATTGTCAAGTGTACCTATGAAATATTATATTATATTGTATGCACAGTAGTCATGCAATAAATTTAATATATATTCAAATGAATAATCCATAATAATTATAACATTTTAAAATATATACGAATTTCACAAACTTAGCTTTTGATTACAATTTATTTAAATACTAACACTCAAATAACATCTCTTTCTTAATATTATTTTATCAATATTAATCCAGGGAATATTCTTGGGGATTTCAATCGTTCCTAATTTTAACAATGCAAAATTATATAATTAAAAAATATTTAGTTTGAATCATAACTATATATTGTTTAAATGTGAATTTGTTTATTTTCTAGATTAAAATAAATGTCATATATTAAAGATTTCTATTTATTTTAACCATTAACTACACTATAAGGATCTATAGCTCTTTTTCTCCGAAATTTTGATTGGGCTAGATCGAAATCTCCGTATTTCTCCCAACCGCCATTATCTGTATTTACTGTCCAAAGTACAGCATCGTTTGGACCTGTTATTCATTATAAATCTCGTATAGTACTTTAAATAGTATTTAATACTTTAGTATATATTTAATTATTTATTTCATATATAATATAACATATATTCGATATATTAATTTCATTTATTAAATTTATAAATTAAATAATTCTAAATTCAATGGTAAAGTTATATAATATTAGCAATTACTTGTAATTGTACCTGAAATTGACGCAATGCCTAGAGCTGCCGTATCCACAGACATTCGTAATCTACCAGTGATATGAAGTGTACTTCCATTATCGGTAATAGCCATTACAGTAGCAACTCCAAAACTTTGTAGGTTTCTGGAGGTACCTGCAGATATATTATCATAATTTCATTAAATGCACGAATGATTTATTTAAATAATTAATATAATAATAAGTTATTTAATATATTATATAACACATTGTATTATTATAATTGCAATATTACCTTCATCATCCAAGAAAGTGAATTGAGCAGAAGCGGATTCCATTGATTCCACATCTCTTGGATCGGTAAACGTAGCATATATGTTTACAGATCCGTTATAAGGTTGTCCGTTAGAAAACTAAAATATTAAGATGATAATACTAAATTTATTTTAAAATATTGGATAACAATATGTAATAATTGTAATTGTAAAACATATTCTATAATTACGTACTTGAAACGCTCTCTCAGGGAAATAAAGGGTTGCAGCTGTCGTTAAGCCTGTTGGCGGAATAAGTTCAACTTCCCCTCCATCTTCTGTATGTAAAATTTGGGCGGGAGGTCTGTTCACAACGCGCACAGTTACGTAGTAGTCCGAAATACCTTCTTCAACTTCAACTACCACCAATTGCTTCATCAACGTTTTAGAACTCACCTACGACATATATATATATATATATATATTTATGATTTAATTCAAATAATATAATAAATACATTTAAAACATAATAATGTGAAATAAATTTTATATTTCAGGTACAAACCCAAAATGTTATTGTTTGCTTGAAATGATGAATGAAAGTAAATACACCTAAAGAGTTAACGGCCACGGTGCTCGAAGTTAATGATGGAACATTTACTTTAACGATATTGGATTCGGGATTGAAGTTATCTCCCATCAACTGAAAATAGAGTCGTGCTATACGAAAGGTATGTTCTTATAACGGTATTAATGTTTATAAGAGTATATCGGAATACAAACTTTTCCAGCTATAGTTATACTCCTGAGGCCTGGACATTGGGAACATCCACATTTGGTGACTACAACTTGCTTGTAAGAGAATCCATTGCATGAAACTTCCAACTGAGTTGTATTTACTCCGACGCAACATCTCTCTATATAGAGTAAATGCAGAAGTTGTTTGTTTAAACAATATGCTTTACAATAGTTTATAAATTTAATTAAATATAAAGAGTTAATAAAAGTCTAGCTTAAAAATATATTATTTTTATTAACTATTATTTTGTCGCGGTTGAAAATTAAAAATTATACATTTATTTAATTAATATAAAAATATAATTATAAATATAAAAATTAAATGATTATAATAAAAAAAAATTAATATACATGTCCATAATATATTAGTAATTAGATTATTAACTAATATTAATAATTCATAAACCTTAGGAATATATGCTAACCATTAATATCAGTTATATTTCTGGAAATACAAACTTTCTCGCCACAAGTTCCTATATTAAGTTTAGTATGTGTATTGTTTATATTGTCTATATAGTAGCACGTAGTCGGAAGTGTGATAACATTAGACTGTACCTCCCCACAGTTGTCGTCAATGAGATAAGCTGTAAAATTAGAAGACATAATTAATGAATTCGTAATCTCTAGTTAACATTAATAGATTTATAAAATACAATTCAATTATTAGTTTTAATTAATATAATTTTATAACAGTTTGAATATATTTTTGAGAGTAATATTCATTTACACTAACATATAAAAGAAATTGTAGCAGGAGCAGAGAAGGTTTTTCCTGCCTTATTGATAGCTCTGCATTTGTAAGATCCGTCAGAGAGTGGATTCATTTCACTAGTTTGATTATTTAAAATTCCAGCACCTAAGAAAACATTATCCTTAAACCTATCATGTCGAAAGGTAATGAATATTAATTAACGAAATTATATTATAAATTGTTTATATATTCTTTTTATCATTAATATCACATATATATATATATATATATATATATATATATATATATATGTGTGTGTGTGTGTGTTGGTGTGTGTGTGTGTGTGTGTGGGTGTGTGTGTGTATGTATGATATCATACAATATTTGATTAATATTAATAGGTAATACTTGGTAATACATGATATTAATTAACCGTAACATATTATGCTTTAATAATTTAAAATCTTATAATATTAAAAAATAATATATACAATTATTTATAATATATTATATGTATACATATAAAGTTTATAGAAATTCCAACATAACAATTCATGTTAATATATAATTAATATGATGTTTGGTTAGAATAGTTCTAAAGGCACTTCTCCTGACCATTCAACTGAATCTGCATTTCTTAACTTACAAGTTAAAGTTATGCTAGAACGTTCATAGACCGTTTGGGAAATTGGCTCAACTTCTATTCTTGGGCGAACTATAAAGTATAACTTTAATTTAATAATAGATCATATTTGTAATTTATAATATAAATTATATGAATATAATGTTTTAGTAATATAATATAATTAGTTATAATATTATTAATATTATAATAATATTATAACTGAATTTAATTATAATATTATTATAAATTATCATTTTAACTAACCAAGTTTAAACATGGTAATGCGAACTGGAGAATGTGTTGTTGCCTGGTAGCTAACTGCTGCACTATCGTATCCATCCTTTATAGGAACCAACAATAGAGAATCTGCACACAATCCAGTAATTTCGAAATATCCTGTTCAAAATAATTTGTATTGATTATATATATATATATATATATATATATATAGATATATATATTATATATATATATTATATATATAATATTATTATAATATTCGAATATATATATTTTTCGCAGAAAATAAGAAAATGTATATTAGATATATTTATTAATAATTGTATTTCTAACCAAGACTATCAGTTATAGCTATTGACTCCCATTCTTGATTGACAGCTCTTATTTCCACACCTGACACGCCCACCAAGTCCGCTCTTACACGCCCATTCACAGTTTCTGCACATTCGCAAAGAGTACAGGCGGAATTCAGAATTCCAGAAGTGCAACTTTTGGAGCAATCTATTATTTGAGTTTAAAATATAAGTATTATCTTAAGTTGCATTATATTAAGATTATATTACATATATATTTATATATATATAATGTTCTATTGGTGTATACCTGTGTATATAAATATTATATTATGATATAATAATGAACATAATCATTTATAAAATATTTTGTTTCGATTATAGTTAAAATTATAAATTAATTTAATGAATAACTGAATCCTTGCAACTAACCAGGACAATGGTAGTCCTCATTGCAAGAAATATTTTGTAAATCTTCTCCAATGCAAGGCTTACCACCTTCTTCTGGAGCTGGACTATCACACAATCTTACTCTCGATCTAGTGCCTGGGTGCATGCAATAATATATATAAACTACACAAATACTAATATATAATGGTTGTCTTTATATACGTTATAAATTGAAATTCCAACTTATAATAAATTTTAAATATTAACGATGTATAATGTTAATAAAACATAACTCTAAACATATGTTCTTAGTTATATCCTTTAGTTAAGTATGAATTCATCGTATTACATCAACTATTAACTTAGATTATATGTATTTATACAAAACAAGACAAATTTATTTAGATATATATTAATGCATAACAAGATAAATTTATATAGATTTATATTGTTATATCAATTATTAATAACTAAATATGTATAGATAAAATTTAATATACATATGCTATATATAGTTACATAATATATATATATAAATATAAATTAAATTCCATAAAATATTGATATTATTAATTACATATTTATTACTAATATTATTGAAGTACTTAATTTTGAATATATAATAATATGTATCTTATAATTAAGTACTAATCAGTTGACTAATATAAATAATATATAAATATAATATATTGCATAATATGATACAAAATATAATAGCATTTAATTACATTCGTTTATAATAATTATTTCGGAAATTATTATATTTTTTAAAGCGAAATTATTAATTAAAAGAATAACTACTAATTACACACATACCCCTGTGAATACTTTTAAATATTATGAATAATAAAAAAATTATGAATTTTACTATTTTTTATATTAATTACCAAATATATCAGTTGTAATATTTTTTAATAAATTGAATTATTAATTTATAATTATAAATTGAATTATTTATTTTTATATTTTCTTCAATTGCATAACTAAGTAATAAAATGAAATATAACTTTTTAACACATGTTATATATAAGTCACAAACAGTAAATTATTAATACTTTTTAAATGCATTTGATATTTTATTAAATATACAAATAAATCATATTATTACTATTAACAGTTCAATATTAATATATTATTATTAAATTTTAATATATTAATTATTAATATTTAATATTATATATATATTAATTAATTATAATAGTGATAATTGAAAACCTCCTCGACCACAAGTCACTGAGCAGTCTATGAATGGTTTCCAGATTCCCCATTCACCATCAATAGAAATAAGGTTATTGGGTTTTTGTGTAGTAGTGGTTTGAGTTGTAGCGGTAACTTTAGTAGTGGTAGCTTTTGTGGTAATGGTGTCTTCAGCAGTCATAGAAATAAGGTCCGTGGGTGTTTGTGTAGTAGTGGGTTGAGTTGTAGCGGTAACATTAGTAGTGGTAGCTTTGGTGGTAATGGTGGTAATGGTATCTTCAGCGGTTATAGAAATAAGGTCCGTGGGTGTTTGTGTAGTAGTGGGTTGAGTTGTAGCGGTAACTTTAGTAGTGGTAGGTTTGGTGGTAATGGTGTCTTCAGCGGTCATAGAAATAAGGTCCGTGGGTGTTTGTGTAGTAGTGGGTTGAGTTGTAGCGGTAACATTAGTAGTGGTAGCTTTGGTGGTAATGGTGGTAATGGTATCTTCAGCGGTTATAGAAATACGGTCCGTGGGTGTTTGTGTAGTAGTGGGTTGAGTTGTAGCGGTAACTTTAGTAGCGGTAGTTTTGGTGGTAATGGTGTCTTTAGCGGTTATAGAAATAAGGTCCGTGGGTGTTTGTGTAGTAGTGGGTTGAGTTGTAGCGGTAACATTAGTAGTGGTAGCGTTGGTGGTAATGGTGTCTTTAGCGGTTATAGATTCAGTGTTGGTAGTTTCAGTATTGATTGTAGTTACTGGTGTAATCGTAGTAGTAGTTATCGGCAAAGTTTGAACAGGTACTTCATCGTTTTCTGTAAATAGATACACAAATTATAAATATTATTAATTATTTATTAATTCATACAAATATTATTATTAAAAAAATATTCATACAAATAAATATTATTAATTACAACTCTAGAATGTATTACTTAATATATATATATATATATATATATATATATATATACTTTCTGAATTAACATTGCCTTAAAATAAGGCTATGATGTATAAAATGTATACTACGTTATTTATAATACAATTTTAATACATATATTTCTGTGAATATATTATAACTTAAGTAATTATTTTACAAAGCAAATTGGATTTATATCTTGCATACCATATTAACTAATAGTTTTATTTAAATTTTGTATATGTAGTAGATATGAAAATTATATTAATTGAAAAGAACAATTGGTATTTTACTTGGTATCCATAGAACTTTTAATCATTATTTGCTTTCAAATAATACATACGATACTTCTAAATACGTATCATAATATATTATTCAGCTATAAATAACTTACATAATTTTGATAGGTAATTTTGACTTTATCAACTGTTAGTTTATTGCTTGTTTTATACAACCAATAAATTAATATCTTAAGATATCAATATATGCCACCTACAGTATTTTCTACAAAATAACAAACCCTAAAGTTATGTACTTAATTGTTTTGTGTATTGATGTATGTGATTAATGGTAATAATCTAAATGAACATGTTTAATATGTTTAATATAGCATTGCGGAAATAAATCAATAACATATATTACACTTAGAAAAACAATAAATTGTGAGAAATAAGAGCTGATTTTAATATGTTATGAAATAGATTGTAGTATATTGTTGCAAAACTTTAAATATTCACTATTTATTAAATACATCATATATTTTATAATATATATATATATATATGTATATATATATATATACATATATATACACATATATATACATATATATATATATATATATATATATATATATATTAAATATAAAAACTGTTGAATATAAATGTATTAAATCATAGTTGTATACGCTAATGTTACCTGTATGTAAATATAGTTACACTAGTTTTGATCTATTTTATTAAATATTTAATTGGTATTCTCAGAGGATTATTTTATTTTAGGGAATTATTTTTAAATTTGTTTAATGTTCATTTATAGTTATTTGTTATTGATATAACTATTAATAGCTCTTACATTTAGACCCATATACTATAATTAGTTTGAACAACATTGACATTTTTAAAATAGCTTTACCCTTATTTAATTTATATTTACCATTTTTTAAACAAAGCTTCCCGATTGTTCATTAAATACACGGCAAATAATCATGATAATTTAATTTTTATTTGCTTACAAATAGTTACCTGGTATTGAATTTTTACATTTATTGAAGTTACCTGGTTATATGTGTTTTTCATAAATTAGTTATATTTATTGTTGGTTTATAAATTTATTAATTTATTAATATACATTTTTATTTCATTTTAGTTTAATTTTATATATTTAAATACGCATTATGTTTCCACTTTATTATATAATCTATTAGTGCAATGATATCCCAGACAATGGGAAATATTTATATTTATAATTATATTTATTAGATATTTTTTGCAAAATGTTATTTCTCTTACAATATGTATTACATAATCTATTAATTTTCTTTATTTCTTTTAAACAAATGTATAATACATATTAATATAATTATGTATCTCTTAATTAGAAAGTTAATATAGTAGGTAATATATATTTATAATTTATTTAACTAAATTATCTCGAAAATAATAAATATAATTATCTAACATATAAAATGATGTTATACAATACGTATTTCTGGTACAATATTGATCAACTATCGAAGTGATTAATACTTTATAATATAGTTAAAGCTCCTAGACAATTAAACTACATATTCAATACTTATATTGATAATTTATTTACTTATATAATAAAAGCTACTATGTAATTGGTATCCAATATAATCTATGATACCATAAACATTCCATATATAATTAAACGACTAGTTAATAATACTTAGATCTATTACATAGAAAATTAAAAACATCTTATTCTCTAAATATATATATAAGAAATTAATTAATTACAATTACCTATAATTTAATAAGCGATTTATATTTATTATTATTATCTAAACATAATATCAATTACATCTGGAAAATATTTAATTAACTGATTAATAGAAATAAAATTTAAAATATATTATAAATGTCTAATTTAAATAAACGAGGACGACTTAAATAATTATTTCAAATTGATTAAGTAAAATACTATATAAATATATAATGTATACACTGACCTATGCATTTGCATGTGGTGCTATTATACGTGCATAGGTGAAGGTTGTCGTCCCAGTAGGTGTTGGGAGCTCCACAAGGTCTGTTCGGAATCATTTTACCGTAAACACACGATACGTAAATATTGCAAGCGTCACAAGACTGGTAATCTCCGGTAGAGACATGTAGACAAGTGCGAATACAAGCGCTTCCGGTTGATTTACATGCCAACTCAGAAACTGTATTGTAAGGGAAATGTCAACATATTATATAAGTATAGAATCTATATATATATATATATATATATATATATATATTATAATAATATTATATTACTTCTTAACACTAAAATAATTTTTATTTGAAAATATTAATCTATTTTAGGATATGATTCTTAATTAATTACATTTATATTTATTTTATTAATATGCAATATCGTATAAAATATACTATCTTGACCTGTTATCGATATGCAGATTAGTATAATAACTATCGTCTTCATTTTGGTGACGATATCGTAATTTCTTAGCTTTCATTTCATTTTATACTAAATACAATTCTGACATATGACAAAGATTTATATCAAGAGATCTACATAATTTATTGCTATACAAGACCCACGCAAAACACTGATGCTACTATAAAAGAATTACTATAAACTATTAATATTTGTTAGTCGTCACCAAATTTAATATGTAAATGTAATCTATAGTTGAAAATAAATTGATGATTTATCCTCACTTCTTTATGCCTAAAAAATCCCTTACTATATAGTATATATAAGATAATACATTATATATATATAGTTATATATATAGTTATATAAATATAATATGTATATAAATGTATATATATTTTTTCAAAATATTTAAGTGTTTTGTTATTAAATGAATTGGTACTACTACGTATATATGTACTATCAATAACTAGTCACTACTAAGTGCATACGTACAACTAAGTAATATATACTACTAATAATCAGGAACTATTAAGTACTATAAGAAAATCAAATTTATAAATATAGTTTTAATATAAAGTTTAAGGTTTTATATTTATTGAATTCATTTATTTACGATTACTGGGGTAAAATATATATTTATAATAATATATATTATATATATTTCTCATTTGTACATATTAGTGTTAAATCAAGATATGCTACTATATATAATTATTTATTATTGATTCCTTGATTTGTATGTCTAAAGTGTTATAATAATAAAGTAGAAAATAAAAAGATCATAATGTATATATTACTAGATCTAAAAAATACTTTGATACTACAGAGTCGATAGTATCGACCATAAAATATTACTTTAAGTAATTATATATTTATGGAATTCGAATTTCCAATTTATGATCCTTAGTGTTCTTCTATATATAAATGGCACCAAACATTATTTAAAAAAAACAATTTCAGTATATTAATCATTGATGTATTAATCATAATCATTAAATTTGACTGACAAGCTAGAAATGAATCAAAAATCAATATATAGGGAAATAAATACGGTATAACTAAATATAAAAAATGACCTTTATATATATATTATCCCACAAGAAAAATAAAAGGAAATACCTAATCAATAATAAATCCCACCAACCAGAACTAAATAACATATATATTACCATTGATAATATACACTTAAAAACAGAAGGTAATTTAAAATATTGTTAACAACGCTTATATTAGATTCAGCCTTAAAATGACTGGAAATAATCAACAAATAAACTATTCATATACTATTACGATTATACTCAGAAATTGAAATAAACCTCAAGTTCAAAGTAACAAAACTAGTAAACAATATATAAATATTAAGGTTATATATATGAAAGTAGAAGGAACATCTATATGAAATTTAAAAGTAATATATATATTAAAAAACCTCATAATCATAAAGAAATATATAAATAATATAAATTAAAATTAAAATAAAGAAGTCAATTAAAATAATAATATATAAAGAGAAGATGATGTAAAAAAAAGGGTACATAGAAAGAGAAAGAAAATAAAAGTTAAAAAAATCTGTTAATTCTAATTCTCATTTGAATTATTTTAATTTATTAATCTATGAAATTAAAAAAGTAACATATATGTCCTATAATTTTTAACATGAACTATTATCATATAACCGTAAACTAATAAGTAGTATTATATAATATATTTTATGACGTACATTGTACGTCGTACAATGTAATTGATATGTACAATGTACTATCAAGTTATAAAATATCAGTTCTATTTTTAATAAGAATATCTTTTTATATATATATATATATACATATATAAAAAATCTATATTTATTCTAAAACAATAAAAAGGCAAACGATAATCATAAATCAATAGATTATGCCCTATTTTAAATATTTTAATTTATTACAATATTGTAAATGATATACTATACATATATATATATATATATATATATATATATATATATTTATATAATAGCTTCTAAATAGAATATATATAATATACTATTATAATAAATAATATAGTTATAACTATAATTATAACAACTAGACTTTAGTTATTAGAGTAATTCTAGTATAATATATTATTAACACTTCTTTGAATTTTGTTATAACCATGTGTACTATATATAGTATTTATACGCATATAGAAATTTATTATAGTGAAATTATTTTGTTACACCCTCTCTAGGGAAATGATAATAAATTATGTAATTACGTTATTGTTATACAAACATACTATTATATTAAATATATTTATAGAATTTAGATGATTTTTTATTTTATAATAATTTGTTAATAAAAACTATGACAGTTTCTATAGAATACTGAACAACGCTTATTTATTCGATATGCGCACTCGCGAGAGTAATTTATCTAGATTCTAGAATGTCTACTAAGCGAATAATAATATACTCACAAATATTTAAATTAATCATAATAATATACGTTAACATTCGTAGGTAATGTTAACTATTCATTACACACTTAAATATTTAATTTATATTGGGCGTGATTCTTCGTTTCGGTGAGATGATTTAAGGTAATGTTATATACCGGCTATATATATATATTTAGTAGGGCTCTCAGTTATTATGAATGAGCCAATACTATGTCCCGTAACTAAGCATTTCACTTCAAAATTTCTACACTTCATTCCGCATTACAATATTATCCGCGTTAAGTTTTAGATCATCGGTAGCAAATGTATCTATAATAGTTATTAAATATTAAAAATTATTTAATTATTTGTGACGTTAAGCCATATGGCCATATATGCCATAAGCCATATATGTCATATCATTATGGAATACTTGACCTATGACCAATTATCGGTCTCATTTAATATATATATACATATATATATATATATATATATACATATATATATATATATATATATATATATATATGTGTGTGTGTGTGTATACAAGTATATATATCCAATATATATATATATATATATATTAGTTATAAATACCCAAATAGCACTACATAACTATTGAAGACCATATTTTATATCCAAAATAAAATAACCTAGAAAACAGATTAGGTGTTTTCTATTGCGCTTGGTTATTATAATTCACAATCGTTTAACATTTAATTTCAAAATTGATATCTGAGCATAATGTTATATAAAATAAATGTAGATATATTGCAAAATATAGTTATTTGCAACTACTCGATTTAGGCAGGTTGCAAAGTTTATTATTTCCAACTTATTGAAACTATAATATTTATATATATTTATTTAAATATATTAAATATTACTAATGTTGAGTTATAAAATATTATAGACACACATATATTATATTTTGTATCGGATTACTTTTATATAGAATAGTTATCTAATAATTAAAAAATAACATTAACACTTTAATTATTATTGAAAGAAAATAATACAGCGATAATATTTGCATGCATTCCTTGAGTATATTTATATTATAATAATATAAGATACTTACTAAAATAATATATTTAGTATTTATATTAATTGTTAAACTTAATGTCTATGATTGTAATAGTTATTTCAAACTTCGCAGTATATTTGTTTATTATGTGATTTGGGGCATTGACTAGATAGGCTGTGAAATATTCCACATTGTTTACAAATTATATTAGGAAAACATTGGTTAGATAGGCAGTGTACTGTACTACATTGTTTACAAATAAGTGTATGTATAATTTTTATAATTTCATGTATTTGTAGTTCATACATGGTTTATTTAATTTTTATAGATATTAAATTGATCTCGATATTGCTTTTATTTACTAATCACAGATATTTTCAAATATGTTATTGATTTAAATGTTTTAGATATTTTTTGATCACAATGTAGATTTTATTTATTACACGCAGATATTTCAAAATATATACCATAAAGATAGTATAACACATTTAAATATTGTAAACAAATAAGCAGTACTCCATAGTATTTTTAAATTTATTTTTAATATAAAAATAATATGTGGAAAATGCATAATGGTTTACGAAATTATAATGTTTCATACTATCTTTTATAATATTTAGAGCAATGAATCATTACTAATGTCATTACTAATAACCAACAAAGTCCAAGAAGATTGCCATGATTTATCAGATCTGTCAGCTGATTTCAATCCGATCCGTGTAACGCATATTTTATATTCATATTCGCATGTGAATATAGGTATAGTGCATATAATAATATCAGTATATTATTTAGAATAATAATAATTAATGATAAATAATCGTATTATTGTATTTACTTATTACATACATACAGGTTAAAAAGTAAACATATTATTTATAATAAAGTTTATGTGCCTATATTTAAAAATCAACCATATATGAATAATCAAAATCCAAAATAAACTTAATTCGATAATATTGGCTAATAGGATCAAAATATAATATTACAATATTTTATTTATTACACTCCATATTCAAATAAATGATTAGTTTTAATATATAACTCACTTACCGTGTACTTATTGTATGCAGATATATAGGAATGTAAATTTAAATATATTTTACAAATATTTATAAATAATTTTAACTTCGCGCTCATATAAAGTATAAATTTTATATAAAGTGTCAATTTTTAATATACAATTCAAATCATTTATTAATTACATATTATTATATTGAATAAACATATATTTTATATGTAATAATTATATTATCATAAACGATTTACGAATTATTCTATATATAGAGTCTAAAAAAATATAATACGCTATAAAATATATATTTCCCCTTATATTTGTTTTGAAATAAGTTTTGGAAAACAATGGAAAATAGTTTTACTATAGCATATATGCTCAAATTCTAGTTATATAACAAAATATATAACAAAGCTATATAGCTAAATTCAAAATATAAATTGTAAGTGATATATCACATTAATTATTAATATATTTATTATAGTTAGTTATTTTAACTAAGTTTTTCCATATATATTGTATGAAAAAAATTGTATATTGAAAATAAATATGTATTTTCCACATATTTTTCTATTTACATCGGCAACTAGTGGAAGTTATATTGATATCAATGCAATAGCTATATTTAATAATCAACTATGTATTAACGACAAAGACATAACAATTATAAAAATACAATTATTTGTAAACAATGTAGTTCACAGTCTATCTAGCCAATGTCTTCATAAAATTATTTGTAAAAAATGTAGCATGTTTCACAGCATATCTAGCCAATGCCATGATTTGGATTTGGTACTTATAAATGTTAAATTTAAGGAGAGGTATTTATCTCCTAATTATAAAACTTGATTACATTATTATTTATAACGCATATAATATATTATAATACGTATTATCGAATGCATAATAGTATATATATATATATATATATATATATATATATATTATAATTATCATTAGTCTGTATTTATGTATATGTAAATATATAATATAATTTGTATTATATTGATTTCGCTATTTTTATTGAATATGTTTCTAAAGTGAAGAACATAACATAAAATATATAAATATAGATATATATATAAATAATTAATAATATTTCAGTTCTAACAGAACATTAATGAAAATCCAAGCATATTTCGGATTGTGAATAATATAAGTATATGTATTTTTATGTTATGTTAAATTATGATTAGGAAATATTATATAATAAATATATACATTTTTAATAATTATATTATCTTTAATTTATGATATAATAGTTCATATTTAAGTAAAGTATATATTATAAAAAGGTAGTTGATATATATTACTGTTTACAATATAGTTGTTTTAGCCTAGTCTTTATATTATCAGTATGTCAGAAATGTACTCCTCACTTAATATTAAAGTGGCTTAACTTTAATGGTTAACATGTTGGTTTAACATATATTCTTTTATAATATCATACCTATACCATTATTGATAAAATATTCAATATCGAATATATTATAGAAGATATATAATCCAAGAATAAATTGTATATAATATAGTCTATAATATAATCCAAATTTTGTAATAATTACAATAATATCTATGGTATAAATTGATTATGTATATCATTGTAAATTATTACAGAGCCAATCAAATATTTTTATATTTTTTAAATATCGTATATATTTAATAATTCTATTATGCGTTAAATTGTATTTAGATATGTCTTCTGGTAGGATATGCAACCAGTGTCTATCTGAAATTCAAAATGAATATATAATATGGTTAGAAAATATATATTAAAACCTTGACTAAATAAAATTGATTTATATTTTATTTTATAACCGTGTCATGATTATGGTTATAAAATAAAATATGATTGAATTTTATTTATTATTAAATGAATGCCTGAATTTTCTTTATCTGTTCTCTCTACAAAAACCTTTGTTTACCCTCTATTAATGTTGTTAATTAATCACTATTTAATTAGTTATTTACATTATTATAATAAATTCAATTTAAAATAGTATATACATTATATGATATATAATATAATATTTCATATACTTTAATAAATATAATATTATTATATATTAAATGATTTCAAGCTGCATTATTATATTCCACAGTAACTCATCTATATTTTAGAAATTACAATTTGTAATATATAATAATATTTAAATAATCTTAAATATTTCTTTATCTTCCTAATTTTTACAATATTAATATTATTATTTATTTTTTTCTGGTATTTAATAACAATATGTACTCATCAACACCATCCTAAGAATATGTTTTTATTACGGAAGTATATTAAGTAAATACAAGAAATCAATAGTATAATTTAAACTGTTGTAAAATAAATTGGCATAGATTTTATTTAGATTATACCTAATATTTATCTTTGATTATACTATGAAATTCATATTACTAATATATATATACGAATATATATATGGTATTATTATAGATATATTTATTTTACAAAATATATTGTATGCATTAATTATAAGTTAAATCATTTTAAAACTAATATAAAAGAATTAATTTTAAAAAATAAATAATTATTTAATATAATTATTAAATATGTTTATTACAGTATAATATTTATAGACTATTTTCATTGTATTAATATTATTCTGTCCAGTATTCTTTCGATTATACAATAACTATACAAAACAAATTGCATTACTATATTATTGACTAATACATTAAGTTAATTAAAACATAATTTTTCTTTTTTATAAAAAAATGATCTACGTTTTGAAAGTTATTTTTTATAAGAAAAATATTTTTATTATTAAAATTTATAAGCTACAATTGCTTGAGAATTACTATATAATATATAATAAATTAAAGCCTAAATTAATGTTTTAAACACATTGGTTAATAAATAAAATACTGTATAAACATTTATTAATAAATTGTTTAAACTTTAACCCTTATATTTGGTTATTAAACAACCTCCTTCATTATATATTTTCCATATTTGAAAAAATACAATTTAAGTGCAAATTAATCTTATATTTATATTATTTATTGATTAAAAGAGCATTTATATTTACATTTATATTAATATTCATAATATAAGTTCAAAAGTTTCTTACTTTTCTAGTTTCTTAGTTTCTTACTTTTCATATTAGTGTTAATTACTGCACTAATTCTAAAAGCATAATGTAACTATTAACTTCGTCTAAACACCATTTCTAGGAATTCATTAATAAATTATTTTATTCATTATATATTTTCCATATTTGAAAAAATATAATTTAAGGGCAAATTAATCTTATATTTATATTATTTATTGATTAAAAGATCATTTATATTTACATTTATATTAATATTCATAATATAAGTTCAAAAGTTTCTTACTTTTCTAGTTTCTTAGTTTCTTACTTTTCATATTAGTGTTAATTACTGCACTAATTCTTAAAGCATAATGTAACTATTAACTTCGGCTAAATACCATTTCTAGGAATTCATTAATTTCATTCGATATCCAATTGGTTATATTTTTCATTCAACTTGTCAGCCTATTGCATCACTACAGTAGGAGTATTCTTTACCAGAGGTGATGCGATCATTTGTATCATAGTTTCATTACATGGTTCCATTCCGTAATTGAGTATGTGTTGGGTTAATTTCGATGATCGGTTAGCTCTTCTTATTTACGAGAATTTATATCCATCAATAATCATAGTTTCAATGGATTCGGGTAATTTTGTCTGCTAATTCTATGCCTTATACATGGGTCTAGTTCTCTTTATAGTTTATCTATCTTCTTATCTTCTAAGCATACTAACATTTAGATCATCCACTTTTAGATAAATTCTCGCTCTTTCTATAGAAATATTCGATGCTGTCAACTTTATTTTTTGCTAACAATCCTAATAAAGTGCTCATAGAGATAGAGTTATTTAGTGATTATCCAGAAGATTACTGTTCGCTTCCTACATGAATTATTGCATAACGTAATCGACATAGAACTACGCCTATTTAGAATTGTGATATTCTTGTTTTAGTTATTGTTTGTTTAATTTTTTTAGCATACTTTGAAATCAGACGATGCCTCTCCCAGCTCTCGCTAGCAAGTTTATCCCATATGCGAATAGTAGGGTGGATATTAGGGTGAATTGTTAGCCGTAATACAATTGTTCAAATAAAATAATATATGTGTATTATATAATAAATACTGGTAAAGGATTTTTTATGGTTTTTTAAATGGTAGAAGAATATTTTAACAACTCAAATGAAATTAAATTATTCAAGATTTAATTTAGATTTCTCAGAAGTGTGTTTACATACAAAACAAAATTATGGAAATTAGTAATTTGAGTTTATAATTTTTTATTGATTTTATAAATTGATTCATAAATGATAGAAAATTTAAATATTATATTTTTTTGTATTATATAATATTGTGCTTATTTAATGACATATTAAAATATAATGTATGTAAAAAAATTATTTATAAACTTGTTAAACATTTTTCCTATTTAATATAATGTTATAATCTATTAAACCCATGTTAAACTAAAAATCATTGGCGGAGACAAATCATTTGTAAAAATAAAACATAGAATTATCATTCATTTTTTGTAGCCTATTTCTTAATACTCAGGGTATAGTGCTTGGTTCTAATACATGAGAATATAGAGAGTCTGGTTTAAGTAATTCAATAAATCTACTCGTGTTGTTATTACAACTTAACCCTATATCCAAAAGTTAAATTAATATATTTTATTTATAAAATCTGTAATAATTTATATTTTATATATTAACTTATATATTTATCAAATATAACGTACTTTGTATTCAGAATTATTTAATTAACTTTTGCTGTTGTTTCTGAAGACTCTCTCTTTATTATATATATGCAATATAATAAATATTATTTACAATGGTACTGAATACTCCATTGGGAATCATTTTTGTTTTATATTATATTCTATTTATTTTTCTCGATATGTTTATAAAATATTTATACAAATAGTATTATTCTATTGTAAAATTTATAATCCATCATTTACAGTTAACTATTAGTTCTTACTGTTATAATGTTATTATTCAAATAATTTATTTTTTCTAAAATAGAAAACTAAATTTAAGAAACGAAATTCGCATTGAATACATATTCTTTTATTATTAAGTTAACATCTATTACATAATTTTATTATTTCAGTGAATTGTGTAAGAGTATTTATTTCTGTGGAATGAAATGCAAAGCTAAAAGCAAGTTTGTTAATGAGTAAGTATAATGTATCTATCTACTTTAAATTTTAAAAAACAAGAATATACTGGTATTGTTTGATCTATATTGATATTGTTATTATTGTTATCAACATTACGTAATCTCCTCGTTAAGAAATGAACATGACCATTCTAAATGGTGTCTCAAGATGAAGAAGTTTAGTGAAAGGAAGAATGTTTTGGCTGATTTTCCATTTACATTCACTCAGGGTTTTTCTTATTTATTTAATCGATTCTTTTTATACTGTAAAATTTATCATTTTGTTTATAAGAATATTATTTTTTTAGATTATAATATAATAGAGATAATAGATAATAGTTATATTTTTAAAGAATAATACAATATATCTTTAAGTAATTTTGACTAATACGAACTCATGACATTGTATAGAATAAAGTGAATATAGAATATAGTTATAACTACTACAATATATATGATATGACATTGTATAGAATAAAGTGAATATAGAATATAGTTATAACTACTACAATAGTTATGATATGACATTGTATAGAATAAAGTGAATATAGAATATAGTTATAACTACTGCAATAGATATGATATGACATGACTTATTATTAATATCATATTGATATGAAATTAGATTAAAACACACTAGTATATGTATATACTAGTATATATATGTATATAACATATATAGTATATATATTACTTCTATAATATTTCAAAAATTATTATAATATAATTTAATAATATTTTAATGATCCTGTCAGAATGACATTAAAAAAATAATATATTTATAGATTTATTATTTATAAAGTTATAATTATGTGGTTATATCAAAAAACATTATTTATATTAAATACATTATTTATAAACATTTTCTATTCAATATATAGAAGTCGCTGATTCTGAATTTGATGAAGAAAAACTTGAAGATTTCTTAAAAAAACAAGGAATTTTAAACCAAGGCTATTGGAGATATGTTACTGCAATTAAATTATTTGACACGAGTGAGTTATTATTAATAATAATTATAATAATTTGATCAGTAGTGTGATAATTTGTAATTCTAGTTTTTTAATAAGATATATAATTTTAAATATATTTACTTACTAATTAAGATGATAATGAAACCTTTGTTTTGCCTGTTGAACAATGCATTTTGGATGATACTCCAGTACAGCATATACTAAAGGTGATCAATGATTATATTGAATGTGTTATTAAATTTAAATATGTTACTTATCATTCGTTAAAATATATTTCTTATGTATCAGACACTTCTAAATTCTTAATCAAATTAAATGAACAATAAAATTACTGCAATGATTTTAAGACGATGATCGATTGGAAACAATATTATAACTGGCGCGGATTTAGATTGGATTCTCCCATAGCTGGCGTCCTTCATATTCCTTTAACAATTTACCACATTGCGGCAAATCTCAATCCAACATTACTCGGTATTTAATAGTAACTATTACTTGAGTAAGTATAAATGCATTTACAATGATTTAATTACATCGTTGACTTTCTAATGCTATTTAATTTGTCTGCAGATAAATCTGAATTAACATTACATTTAATCGGTATCCAATATGAAGCCAGTTGTGAATTATTGTTCAAAGTTTGTAAAAATAACATTCACTAAATTTGTAATTTTGATTATTTTTACAAACCATGTTGACATATTTACTTCCAGGAGTTGTCTTTTCTTCTATCAGATATTAATATTCAGCTGTTTTTAATTGGTGATAATATTAGGTTTAGGAGTAGTAGCTAGATATTAATAAGTTAAAATACAACTTTTTAGTGTATTAATAATTCATATTTGAATCAAATTATTATAATATTTATTAAATATTTATACTTGCAATTATATAATTATTTATTTATAATAATTCAATATTATAATAGAAATGAAGATAAGATTGGTACAGTACTATCTCATAACATAAAGATGTTTAAGTATAAATCTTATTACCACAATTGTATTAATAAGATTCCTAGACCTGATCTGATAATTGGTTAGTTAAAATTTTACATTATTTATTAGTTTTTTTCAAAAACAAATTCAACCGTTTTATACATTTTTTTTAAGGTTTTAATTATTGATTTATTTTTATATATTCTATTAATTAAATATATAGATAAATATATTTAATTATTATTGTATAAATATATACAATAATAATTTAAATATTGTATGACTTACCAATCTTCTCTATCTTCTCCTAAAGTATAATTCTCATTTTAAACAATCGGAACATTCAATAACTAGCTTAAGTATCTTCTTTCTTTTCACTTTCTCTTATGCAATACTTTTTTATACTTTTCATTCCAGAAATATGGCCGCATGTTACATAGTTTGGTAATAATTTAAAATAGTACATCTATTAAGATCATCAGTTTAAATGACCCTCTATTATATTTCTTTTTATAATACATAACCACTAACACTTGAAATTCAATTTCATTTTACAAATTGTCTTTATTTATTAAGTATTAGAAGATCACATTTTTACTATACCTTCCATTTATATTTTATGCTTTTTTTCATTTCTGGCAATAAGAAATTCAGATAAACTAAATAAATCTAACATCATACCATCAAAGGTCTAAATGCTGGTATTTCAGCATATTCTTCATGGATAAAGACTATAGAATGTATTAGCAATTTAGATGTGGCCTGCTTTTTTACAGATTATAATGAATATAGGTTATCTCTATTCATTTATAATTAATGACATATTATTTTTAATTTCCAATAACTGCCTAGGAACTATATTTTCCACCCATTTTATGTGTAACTATCGGTACTTGAATACATTTTTTAATATTTACAGTTTAGAAAACTCCAGAACATTACTTGAGTACTACGGAAGAAATAAAACAAAGAAATCCAAAGAAGATTTAATTTGTTCCCGTACAATCGCCAATATCGCACCCGAATTCATTGGATCAGATATTATCGGGGATAGTGTAAAACACTTTGATTGCTACAGTAAAAATAGATGTCAAGCCAAGTTCCTTAAGAATGGATTTCATTCAGACGATATACCACAAAGTAGTAAAAGTGAAACTGATTCCTTTGAACTATCCATTAATCCGTTTAGATCTCCTTTTTTCATCTACTGCAATGAGCACACGATGCCTTCTTATAGCAATGCTTTTATCTTGAAGTTTCAATAAAATATTGTTAGTTTGCGATCATATTTAATTTGTAAATGTGTTGGTGTTGAAATGTCTCATTTTTACTTAAATAGTACTAGAAGATGGATTATTATAATGAAATAGTATTAGATGGTATGTAATTATATAGGATTATAGAGCTAATGCATGTAGAACTATGTAATGAGATAAGATAGTGGAATATCATTTGGTTTAATTATTTATTAAACTTTATCTAATATTTTATTTATACAATTCATGTAAGATGATCAATAATAACAAATTGTATTGTTGATGAATTAACAGTATTCAACATTGGTTGGTACTTTTTATTATCCTATATTTAATACATTGTGATAATAGAATTTTTATAATTAAGTTTATTAGATTATGATATACTAAATATTTCAGAAGATATATAATTTCAGAAGTTCACTTGAGTATTTACAGGTGTAAAGAGTAGTAACTGATGGAGACAATAACAAACATATATAACCAATCTAATATACAGATACAGGTAATAGAGGAATACAAATAAATGAGCTAGGGAAAAATAAATTTGTGTAAAATAGAACAATTTCGATTTCAATCGAAGTTAGTGTCGGTGTTGGCCACCAGGGTAAAACCTTGTTTTAGATATAAATATCATTAGTGTAGATATAATTAACAATAATACTTTTCAGTGAAACTTGAGTATGGAAATAAATACTAGTTTGCATGGGATCATCTTAGTGGGCATATTATAAATATAGGATAGTGGGTGTGGCTTATCTTAATCTTATCTTAATCATTAATAATTAGTGGCTTATCGTATATATATAATTAGTGGGTGTGACTTATAATTAATATATATGAGCGTGTAGATACAATAATGAGTGATTATTGTGCTAGTGCAAAATTGACCAATCACCTTGCGTGGACTTATGTGGCATGGACTCCGATACCGGGGATGGGGCAGAACTTAGGCCCTCTGCAATGAGGCTTGCAACACGAGCGCTTGCGCGATAAGATTCCGCGTTCATCAGAGAGAAGTTAAGGAATCCGTGAGGCAGGTCTCCTTCCACCATTACAAACTTATCGATATAATCATCCTCGTCGTGTTCCTCCTCTTCCCCATTCTTCTCTTTCATGTTCTTATCCTTCTCTTCCCTCTCCTCCTTCTCACATTGAGCTTCTTTGTCTACGGCATCAGTTTTACTCTCAATGTTTTTCGAACCATTTCCTGTTGAGCTGAGTTTATTTGGCGTTTTCGAGTTCTCGCGATTACTTTCCCCGCACTTTGATCCAATTTGTGATTTGCTGAGTTTGCGAATACGCCGCAACTGTCTCACAAATTCGATGCTATCATCTAGCATCGAATCCATCTGACAAGACTGAAATGTATGAGGGTAGGAGGTAGAGATTAGTAATGGTAAAGGTAGAATTATTGCAGGCATACGGATATAACAATTTCTGAGTTGAAGAAGTAATGTGACATTATATAAAAACAATAAAATAATTTAGTAATGCTTTCTGAAAATGTTATTTACAATTGTTTATTTTTTATGAAACACATTCAAAATTTATAAATTAGATAATATTTGAACTTTCATAAATATTTAAATATCTTCTTTTACATTGTATATACATAATGTTAGAGATATCACTTCCTTTACATTGTATATACATAATGTCAGAGATATCACTTCCTTTACATTGTATATACATAATGTCAGATATATCACTTCCTTTACATTGTATATACATAATGTCAGAGATATCACTTCCTTTACATTGTATATACATAATGTCAGAGATATCACTTCCTTTACATTGTATATACATAATGTCAGATATATCACTTCCTTTACATTGTATATACATAATATCATAGATATCACTTCCTTTACATTGTATATACATAATGTCAGATATATCACTTCCTTTACATTGTATATACATGTCAGATATATCACTTCCTTTACATTGTATATACATAATATCATAGATATCACTTCCTTTACATTGTATATACATAATGTCAGAGATATCACTTGCTTTATATGGTATATACATAATATCAGAGATATCACTTCCTTTACATTGTATATACATAATGTCAGAGATATCACTTCCTTTACATTGTATATACATAATGTCAGAGATATCACTTCCTTTACATTGTATATACATAATGTCAGATATATCACTTCCTTTACATTGTATATACATAATATCATAGATATCAATTCCTTTACATTGTATATACATAATGTCAGAGATATCACTTGCTTTATATGGTATATACATAATATCAGAGATATCACTTCCTTTACATTGTATATACATAATGTCAGATATATCACTTCCTTTACATTGTATATACATAATATCATAGATATCACTTCCTTTACATTGTATATACATAATATCAGAGATATCACTTGCTTTATATGGTATATACATAATATCAGAGATATCACTTCCTTTACATTGTATATACATAATGTCAGATATATCACTTCCTTTACATTGTATATACATAATATCATAGATATCACTTCCTTTACATTGTATATACATAATGTCAGAGATATCACTTCTTTTAGATTGTATATACATAATGTCAGAGATATCACTTCCTTTACATTGTATATACATAATATTAGGATATCACTTCCTTTACATTTTATATATATAATGTCAGAGATATCACTTCCTTTACATATCAGAATTCAATTCAGTTGATTCATATTTGTCAATAATGTTTTTGTTATAATTTTAATAATAACACACAATTATGAAAAAGACAATTCACTACAATTATTAAATGTTTAATTATTATAATAAAATGCTATTTTATAACCTGAGACTATCTAAAGAGTGATTAAATAAATAGATTTGTTTTCTTTTAAACCATGTCTAGAATGACTAACCACCATAGTTACAGGACACATTTGTTTCAACACCCAATCCGGAGCCAGTATTGGTGTCATAAACATATCATTGACTCCCTGGTCGTTTAGGTCTGGAGTTGGTGTGGCAGGTAGTGTTATCTTAGCTTTGAGGTAATTGAAGAGTGAGGGAGAGCGTCAGGTAGTGATAAACATTGCTTTGAGGTGATGAGAGGAGGGCAGGGAGAGAAATAAAGTGGGACAGATAACGTTAACCATTGCTCCCAGGTAATGGGAGAGAGGGAAATTGAGGAAGAGGTTCAGGTAATAATAACCATTTCTTTGAGGTGATGGCAAAGGAGGGAGAGAGGGATTGACACATAGCGTTAACTATTGCTTTGAGTTGATGAGTAAAAGAGAGATATTATAAGATAAGAGAGTGAGAGAGATGTGCTGAACAGTTATTACAAATATTACAAACTTTAATTTTCGGATTTTATTAAATTGAGTTAAGAATATATTTATTACATACATTCAATGAAAATTTAGATTTCATAAGTTTTTATTTATTCACATTAATTTATTAGTAGGGATTAAATCAATATTATCAAACTAGCGATATTGTATTGATTTGAATGTTATATTTAAATGAATTTAGTTATTTGCTAATAGCAGCAAATCCCATAGTTACTCAATAAAGAGAAAATAAATTAGTTGTCAGCTATCTCATAATTTGTATCCCATAACAAATGAATGAAAAATAATACGAACCATTTATTTTACTGGGTGAGACTTTAGTGGTCGAAATTTCAAAAGGATCTTTTGATTGATATGTCAGAACATCGGGAAGGGAGGCAGAGCTTCGCAAGATGGATTCCATATTTATGGGTGTGTCTTTAGTGGTAGTGTCTACAAAACTATCTTCTAAATTCCTCAAATTCATTTTCTGTTTATTAATATTAATTCATAATTGAAATGACGGAAATTAAAAATAAATAATCTGAAAATTATAATTGCTTGATTATAAATATAAAATTAATAAATATATTGCTAGGTAAGTAAAAACCTGTATTTCACTCATATCGTTGCAACCTATACCACTGTCAGCAGATTCTGATGATCTGTGGTGTTTGACATCATCAAAGGTCATCAAAGGTTCATTACATGATTCGCTATCAATGTATTCTGAAAATACTTTTTCTGGTTTCTCGTTCGTTTCATTTTTATTGACACCGGAATATGCTGAAAAATAATAAATCAAATATTGAAAGATGGAGTGAAGAGGAAGAAAGGGAGGGAGAGTGAAAGCAACCTGATAGACACTTCTCTAGGATTCCCAAGGGTAACATAGGATCGCATATGGTTAACATTCTCGAAGCTGAAGGGATGTACTGTATCCTCATAGCTGTATAGACTCCTATCTAAAAATGTAGTTAAATGTAGTCAATTGTAGCTAATTATAGTCAATTGTAGTTAATTATAGTTAAGCGTAGTTAATTGTTAAATGTTGTCAATTGTAACTAATTGTAGTTAATTATAGCTAATTGTAGTTAATGAAATAATCTTTTGTAAAAATGTCAAATTATTAATCAAAGATTAATAATATTACAAGTGAATATTTAGAGAATTTAAAAATTACGAAACCAATTTTTATAAGTTTACAAAAGAATGGTGATCACTCCTAGGTGATGCTAGGGTTGAGTTGTGAGAGGTGCCAACCATATGATCCGGCTTGCGCACTCCGGTAAGGATACAACGGAGAATCGTAGAAGCAATCATGTTACCTCCGGCGGAATCCCCGATAAAGCAAACTTTCTCACCTGTCCAACCTGCAACAGAGGAAGTTGAGTAGAAGAAGAGAATAATTAGATTAGGAAAAGGTGTAAAGAGAAGTAGAAATGAGGCTTTTTCAGCGAAGGTTTTGAGGAAAAAGAATTTAGGTGAACTTGAAGAATGGATCTTGAGAAGAAGTAATTGGGTAGGTGTGATACAGGTTTAAATGTGGGTGTGGAGGTGGGTCCAAGGTTGGGTGTGGTGTGTTTATGAGGGTGGGCGTGGAGGTTGATTTAAAGGTATATTGATATAAAGGTATATTGAAGTGGTATATCTAAAGGTATATTGAGGTGGTTTTATGTGGTACATACCCAGAAGGTGCGGGTTATTTAACGCCCAGCAGTACGAGAAAAAAATATCTTCTATGGCTCTCGGGAATTTATGTTCGGGAGCTAGCGAGTAATCCACGGAGAGAATAGGAGCATCAAGCTGGTCAGCCCATTGTCGTAGGTAAACCTTTGTTACGATAGGTGTGAACCATTGTCTTAAAGTCATTGTATTAAAGTAATCAAATATTTATGTAAGGAATAATTATGTGAATTTATGAACTAAATCCACACAATATTTTAATATAATACACCTTTTTATAATGTATAAATAAATATCCACACTATATATATATCACCCTCTTATCCTCTATACACTTTACTTAAATATCCTTCTCAATACCCTGTACTTCTATATCCTCCTCTACACCTTGTACTACATTAACTTCCTCTACACCCTCTATGTAATACATAATCTATCATCTTCTACACTATTCCTCCACGCTTTATTTATTATGATCTTATAGTACTCCTCCCACATAATAGATACGCCTATTTACAGTGCCCCCACCCACTAGACGCACCACCCTTAATACCCACACTACTCACCAGATGGGAAGCGGAGGTCTGGGCAATGAAGCCACCGCCGTGACAATGAAATACGAGGTTTTCGGAGAGTGGCGCAAGGTGACCATAACCTCCCAAATTCGCCTCCTGACTAGTGGAGACGTGTGCATGCGCATGGTGATGGTGCGCCGGGTCGTGAGAGTTCAAGGTCGAGGTGAGTTTCCATTTCTCCTAAAAAGTTAAGGATACTATTTGAAGATAAAAGTAATGTTTGGAGATGATCTATAACTACTATATGATGACCTTTAACCTCAAACCATTATAATATTACGTAAATAATAATTAGACTGAAAGTATAATGTTAAACATAATAATTAGATATTCATTAATAAATTTAAATAACCACATCACAAACACAATAGATGTATATGTAAACATAATTGCCACTATTATAATCTTTTATGTTTAAAGACATTTAAACCCTATTAATCACCTCTAAACACTATATAATCATCTATAAACTCATTATAATCATCTCTCAACTCTATTATGTAACAAATAATCATATAATATCCTCCCTTTCAAATTAAAATTTCATAATATAACTCAATGACCTCTATGTATATTTCCAATACTAAAGTTAAACATATATGAACCCACATGAACTGCAACCCCAGGAACTGACCTGTCCAAGTCGTAAAGACCTACTTATCAAACGAATTGTAACAGTGCTGGCTCCCGAAGAGCTACATGGTGGCATGATCTTGACCTTTGCATCGACACCACCTTGACCTTGGCACTTTATATACAACGGGACAGCGGGTATTGTGATCAATCGGTCAAGACTCATCCTCGGAGATACAAATTGGTGAAATTTCTGCAAAATATTGGTAATTATTAACAGAAGATAAAAATAATTTTTAAAATATGAAACAGATTCTATTACTTTTTAAGTTACTTTATATATAGTATATATAATATACATCTACATTATATATACGATATGCTACATAATATGTACTATATACTATATATTATATACATATAATATATACTATATAAACTAAATATAATATAAAACTAAATTATTATTTAATAATAATATATCATAAATACCTTTTCACAGAAATATTATTAATTAAATATTTGTTATAATAAAAGGCAATAAATATCATTATATAGTTATAGAATTATTAAATGTATTGAAAATAGAATTCAGTTGAATATCATTAGATTATTAATCATAAATATACATATTTCTAATACATATATTTATAATATAGATATTTCTAATATACATTCATTACCTATTAATATTAAAAGAATTCACAATATGTTTTATGAATAAATTAAATATGAAAAGCAAAATTTGATCATTTAATTACAAATTATTAATAAATATAAATAACAATTATTTCCATTATATCAATATTATAAAGTATACAAACTAGTACAAGTTTATTAAATATATAAATATTGCATAACATACAGATTTCATTTAATGATGAGGACTTTATTAACCGTCATTAAGTCATTTTCACTTAAAGACCAAAACTCAGTGCAGAATTTTAAATCGACATTTCCCGATAACTTGGCAATCTAAAAGGAAATCAATATTTACTTACAAGTTTTGGAGTATAACTGAAATCACAATAACATATAAATAATAATGAGATATAACTATAGTTATAGCTGCTATAGCAGCCAACATATGTTAATAAATAATATCTAGGATGTTCATGATTTTAAATTAAAGATCTAAATATTTAAATATAATATATTATTTGTATTCAAATTTGATTAATTTATAATATTGATATTAATAAAATAAATACTAAATTAGTTTATTTCTAGGACTTATTTTAGAATTCAATTATATTATATAATATAAATCAAAGACTAAAATATTTGATGATGCATATTCTATTTATAGATAAAAGCTTACTGAATTCATTATTATTAGTTATATTTATCTTCTAAAATATGTGAATCATTTTTCAACAGCATATAAAATATGTACAAATTTATGTAACAATTGAAATCGTTATTCTGCTTCAATTGAATATCTCTATTGCACCAAAAATATATATCAAACTCACTTATGTATCTTCTTATTTATAAAGAATTTTTGAACGGTTGGCAATTTTTAACAATGATTCATAACAACTCTATGACTATCTATGACAGAATATTTAAAGATATATCATAAATACAACATACATTTATATATCTTAATGAGTTTAGTGTTATAATTAATAGATCATGTAATGTAACAATATTAGTTTTAGTGCTTCAGTTATACAAGAGAAATTATGTTTTATTTATATAAATAACTAATTATTGAAAATAATTAATTTTGTAGATGTCATCTAATAGAAAACCTGTTTCGCGGTCAAATCTGGATTGTTGAAAAATCGACTGGCATTGATCAGAGAGCTAGTGAGTTTCATTGTCAGCGAGGTGTGTTTGTAGGCCTCGCTATACGAAGCCATTATCCAACAAATTGTGCGAATAGCAGAGACAATGCTGGAGGAGTACTGTTGCGAGAACGGGTAAGAATATAAAGAGTGATGGATAGGAGGAAGGGTTCGAGGTAGGTAGGAATAGTTTGAGGTATAGAAAGAGGTATAGGTATAGTTTTGCTCGTTGGTGATAATGTATCATGAAAAGGTATGTTGGATAAAGAATTGTTCTTAAGGCATTTAAAGGATGGTCAAATTTAATTTTAAATGATATTAAAATTGATAAAAAGATGAGGTTAGAGGATACTAAAGAAAATAAAGTAAGATAACATAAAATAATAGATAGTAAGATAAAGGAAATAAATGATGATAAAGGAAAATAAAGTAAGGTAAAAAAAGATAAATGAAGATAAAGGGTAATATAGAAAGGTAAAGGAAGATAAATGATGATTAAAGATAATAAAGTATGATAAAGGAACATAGAAAAACATAAAAGATAATAAAGTATGATAAAGGAACATAGAGAAACATAAAAGATGATAAAGGATGATTAAGATAATAATAGTTTTTTAAATAATAAATGATTATTAAATATTAAAATTGATAAAGATAATTAAAATAAGATAAATAATGATTAATTATGATAAAAATAGATAAAAATAGATTAAAAATGATTGAAGACTATATAGGATAGTAGGACATAAATAGGCTAAAAAAGTGGTTATTATTTATTTTTGAGAGCAATGCTCTATTAATTCCATAATATAGTTCAGATTAAAAAATTACTATTAATCAGTGTATAGTTGTTTATAATGAATCTCAAAGAATGTGTTTGCATAGGGAATGCTATGAACATAAAAAGATTTTCATATCGCAGTACAGCCCATGTATTCATGCCCGACTTAAACAATGATGAGTCACCAGTAAATATAACATGTTTGATTATCCGATGCAAACACATATCATACAAGTATAGATATAGCATATGAAATACTTATCGAGGATTAGGTCATATGGTATCGATTCACTGATTCAGTTATATTGTGAGGTGTGTGACTTGATGGACATCTAATTATAGCTCATTAATTAATTAGGACTATAATATGATATTTAGCATATCTCTTTATTAGGTCAACTCTTCAGAACAAAAGAAGTAATTGATTCCTTGAAGCCCAGAAAATAAAATAAATATATATTATATGATCTGGGTGAATGCTGGCTCAGCATTGATGGGTAGATGTTTAGTTTAGGAATATAAATTAATGATTGAAAAAGAACACGGTACAATAAAGTAAAGCATATTAAAAACAATTGATTATAAATTTGAACATTTGCATGTGACTAAAAGGTGCAAAATATTAATTTTTATTAAAGTGTAAATACTGCTAATAATAAATAAATATTGCTATATTATTGATATTAATAAACTATATAAGATAGCATAAAATCGCAATTCAACATGTAGTCCACAAGGATCTACTCCACCATTGTTATCTTTATTGATATAATGTCATTGTCTCATTCGTTAAAGCTCATGTCTAGACTGACCTTTTGGAGTGGTCAGTGGCAATTCAAAACTACTGGTCACATTGGACATTGTTAATATATTGGTGTATGAAAGTATTTTCGAATATATAGTCAGATAAATGTATGAGTCTATTTATGTGGGTATTTGTATGTATATGTATATGAATGTATGTGTGTATTTATATGTATGAGAGTATTCATGTATGTGAATTGTATGAGTTAGTGTATAATAAATAGGTAACTCATATCATGATAATCGCAATACATATATTTACTAACAGAAATAAAATAAAATTATTTGCTAGTGATATCAGACGCAGATAAATGAAACGGTGAGCGAAGGCACTAGGGAAGAGTTACCGAGCCTCAAGGTTTCACTGGAGTTTATATCGGGGTAGATGTGAGTTTACCTGGAATGCAAGGCAGCGACCAAAGAATATCTTCGAGTCAATTTGTTCAACTTGTTTCAGCAATGAATGGGCAATGCTTAAGGGATCCGAGATCAGAGACATGCGAGGAAACTGCTCACCTGCGAGTAGAGAGCAACGGTGGAATGGAGAGACTGTTTATCAACGATAGTTATTCGTGGCAGGTCGGGGCTATAGATATCGCAGTTATTGTATGAGATAACACGTTAACATCCTATATCATCTACTCATGCGAATACTTCATGTGAGTAACTCATAAAATTCTTAAAAGTTTATAATAGCCCTTCCAGATAAACTATATATTCTAAAACTTTAGATATATATTTTATAATAGTAAAATACAACATGTATTATGTAATACAAATTGATAAAAATAATTGATCATATATATCAATAATTTATGTTATCACTATATAGATAAAAATGTCATTTATTTCATTGTATTACTTTTTTTTATATGAAATTTCTTAATATTATAAATAACATGAATAAATTAAAATCTGATTAGGTACATTGATTGTTCGATAGCATATTTAATATTTATTTATATATTAATTACCATTCTAAAATAATTATAAACTTTACAATACCTTTCTCACAAACAAAAGAGAGTTTCTTGAGAATATGTAAACATTCGCATAGTTGTATGAATGCTTTGACGTAATCATTTAATTCCCTGTAATAATGTTCTGCTCTGAAGATATATGAAGATCTGTTAACGATCACGTATCTAGTCAACTGTAGCAAGTGTAGCATGTATTTGTGCAGAACCCTCAGGAAACTCCGGTATCCGTTAGCTGGTATGGCCGGGGAAACATCGTAAAGGTGCACTATTTTAAACAAGTACTCGATATCGTCATGTAATTTGAAATCGAGAACATCGTGTAGAGTCTGAAAAAGAGCATGATATTTTTTATGAAGCTGGTTTTTATTTGGTTGGAAATATTCTAAATTGCAGGTAGCCTGAGATCTCAATTGTCTAGAACAGCTGTTATATTCTCTAATTTTATTATTGTCGTATTGTATACGTGATTGTATAGTATTCTTCATTACTCTACTAAGTTATCAAATGAAAATATTATACCTAAATACAGTATCTATACAAAACATATAAGTAATTGAATATTATTATAATTTTCAGTTAACAAATAAATAACATACGATATTAAACACGCCCCATAGGTCAATAAAGGGTCAGATGTTATCATATTAATGTTTTGATTGGACATTCAAAATCTAAATCATTAAAAGTAAATATTATTTAATAACAAATAATATTATCAATACATTTATTTGCATGCTTATTAATTATTTATTTGTTTTATAAAGAAGATATGTCAAATTTACTAAATCTATATATGAAGTTTTACTATTCTAATATGACATTAGATATATAAAGATATATATTAGTTTTATATTAATATATATTAAAATTAAATATATATTTGTTTAATATTGTTATTCGGTAATCAACGAAGCATGACAAAAATTAATACAATTCATTTATCGATCGTATATTTATATCTGAGTTATTATTGAGTATATTTGTTATCAATATATGAGTTTACATATAATCAATTTATGTTATTTAAAAAGTTTAAAAGGTTAATCGTACATTTACAATTAAAATATGAAAATGAAATATACATCTCACATTATTTTGTAAGAATTTCAAAATTGAACATTTATAAATTTTGCAGTAAATATAACGATGATTCAAAAAAAACTATCAAAAATAGCTGTATACCTATCTTGGCCGACTAGAGACTATCGTGCGTTAGTTGTTATAGTGAATGGGTGTGGCTAGGAATTTTTCGGAATGCCATCAATATCACCTGTCAACATAAAATTTACTTCTGACCTATATCATGGCCTCCTGCTGTGAAATGTAGATTATTCTACATTATTTCTATTTATACATCGATTAATATATTGCATGCAGATCATGTAATAGAATAAATTTTATATTACACTGTATTTTACTGATTCATTGTATATTATATTATTATATATATAATATAATATATTGGTTATTCTATTTTATATTACTATAATTTATATCAACATATCATGTTTTATGTAGTTGAATATATAATTAATAGATATGTTTAGTTTTTTTTATATATTAATGTAATTTATATCAAAATACATAATATTTTCGGTTATCGTGGATAATAAGATATATAGATAAATAATAAACATGCAATTGAAAATCGACAGTGACTTCAATTCTAACTGCATAATCAATTAATTACATTAAGTACATTCTAATTACTATATATAGGCAGGATATATTTTCCGTCTTTATCTTAAGATGAATTTATTTATGTTTTTCTTGGTAATTATGCAAAACTCCTCTTGTAAATCAACGTTATTATTCTACCACTAGACTAAAACAAAATAGTATCGTATTCCCAATATGAGAATATTTCTCTCTTTTTCGTAAGGTACAGTAAGTTCAACAATACCGTTAAAACCACTCCAATTTACAACTATATTTGGTTATAATTTAAAGTGTAGTTCGTTTCATGAATGATGGACGAATATGCAAACACTTGAGAATCATCTCTTGCAGTCGTAGTATCTAATATGGATATTTAGAGCAAGTAGTTTTGTTATATACGTTTCGTCGGTATTTTATGAATCAAAATTGTTATAACCATTTTACGATGGTAATATCGTTCTAGTCCTGTGCGATTGATTTAAAGCTTCAAATTAATGGTTTAGTACCTCAATATGTACCTCAATATGTACCTCAATATGTACCTCGATATGTACCTCGATATGTACCTCAATATGTACCTCAATATGTACCTCAATATGTACCTCAATATGTACCTCAATATGTACATGGTGATATATCAGTAAATATATAAGTATCCAATATTTGGCGAAACTACATTGCAATGTAAGTTCATCAGTTTTTGTGTATATTCAATATGTTTAATAACGATGTTGCATCTTGCATAACATATGTAGTTGTAGTGTTTCTGAGGTACGTAGAAATACTTTAAGTGTTATATCCACATTAACTAAGTTCCCTTTCAACGAAAATGTATAAGATAATGATAAGCCCGAGTTAGTTAGTTAGTCGAGAAATAAAGGAATATCTGAAATAATATTAAATATAAGCTTTTATCCACTCGGTTTGTATAGGATATACTATAATATAATATTATATGTGTTTCAATATTTTAACCTATGATCTTGTAGGAGTGCATATAATAACCTCGAATAATTGAGATTTGAATTCTGCAATGTATTTACCAGGTATATCCATATTATACTATGTAACTCTTTGATTTTGAGATACTAGTTTCCAGAAGATATGTATTATTCTGGATTCCTTTTATAAATACTAAATCTATTTTGTTCAAATGTAACATAATTATTAATAGTTGTTATCTTAATTATCATATTTGACATGCTTCTTGAAAATAGCTAATACATGGATACATCCAATTCACTCAATCTTGTTTTTTTTAGGATTAGTGCATTAGATTATCTTGAATATGCTAATTATTTCAGCTGATTAATTTAATCCTCTATATAGATTATGGTATTCTCATGTTGTGCGATTGAGACATCTTACTTATGGTAACTGAACATTTATCAACTATAGTTTCACATATATATAGTTAATACTTACATATTATATTTAGGAGAAGTAGGTTTTGGTTATTCGAATAGTGTATGAACTATTCGTATGCGAGTGGAGATGGTTAAGATATGGCATTAATACCTAACACAAATAGTATAATTATTACTTAATATTATTATTTATATAATTATAATTGGATCATTAATACTATATATAGATCAGCATAATGTTTTCTGAATTATATAACATTTAAATTGAAACCGTATTTACATGTTTAAAATATTAAATATCTAATTAGAACATAACATTCATTAAATATCTAATTATTAATGACTAATTCGCAATAAATAATACTTTATTTATGATTTTTTATCACAATGTATGGGTTTTTTGTAAAGTAAGTACTTATTTTCCTACAGTTGACAATGTATGCGGAAAGATAACCCATCACATTATCCCCAATATGTGAATATTATCTATAACCATATACAAATAATATAGAAATAAAAAGGTGAACTATAAAATGATAGAATATAGTTACAAATAATAAATATTCTCATTATTATATATATAGATATATCTATCTATGCGTGCGTGTGTGCGTGCGTGTGTGTATATATATATATATATGTGTGTGTGTGTGTGTGTGTGTTTGTTTGTGTATATATAGTACCTACACATCTTCAATTTCTTAAAACAGATGCAAGTACCGCATAAGATTACAAATTAGTATATCATTAGTCATCATAATTTTAATGATTTTATTTTTTAAATTGACGAATCCAACACTCAAGGGTGAATATTCAAACAGTTAGTTAAAGTTGTAAATTAGTAACAGATTAACTTTTCTTTTATTGAAATGTTTTATTCCAAAAAATATTTATTTAAAATTATATTCATATGTTTATTTTGGTAGATAAATTATTAATGAAATATCAATATAAAATATCAATTAAATCATATACATGCAATTGTAGCAAATATATAAATATATATAATCACTATCAAAATTTAAAAAATAATTAAAGAAATATAATGAAGATTACATTTTCCCATATATTCCAAGAATACTATTATTATGTAATTAGAAAATATGAAAACTCCATCTGTTATCATATATATAATATAATATATATATATATATATATATATATATATATATATATATATATAATACACATTTAATTGTATATTATGTTGTATTATAAAATAGTACATTTGTAAATATATATGTTATCTATTATTTACTTATAGGTATATTAATATATTAACATTAATATATTGAATATATTAATACAAGAAATTGAAGCTAGGGATTTGATAAAGAGCCGATTAAAAGAGAGAATTCGTGATACGAAAATTAGTACATATAGGGTACCTTGTAAACCATCAGTAAGTTAATAGTTTTTTTTATATTATGTTTTAGTATTAGGTTATATATATACTATAAGATTTACAATATATAATACTTCTATAAGTTAATTAATAATATTTAATATGTACATAAATAATATTTTTGATTTTTTGAATTAACTACCAAATTAATTTTAAATAATAATGATAAAATGTATTAATACATTATAAACCATATGTATAATGCATAATCCTCTTTAGAAATATGCAAGAACTAAGAGATTTATATAATTTAATTATAGTTTTTTATAATGGCAGACGATTATCAATAGTTCACCGGATGAATTAATTTTGAGAATGATCAAAGATGACAAGATATTAAAACAACATAAACACTGGAAATTTGTTCGACAACGAATTGTAGATACATACGATTCGTGGCTGAAAGCTGCTTCAAATCTGTTTAATGGTCATCGTTCAATAACTGTATTAGAGGTTACAGTTATAAATAATTGAAATTGAATAGATGTATCAGTATATATTGGTATATATTAGTATATATTAGTATAAATTAGTATATATTGGTATATATTAGTATATATTAGTATAAATTAGTATATATTAGTATATATTAGTATATATTAGTATATATTAATATATATCAGTATGCATTAGTATACATTAGTATACATTAATATATATATTAGTATATATAAGTATATATTAGTATATATTAGTATATATTAGTATATATTAGTATATATTAGTATATATTAGTATATATTAGTATATATTAGTATATATTAGTATATATATATACTAATATATTATATATATATATTATATATATATATATATATATATATATATTATATATATATACTAATATATTAGTATATATTAGTATATATTAGTATATATTAGTATATATTAGTATATATTAGTATATATTAGTATATATTAGTATATATTATTATATATTAGTATATATTAGTATATATTAGTATATATTAGTATATATTAGTATATATTAGTATATATTAGTATATATTAGTATATATTAGTACATATTAGTACATATTAGTATATATTAGTATATATTAGTATATATTAGTATATATTAGTATATATTAGTATATATTAGTATATATTAGTATATATTAGTATATATTAGTATATATTAGTATATATTAGTATATATTAGTATATATTAGTATATATTAATATATATTATTATATATTAGTATATATTAGTATATATTATTATATATTAGTATATATTAGTATATATTAGTATATATTAGTATATATTAGTATATATTAGTATATATTAGTATATATTAGTATATATTAGAATATATTAGTATATTAATATATTTCACTGCTATTATTTAATAACCTAATATATATTTAATAACATAATGGTTGTCGGTCTAAATTAATTTAGGAATATTCATAGATATATTTTTGTTTGTAATATTACTTTAATATACTCTGTAATAATTGTATTATCCACAATGACCAACATTTGATTTTCTATATAATACACGAGGGTATAATATTATATATTACATATAATTGAATCATTATATTTTGCCATGCCATTATTCAAAATCTGGACTAGTTTATCACTATTATTTTCTTAGAGAATTGGGTAATAGTAATCGTGTAACTACCATTGAAAGACGTTATTCTGTAAATCAAATGCATGCCATTCACTTTATACAACGGTGTTTAATTTCTGATTTGCTTCTCTTAGGTATTGCTGGTACCGGGTATTATGTTAGCGACTGAAATGGCCCAACAAGATCATGTGAACGAGGGCTCCCCTACGGGCGACTTGGTGCAATGGGCTGATCTAGCTGCCAGTATGTGGGTAATGGGTCACAATGTGTCCCTTACAAAAGATATGTATGCTGTACTCAGGGGGTTAACGCACTTAAACTCTAACTTCTAAGTTCTTTTTTAGCGTAATTTTAAAATTAATTTACAGCATTACTTTTTAATATAAATTTGTTTTATTTAATATACTAACGTTAATCTATCTATTTCGATAAATTAAATATATAATTATAATTTCTATACAAATTATGTTTAAATGATTATTATAATCATGTATACTTTTATTACAAATTAAACACTTTACAATTTATATAAGACATTCAACAAAGAAATATATGCTTATTATATTATGTTATGTATAATATATATCATATAACTTTATTTTACAAAACAACTTAACTTAACGGTAACTGAAACTTAAACTATTATTAAACTGTAACAGCTTGAAATTTAAACATTATCGATGGAAACCTTACGACTATTGTCCTTTCATAGACTTCGATCTTATTTACATGGATATCATAAGTTATAAAGCGATTAAGAAGTTTTTGCCCATCGAATATAAGTTATTTTAATTCATTAATTATTTTATTTGTTATATATAATATATGTACAATATTTTGAATTAATAAATAAAATTAACAATATATTTTGTTATGAAAATAATATTGTGGCTATTCAAATTATTAGGTATTATCTAATTAATAATAACTGCATTATTTTATTCATTATAAAAGTATACATTTAGGTGTAAAATAAGAATTCTAGATGCATACGGAACTCATGCAATATATAATGATGAGGAGTACGTAAAAAGTCACACACCGAAATACGATAGCCATTATGGCTCGTTATCGTTTGATTTAGCACAATTCTTCACTTTCTATCGTTAGTGGTGAAGTTTTTGTAGTATTAAGATGTAATTGATATAAAACGGTAGATATATCATGAATAATTAGATTCTTAAATTCATATAAGTTACTTAAATTTGAATAGCTCATTCTTCGGATAATTCTTTTCTCGGATTTGCGGTAAAGGAACGTGCAGAGGATGAAATAAAGAACAAACGTAATATCGCTCTTCTATATGGAAAAGACATCGATTATTTCAAAGTTTGGAATTATAATGATGTATAAATAATAAATTTAAAAATCATTATATTTCATTATATATGATTTTAAATTAGTTATTAATCTGAAAGAGCACATAATTCTCTTATATATATCATACTATATAGGTTACGAATAAGTCATTATTTTATATTAATTAATTAATTTATTTATTTGTTTAACTAGGATAATATCTACTTTATAAATGAGTTGAAAATTTATTTTGATGTTCATACGACTTTATCAAATGCTTCTTTATTGCCCACTGGGATTGTAAACCACGGGATCTTATCTCAAGTGAAATACCACGATCTACTTAGAAAGTGTAAGGTAATTACGAAATATATTTAAAGGAAATAGAAAGAATAGCATACTAAAGTGCCTTCACTTTCCAGATAAATATAAATATCTCAAGTCATGTTGATTTAAAGTAATATTCTTATCTGGAAAGTTAAGGAACATTTCTAATAAGCATTCCTTTTTATTTTCATATCCATGCAGTGGTATATTTGGTTGTGCTTGTGATTTAAATACCTTGTATCATATCATACATGTTACACATATCATAATTTTAATTAGTTAATTTAAAAAATTGTTCCTTCACTATAATTACTCTTATTACTCTTGTTATTTAGATCATATAATATGGTAAATTGTAAAGTAGTCTTTAATTTAATTCTATATACTCTATTATATAGAGTACCCATATCCATTAACTCTGGATAATGTTTTAATATATATATATATATATATATATATATATATATATATATCTTCATCCAATACCTACTTATAGTTGTTAGTTGGATTTGGTTATCCATTAGAAAGCAGTGGGGTGATTGAAGCTATTTCATTTGGCGTTATATTTATTAATCCTACTTTTAATGAAAGTTCCAGCAGTGTATTGCAAAATATGGGGAAACCGACTTCAAGAAAGGTTTATTCTTAATTATTCGTAAGTTATAATATAGTTATAATCTAGAGCTAATAGAAAATAATAATCATAACAACATTAGATAACTAGTCAAGTAGGTTACCTCGAAAATAAAAAAAATTCTTATACTTTGGATATAAGAAATAAAACCCAAATAAGGAAAATGTTAAAAGAAATAAATGTTCTCGAAAAGGTTTGCATTCAATTAACTAAAGTTGCAGATTATTATTTTACCACATTATTAATAATTAATACTATTGCGTAAAAACAATTATTACATAGTTTCGAAGTTATTTACCGCGAGAATTTACACACGGAGGTTTTCTTGGGAGGTTGGACCGCTATTTAAATACTCAAGATTTCTGCGAAAATTCTACAATGAAAATAAATACTACGGAATTATCACTTGTTGTAGCCGATATAGGTATTTCGTGTGAGAAATGTTGTCAAGATAAAGGTCTAAATAATGCATTAGTTTTACAATACATACTGTGTTTAAATTATAAAAGCTTGTCTTATAAAATATTCTAAATTTGCGGAATTCTCACTTATTTTTGATTGCTCCTATTTTTGCAGACATGAATTGTGACAGAACGTCATTTGAATATTTTTCATCAAATTCTTTTATATTTAAAAGGTTTACTTTATTAATCATTATTATATGTTTATTAATAAATACTTTAATAGATTACTCATTAAACTCACGTTTTCTTTCATCTTGTCCTTTAAATATGTTTCTCCATTTTAATTAAGTTTTTTTATTCAAAATGAAATTCATCAATTTCCATTTAAAACCTACTTTGAAAAAAACAACATCCGTCTTCATTCAATACCTTCTAATGTAAATCTCTACTTCCACATTTAAACCTAATATTTCACTTACTCAATCCCAACATTTTCGTCATAGTATCGGCCCGAAACACCTCTTCGGAATAAAATGTAAGCAAATCGATCGAGTGGCTCAACCGATTAGTCCTGCCTTTAATCGCGACAATAATTGCATAGTGCAACTCTCTCCTTTGTTGAACTCGTGTGCCGGAGCTTCCGAGGACTGGAGTCGACTGTGTCCGTGCAGAATGCGGATAGCGCTGTAATCTAATTATAGTTATTACCAAAGTAGCAATAGGTGTTTTTATTATATAATAAAAATGATATAAAAGGGACATTGTTTTATTATTTTTTATTACAAATAATGATTATAATTTGGTCATCAAGTTTTTTTGAAAATATATTTTAAATTCAATTCCTTTATATCGCTAATGATATGTTAATGATTAGTTCTGATTACATTGTTCTCCTTATTAAACTATCTGTTTACATTTAAACCTAGTATATTGTTAAATTAAATTGTAATATATTTTATTATCAAACTACTATTTTAATTTGTAAAAATTCACACGAAATTAAAGTATTTTAGAAAAAATAATTATTAATATCATTATATAATTACTATTAATAAAGTAAGTAAAAATAGTAGAAAATCAAACATTTAAATATAGCGCAGAACTTAACAACATGGATTTGACATAAAGGCTAAATAAGAATATATGAAATAATAATTTAATCAAAATAGCGAAATATTATTTATTATTTTTTTTAATAAAGAAATTATTATAATATTTTCCGAGTGTAGATATGTTGGAAATTAGGATCAGTTTCAGGTCTTTTGTATATTGCGATGATTTTTCCATATTCTTTTCTCCAATTTTAGGATTTCCCTGTTAAAATCATATATCTGATAATATAATTAATAATAATATAATGAATTAAAAGTATGAAGTAGTAGAAGATATGAATATAATTTAACCAGTAAGAGATGTTTAGGTTTGAGAAGGATATACACAGGGAGTAGTAATGGTACCTTAATGTAGTTCCAGCAATTTGTTAATAGAATTGTAATCTCAAATGGTTGCAAAAATTCAATAACTTGACCAATATAAGAGAGAGGACCCTGGATAAGTTTTCCCTGTAGATAGTTAGAAGGTATATTATATGATATATAATACCCTCCCCTCCCCTCCCCTCCCCTCCCTCCTCTCCTCTCCTCTCCTCTCCTCTCCTCTCCTCTCCTCTCCTCTCCTCTCCTCTCCTCTCCTCTCCTCTCCTCTCCTCTCCTCTCCTCTCCTCTCCTCTCCTCTCCTCTCCTCTCCTCTCCTCTCCTCTCCTCTCCTCTCCTCTCCTCTCCTCTCCTCTCCTCTCCTCTCCTCTCCTCTCCTCTCCTCTCCTCTCCTCTCCTCTCCTCTCCTCTCCTCTCCTCTCCTCTCATCTCATCTCATCTCATCTCATCTCATCTCATCTCATCTCATCTCATCTCATCTCATCTCCTAACTAACCCTCCTCATAATCTCTACAAGATCTAGAGTTCTGTCGATACGGTTTCTAAGTTTCTCTTTAGAGGTCATCGGGGTCGTTGCCCAGAATCGAATGTCCACCGACAGTAAGGAGCGAATGATTGAAGAGCATGCCGATGTAGATATCGGATCCGAGGCAACAATAGTGATCATCACAGACCATAGAATCGGGTTTTCATCGAATTTCTTACTGATTACCAGGTCCCTAGTAGAGCGGGGATGGGGGTGAATATTTGCATAATGTTACGTAATAGCTGATATTGAAAATGTGCACATTTTACAATTTTTAAACATCAAAGCAATTTCTATTAATTATTATATATATTTCAATTACAACTTTCTGATATTCTAAATTATTTGTAAATTTATTTATAATAATATTGTTTAACTGATACAATGATATACCAAAATGATCTCTATATATCTAGTTAATCCTTTCCAGGTGTTTCTTTAACAATACATATTAAGTGAATCGATGATATCATAGTATGACGCAATCGGTAAGTTAGCCACTATATAAAAGAATCACTAGTAAGATCGATGAAAACCTTTCCATGGTTTGTTTCATGATGTCAATATCAGGCCAACTCGGAGTAGAGTAGAGAACATCCGGTACTACTAGTTGAATCAGTATGTTCACTGTAAACGGGGGGGGGAGGCTGAGTTCGCATAACAACAATAATAGACGAAGGCAAAGGCGAGTCTGCATAAGAATATGATTGTCATTGGAAAGGGTTCATAGACGTGTTGTTGGTAGTAAGAATATCGGTATAGATATACGAGTGAGAACAATAGTGAGACGACATCATTAGATGCGTTTTTATGCAATTATATTGCAGTCATTTTTATTTTAATAATATCGAAAATTAAATTAATAATTTGTAATTTTTGTTCGAATTAAAAAAAAAAATTTTTAAATGTTTTAATATAAATTAAAATATTTTACAAAATATAAAATTGTAGCCAAATAAGGAAATAAATAGTTCTAAATAGAAATTTATATTGTAATATGATTAATTATGATAAAAACCAAATTGTATTGAAAGTTGAGGTTGCATTTTAAAACAATGAGAATTATCTGCATTCTTTGAATTATCAACAGTTCTATTGTCGTTGAGTATTAGAATCACAGTGTCCAAATATATCTTGCTATTTAAAACAATCTCAAACTGTGAAAAGAGAAAACTATTGTAGAGATTGTTAAAAAATTGAGAGAAGTATTGAGGAAGTAGTGAGATAAAGGAGAGAATGTATTCTAACAAATTTGATGACTTCATATAGTAAAGATTAGCTATGATTTACAGAATCAGATGCAAGAATGAAATAGAAAGGAGATAATGTATGAGATATTGATGAGTCACATACTTTGCTATAGTCAGACTGACGCATGAATCTCCTTTTCGACGCAGTAACATCGACAACAGACTCGTCGTGCAGGGAGTGTTGGCGTTCTGAGTTTAGATTCGAAACTCGTTCATTTCCGAGATCAGTTGTGATGTTAACTCTTACTCCCCGATTAGTCAATTTCAGATAAGGTCGAGTGATCTTGTGACCCTAGGGGTTATGGAAAGTAGTTTATTAGGGAACTTATTAAGGTGATATATAGGAGCTTATTAAGGTGATATATAGGAACTTATTAAGGTGATATTAGGAGCTTATTAAGGTGATATATAGGAGCTTATTAAGGTGATATATAGGAGCTTATTAAGGTGATATATAGGAGTTTATTAAGGTGATATATAGGAGCTTATTAAGGTGATATATAGGAGCTTATTAAGGTGATATATAGGAGCTTATTAAGGTGATATATAGGAGCTTATTAAGGTGATATATAGGAGCTTATTAAGGTGATATATAGGAGCTTATTAAGGTGATATATAGGAGCTTATTAGGGTGATATATAGGAGCTTATTAAGGTGATATATAGGAGCTTATTAAGGTGATATATAGGAGCTTATTAAGGTGATATATAGGAGCTTATTAAGGTGATATATAGGAGTTTATTAAGGTGATATATAGGAGCTTATTAAGGTGATATATAGGAGTTTATTAAGGTGATATATAGGAGCTTATTAGGGTGATATATAGGAGCTTATTAAGGTGATATATAGGAGCTTATTAAGGTGATATATAGGAGCTTATTAAGGTGATATATAGGAGCTTATTAAGGTGGTATATAGGAGCTTATTAAGGTGATATATAGGAGCTTATTAAGGTGATATATAGAAGCTTATTAAGGTGATATATAGGAGCTTATTAAGGTGATATATAGGAGCTTATTAAAGTGATATATAGGAGCTTATTAAGGTGGTATATAGGAGCTTATTAAGGTGAAATATAGGAGTTTATTAAGGTGATATATAGGAGCTTATTAAGGTGATATATAGAAGCTTATTAAGGTGATATATAGGAGCTTATTAAGGTGATATATAGGAGCTTATTAAGGTGATATATAGGAGTTTATTAATGTGATATATAGGAGCTTATTAAGGTGATATTAGGAGTTTATTAAGGTGATATATAGGAGCTTATTAAAGTGATATATAGGAGCTTATTAAGGTGATATATAGGAGTTTATTAAGGTGATATATAGGAGCTTATTAAGGTGATATATAGGAGCTTATTAAGGTGATATATAGGAGCTTATTAAGGTGGTATATAGGAGCTTATTAAGGTGAAATATAGGAGTTTATTAAGGTGATATATAGGAGCTTATTAAGGTGATATTAGGAGTTTATTAAGGTGATATATAGGAGCTTATTAAGGTGATATCCAGGAGCTTATTAAGGTGATATCCAGGAGCTTATTAAGGTGATATATAGGAGCTTATTAAGGTAATATATAGGAGCTTATTAAGGTGATAATAGGAGCTTATTAAGGTGATATATAGGAGCTTATTAGGGAGATATATAGGAGCTTATTAAGGTAATATATAGGAGCTTATTAAGGTGATAATAGGAGCTTATTAAGGTGATATATAGGAGCTTATTACGGTGATATATAGGAGCTTATTAAGGTGATATATAGGAGCCTATTAAGGTGATATATAGGAGCTTATTAAGGTGATATATAGGAGCTTATTAAGGTGATATATAGGAGCTTATTAAGGTGATATATAGGAGTTTATTAAGGTGATATATAGGAGCTTATTAAGGTGATATATAGAAGCTTATTAAGGTGATATATAGGAGCTTATTAAGGTGATATATAGGAGCTTATTAAAGTGATATATAGGAGCTTATTAAGGTGATATATAGGAGCTTATTAAGGTGATATATAGGAGTTTATTAATGTGATATATAGGAGCTTATTAAGGTGATATTAGGAGTTTATTAAGGTGATATATAGGAGCATATTAAGGTGGTATACAGGAGCTTATTAGGGAGATATATAGGAGCTTATTAAAGTGATATATAGGAGCTTATTAAGGTGGTATATAGGAGCTTATTAAGGTGATATATAGGATCTTATTAAGGTGATATATAGGAGTTTATTAAGGTGATATATAGGAGCTTATTAAGGTGATATATAGGAGCTTATTAAGGTGATATATAGGAGCTTATTAAGGTGATATATAGGAGTTTATTAAGGTGATATATAGGAGTTTATTAAGGTGATATATAGGAGTTTATTAAGGTGATATATAGGAGCTTATTAAGGTGATATATAGGAGTTTATTAAGGTGATGTATAGGAGCTTATTAAGGTGATATATAGAAGCTTATTAAGGTGATATATAGGAGCTTATTAAGGTGATATATAGGAGCTTATTAAGGTGATATATAGGAGTTTATTAATGTGATATATAGGAGCTTATTAAGGTGATATTAGGAGTTTATTAAGGTGATATATAGGAGCTTATTAAGGTGGTATACAGGAGCTTATTAGGGAGATATATAGGAGTTTATTAAGGTGATATATAGGAGCTTATTAAGGTGACATATAGAAGCTTATTAAGGTGATATATAGGAGCTTATTAAGGTGATATATAGGAGCTTATTAAGGTGATATATAGGAGCTTATTAAGGTGATATATAGGAGCTTATTAAGGTGATATATAGGAGCTTATTAAGGTGATATATAGGAGTTTATTAAGGTGATATATAGGAGTTTATTAAGGTGATATATAGGAGCTTATTAAGGTGATATATAGGAGCTTATTAAGGTGATATATAGGAGCTTATTAAGGTGATAATAGGAGTTTATTAAGGTGATATATAGGAGTTTATTAAGGTGATATATAGGAGCTTATTAAGGTGATATATAGGAGCTTATTAAGGTGATATATAGGAGCTTATTAAGGTGATATTAGTAGTTTATTAGGGTGATATGTAGGAGCTTATTAAGGTGATATATAGGAGCTTATTAAGGTGATATTAGGAGTTTATTAAGGTGATATATAGGAGCTTATTAAGGTGATATCCAGGAGCTTATTAAGGTGATATCCAGGAGCTTATTAAGGTGATATATAGGAGCTTATTAAGGTAATATATAGGAGCTTATTAAGGTGATAATAGGAGCTTATTAAGGTGATATATAGGAGCTTATTAGGGAGATATATAGGAGCTTATTAAGGTAATATATAGGAGCTTATTAAGGTGATAATAGGAGCTTATTAAGGTGATATATAGGAGCTTATTAAGGTGATATATAGGAGCTTATTAAGGTGATATATAGGAGCTTATTAAGGTGATATATAGGAGCTTATTAAGGTGATATATAGGAGCTTATTAAGGTAATATATAGGAGTTTATTTAGGTGATATATAGGAGCTTATTAAGGTGATATATAGGAGCTTATTAAGGTGATATATAGGAGCTTATTAAGGTGATATATAGGAGTTTATTAAGGTGATATATAGGAGCTTATTAAGGTGATATATAGAAGCTTATTAAGGTGATATATAGGAGCTTATTAAGGTGATATATAGGAGCTTATTAAAGTGATATATAGGAGCTTATTAAGGTGATATATAGGAGCTTATTAAGGTGATATATAGGAGTTTATTAATGTGATATATAGGAGCTTATTAAGGTGATATTAGGAGTTTATTAAGGTGATATATAGGAGCTTATTAAGGTGGTATACAGGAGCTTATTAGGGAGATATATAGGAGCTTATTAAAGTGATATATAGGAGCTTATTAAGGTGGTATATAGGAGCTTATTAAGGTGATATATAGGAGCTTATTAAGGTGATATATAGGAGTTTATTAAGGTGATATATAGGAGCTTATTAAGGTGACATATAGAAGCTTATTAAGGTGATATATAGGAGCTTATTAAGGTGATATATAGGAGCTTATTAAGGTGATATATAGGAGCTTATTAAGGTGATATATAGGAGCTTATTAAGGTGATATATAGGAGCTTATTAAGGTGATATATAGGAGCTTATTAAGGTGATATATAGGAGCTTATTAAAGTGATATATAGGAGCTTATTAAGGTGGTATATAGGAGCTTATTAAGGTGATATATAGGAGTTTATTAAGGTGATATATAGGAGCTTATTAAGGTGATATATATAAGCTTATTAAGGTGATATATAGGAGCTTATTAAGGTGATATATAGGAGCTTATTAAGGTGATATATAGGAGTTTATTAATGTGATATATAGGAGCTTATTAAGGTGATATTAGGAGTTTATTAAGGTGATATATAGGAGCTTATTAAGGTGGTATACAGGAGCTTATTAGGGAGATATATAGGAGTTTATTAAGGTGATATATAGGAGCTTATTAAGGTGACATATAGAAGCTTATTAAGGTGATATATAGGAGCTTATTAAGGTGATATATAGGAGCTTATTAAGGTGATATATAGGAGCTTATTAAGGTGATATATAGGAGCTTATTAAGGTGATATATAGGAGCTTATTAAGGTGATATATAGGAGTTTATTAAGGTGATATATAGGAGTTTATTAAGGTGATATATAGGAGCTTATTAAGGTGATATATAGGAGCTTATTAAGGTGATATATAGGAGCTTATTAAGGTGATATATAGGAGCTTATTAAGGTGATGTATAGGAGCTTATTAAGGTGATGTATAGGAGCTTATTAAGGTGATGTATAGGAGCTTATTAAGGTGATATATAGGAGCTTATTAAGGTGATATATAGGAGCTTATTAAGGTGATATATAGGAGCTTATTAAGGTGATGTATAGGAGCTTATTAAGGTGATGTATAGGAGCTTATTAAGGTAATATATAGGAGCTTATTAAGGTGATATATAGGAGCTTATTAAGGTGATAATAGGAGTTTATTAAGGTGATATATAGGAGCTTATTAAGGTGATGTATAGGAGCTTATTAAGGTGATGTATAGGAGCTTATTAAGGTGATGTATAGGAGCTTATTAAGGTGATATATAGGAGCTTATTAAGGTGATATATAGGAGCTTATTAAGGTGATATATAGGAGCTTATTAAGGTGATGTATAGGAGCTTATTAAGGTGATGTATAGGAGCTTATTAAGGTAATATATAGGAGCTTATTAAGGTGATATATAGGAGCTTATTAAGGTGATAATAGGAGTTTATTAAGGTGATATATAGGAGTTTATTAAGGTTATATATAGGAGCTTATTAAGGTGATATATAGGAGCTTATTAAGGTGATATATAGGAGCTTATTAAGGTGATATTAGTAGTTTATTAGGGTGATATGTAGGAGCTTATTAAGGTGATATATAGGAGCTTATTAAGGTGATATTAGGAGTTTATTAAGGTGATATATAGGAGCTTATTAAGGTGATATCCAGGAGCTTATTAAGGTGATATCCAGGAGCTTATTAAGGTGATATATAGGAGCTTATTAAGGTAATATATAGGAGCTTATTAAGGTGATAATAGGAGCTTATTAAGGTGATATATAGGAGCTTATTAGGGAGATATATAGGAGCTTATTAAGGTAATATATAGGAGCTTATTAAGGTGATAATAGGAGCTTATTAAGGTGATATATAGGAGCTTATTAAGGTGATATATAGGAGCTTATTAAGGTGATATATAGGAGCTTATTAAGGTGATATATAGGAGCTTATTAAGGTGATATATAGGAGCTTATTAAGGTAATATATAGGAGTTTATTTAGGTGATATATAGGAGCTTATTAAGGTGATATATAGGAGCTTATTAAGGTGATATATAGGAGCTTATTAAGGTGATATATAGGAGCTTATTAAGGTGATATATAGGAGTTTATTAAGGTGATATATAGGAGCTTATTAAGGTGATATATAGGAGCTTATTAAGGTGATATATAGGAGCTTATTAAGGTGATATATAGGAGCTTATTAAGGTGATATATAGGAGCTTATTAAGGTGATGTATAGGAGCTTATTAAGGTGATATATAGGAGCTTATTAAGGTGATATATAGGAGCTTATTAAGGTGATATATAGGAGCTTATTAAGGTGATGTATAGGAGCTTATTAAGGTGATGTATAGGAGCTTATTAAGGTGATATATAGGAGCTTATTAAGGTGATATATAGGAGCTTATTAGTGTGGTATATAGGATTTTATTAAGGTGATATATAGGAGTTTATTAAGGTGGCATATAGGAATTTACTAGGGATTAATTTACTATATTTTCACTTGGTTATTAAATTGAATGATAAAAAGAAACAGAAGAAAATATTTAAAACTTACCATTCTGTTAATACGTTGGTTAATTCTCAAGGGCAGGGTTTGGACTTTTGAACCCAGAGCTTCGGCGTAAAGTTTGCTGTTCATCATGGCCTCCAGTAGGTGGCGCGTGGTGATGAGGTCTGCAATGTCGTAGGTGTCGGCCAGTCGGAGCAGAAGCTCCCTACACGCGTCGACTATCTTAGTCTTGACCACTACGTCTGGAGTTAGGGTAAGCCCCGTTATGGTTTATATGGTAACTAGGTGTAAAGGGGCTAATATGTAGGGTTTGCGTAGGGGTTAAAGTAGAGATGGATTGTAAGAGTATCAAGAGTGTTATGATGTCGTTAGTGAAGAATTTCAAGTAGAGGAATAGAATAATATCAAAATGTATATGCTACCCTTTTTATATAATATCTCAAGTAAATCTACTCTTATTTACTTATAAGTAACTCTATAATTATATACTTATAAGTAAGTTTACTAATATATACTTATAAGTATCTGTACTATAATTTAACTTATAAGTAACTGAAGATATTTTATTTTGTGATTTTTAATATTTTAATATTTTTTAAGTTAAATATTTTCTCATATATTATATTTAGTAATTAAAAAGATTATTTTCAAATACATATTTTACCAAGTTTTAAAGAAAATATGTACTATGGCTATATAGTATCTGGATAGAGTATAAACTAGGCCAATATAATACCCTGCTAGAGTGTGCACTATGGTCTATATAATACCAACAAATAATGTATACTGTGGTCTATTTAACATCTTTCTAGAGCATGCACTATGGTCTATTTAATATCTTATAGTGTGTACTATGGTCTTTATAATACCTGGCTCCTTTAATGCAGTCATATGAGTATGAACGATACCAGATATCAGTTTCATCAGTGTGGAGATTGGAAAGGAGTTCTGTGGGGCAAACGGCGTCAAGTGTTAGATGGAGTGCAACCCCTTTGTTAGTGACTTGGAGAATGTAGACGATACCAGATCATAACGGGATATTTTGGAATAGATAATAAATAATTTTATTTTATTGTTTTTAAAATAATGTTAAATAATGGGATTTAAAAAGTACCAGCTGCATTTCACCAGAGGCTGTGAGAAGGTAGCAGTTGGGTTTACCTGGAATGAGGTGCGTTGCGATATCACGATCTTCATGAGAAGCTTGATGGACACCTGTTTGATCTGCATGTTGTCTAGGTAGAGGTAGGTCAGGATATCTTGGATGTAAAAGGACATGCACTCCACGATACCAAACCTAAGCGAAATGTAAAGAGAGGTCAGAACTGCAGTAATCTTGTCACCTCACTTGTAACTCCACTCATCACCCCACTCATCACCCAATTGTAACCCCACTTGTAACTCCACTCATCACCCTACTCATCACCCCACTCATCACCCCACTTGTAACTCCACTTGTCACCACACTCGTCACCCCACTCATCACCCCACTCATCACCTCACTCATCACTCCACTTGTCACCCCACACATCACCCCACTTATCACCACACTTATCAACCCACTCGTCACCCCATCTGTAACCCCATATGTAACCCCACTCATCACCCCACTTATAACTCCACTTTTCACCTCACTCTTAAACCCACTCATCACCTCACTTGTAACTCCACTTATCACCCCACTTGTAACTCCACTTATCACCCCACTCATCACCCCACTTGTCACCCCACTCATCACCTCACTTCTAACTCCACTTATCACCCCACTTGTAACTCCACTTATCACCCCACTCATCACCCCACTTGTCATCCCACTCATCACCCCACTTGTCACCCCACTCATCACCCCACTTGTCACCCCACTCATCACCCCACTTCTAACTCCACTTATCACCCCACTTATAACTCCACTTATCACCCCACTCATCACCCCACTCATCACCCCACTTGTCACCCCACTCATCACCCCACTTCTAACTCCACTTATCACCCCACTTGTAACTCCACTTATCACCCCACTCATCACCCCACTTGTCACCCCACTCATCACCCCACTTGTCACCCCACACATCACCCCACACATCACCCCACTTCTAACTCCACTTATCACCCCACTTGTAACTCCACTTATCACCCCACTCATCACCCCACTTGTCACCCCACTCATCACCCCACTTCTAACTCCACTTATCACCCCACTTGTAACTCCACTTATCACCCCACTCATCACCCCACTTGTCACCCCACTCATCACCCCACTTCTAACTCCACTTATCACCCCACTTGTAACTCCACTTATCACCCCACTCATCACCCCACTTGTCACCCCACTCATCACCCCACTTGTCACCCCACTTCTAACTCCACTTATCACCCCACTTGTAACTCCACTTATCACCCCACTCATCACCCCACTTGTCACCCCACTCATCACCCCACTTGTCACCACACTCATCACCCCACTTCTAACTCCACTTATCACCCCACTTCTAACTCCACTTATCACCCTACTCATCACCCCACTTGTCACCCCACTCATCACCCCACTTCTAACTCCACTTATCACCCCACTTGTAACTCCACTTATCACCCCACTTGTAACTCCACTTATCACCCCACTCATCACCTCACTTGTCGCCCCACTCATCACCCCACTTGTCACCCCACACATCACCCCACACATCACCCCACTTCTAACTCCACTTATCACCCCACTTGTAACTCCACTTATCACCCCACTCATCACCCCACTTGTCACCCCACTCATCACCCCACTTGTCACCACACTCATCACCCCACTTCTAACTCCACTTATCACCCCACTTGTAACTCCACTTATCACCCTACTCATCACCCCACTTGTCACCCCACTCATCACCCCACTTCTAACTCCACTTATCACCCCACTTGTAACTCCACTTATCACCCCACTTGTAACTCCACTTATCACCCCACTCATCACCTCACTTGTCGCCCCACTCATCACCCCATACATCACCCCACACATCACCCCACTTGTCACCCCACACATCACCCCACTTGTCACCACACTTATCAACCCACTCGTCACCCCATATGTAACCCCATATGTAACCCCACTCATCACCCCACTTATAACTCCACTTATCACTCCAATTATTACCCTACTTCTCACACCATCTGTTAATCCACTTGTCAACCCACTCGTCACCCCATCTGTAATCCCACTTGTAACCCCACTCACTATCACATCTGTAACCCCACTCATTACCCTACTTATCACACCGATATCAGAAGTTAATAATGGTATACATTTTGTGAACTCATATTTTCATCTCAAATAAAGAATATTAAAGAAGATGCAGGGATTTTGAAAGGATTTTGTAAATATAATATTTTGAAGACATTTCATCGGATATTATCTTAGATATTCTATTTAATAACCTAATATTTAATAACATATCATATTACTATTAATAATAACTAAACATGAAAATTGTTCTAGTTAAATTGCCAACTTGAAGTTATAGAATTGAACAGCATAACACAAATTCTGTAAGTATGTGATTTTAGATTGAACGCTGCACTGTGATTCGTTGAGTTGCTTGAACACTTGGGATAACTTGAAAAAATTGGTATAGAGAATAAGAACAATAGTATAAATAACAATGGTATATATAACAATGGTAAGGACAAAGGTATAGGGAAAAATGGTATAAAGAACAAGATTATAATTGTTGTTTATAAATATTTAAATAAACAATAGAATATTAAACAACCATCATCTTAGAAACGTCCATGCCGACCAATGGCAAGAGATTAAAAATATCGAGCTGTGAAAGAAGAAAGATAATTGATAATTACAATCCTTGGATTTTTGATAGATTGTAAATGAGCAGACAAATAGAGGTGTAGCTAGAGGTGTAGCTAAAAGGTATAGCTAGAGGTGTAGCTAGAGGTATAAGCACGATGGGTTATTACAAACCATCTGGTTAGTTTCGGCTGTGAAGATGAACTGCGCAAGGAGGCTGGCGTAATTAATTTTACTGTAATTCCTAGTGAGTCCTATAATGAGACGTGTTAGCCAAGTATTTCTGTGTGGTGAGGAGTGGTGTGCGGTGTGTATGGTGTGGTGTAGTGTGTGATGTGGAGAGTGGTGTGTGTTGAGGAGTAGTGTGAGGCATGTTTTGCGATGTGCGATATGTTGTAGTGAGGTGTGGAATGTTTGGAGTGGTGTGTGGTGTAGCATGAAATGAGGGGTGGCGTGTAGAGTAACGCGCGGTGAGTGAATTAGCGTGTCCACTAACTTGGGTGTGAAAGGAGAACAAGATTTGTACATTTCACATATATTGGATGTGTGTCCTGTCAGCGTAACAAAGTAAGACTCGAGGAAATTGTTACTCTCGATTGAATTCCAGCGAAAGGAGATCAATTCCTGTCGAGGTGAAATGTTTTAAAAAATATTACACAAAATATTAACTATAGATAACAATGGAATTAATAATTATAACAATTAGATAACAATTATAATAAATCATATATATAATAATGGAATTAATTATATATAAAAAATTCAATCGTATTGATAAAAATGGAATTATGTATATTGAAATTATGATTTCGAAAATATCATTTAATTAATTATTATTTTAAATTTACTTTCTTTTATAATATAAAAACAATTAATCAAATTCTCTATAAAACTCTATAAAGTTTGATAACCATCATTTGTCTCGCCACATCTCTGATTTCAAGAAGTTCCTGACTAGAAATTCCTAGTCTTTCTACATGAAAAGAAAATGATAAATTGTATTTATTAATTATTAATATTTTATGAAAATTCACATATAAATAAATAAAATTAAATATTAAAGAAAATTAATAGAAACTATTAGGAACAATAGAATTATTTTTTATTGTTACAAATACTCATACTAATTACCAACTACTAACCACTAACTACTAACTCCTACCCTTACTTTGTAATGCTAATCTCAACTTTTACCTTCCTAAATACCGAATTTGTCAATTTCATATATTGTAGAGTAGATGATTACTAAAGTGATGAAACTAGCCCTACCTCACCCCCACTACCTCATCCTACCCTACCTTCACTTCCCTAACCACTGATATTATCCATTTCATCAACAGCTGGGTAGTAGATTGCAGTCGCCATTAAACGTTTTAGGAGTTCAATGTTTGAACGAGATGTGGATTTGATGAATTGACTGACCATTAGTTTCAAAAACCTAGCACATAAAATAATGATGTAATAATAATGTAATATTAATAAAATTATGATATAATAATATTATAATATAATCTAATGATGTAATAATAAAGTAATACTTAAAGATGAAATTATAATTTATAGCAGGAAATGTATAATCCACATCTGGTAATATATTTTAAATATATCTACAAATTAAAAAATAGAATATTAACAATTCATACCTAAATTAAGATATAAACTAATATTATAATCATCCAAATATCCCCTGTAAAAAAATTAAATACACAATAATACTAATCGAAAAACAATGTTTCATAATCTAGAGATTATTGTTCAACCTTTGTTTCATTTCCTGGGAACTGGACTTTGATAATTTCATTATATTCACCATATTTTCACTGATCACTTTAAAATTGACAAATAAACAATACAAATTAGTATTCTATACAATAAGATGAGATATGATAATAATTGATTATTATTTATTATATTATATATAGAGTATTATTTATGATAAAATATATTTTTAAAATGTCAAATATATTGTAGGTTATTATAAGTTATTATAAGTTATTGTAAGTTGTTGTAAGTTATCGTAAGTTATTTTAAATTAAAGTAAGCATGTTAGTTCAGTTTAATTACATGTTCAATGGCATAAATGATTTCATATTTTCAATTAGAGAACAGATCAAAGATTTAAGAAAATACATTTTTTCATGGATTCGGTTACCAACCGCATTCGAGATCTGAAAATTTGTAGAGGCTGCACTTCTGAAGGTGTTTAATACTCGGTTTGTAACTCGCGCTGTACCAGACCAGAGATTCGCTGCCTCCATTTTGTACTCGGTCGCGTACGTAAAGCGATCTACCGACTAGAGGATAGGAGAGTTGGGAAGAGGAGAGTTGGAAACCGAAGTTAAAGGGAGAGATGGGAGGAGAGGAGTTTGAATGATCGCGAGTGTTGATTATATGGAGGATTATAAGAATATGTCGGGAGGTAACGTTTGCGAAGTCTCAACGGAGTTGAAGGGTAAATGAGTTCAGTTTACTATCGTAACCATGGCGACTACCTACCTAGTCGGAAGATCACCTGCATAATGATGTTACGTATCTCAGAGGAAATGGTCATCAGGTGCAGATAGTAGGCGGGCATTAGAAGACGTTCTTTATCACTCAGCGTAATGTTATCTATGGTGGTCTGTTGATTGAGTGAACCGTGTTACTACTAGTAAATGACTTTACATCACTACTCCGTCACCGTCACAGAACTACATAATAACTAACTACACCTTTACATCATTACTCCATACCTTTACACCACTACACAACTTCTACAGATATAAACTTCAAACTGATCTATAAATCTACAAGATACAAATACACCTTTACATATGCACAAAAACACCATTACATGAGAACACTGAAACCACTGCATGATTACACTAATACCATTACATTAGCACTCTAAAATCACTACGTGAACACTATATCACTACTACATGATCACCCTAACACCACTACACGAGCATCCTAAAACCACTACCTGGAACACTTCGACGACTGACTCCCGAATGATAGGAGCGTATGATTTTGACAGGTTGTAGATAATCACGCACACCGAAATCAAAACTGACTCGCCAGTATGAACGTCAATAGTGTGCGAGGGGTTTGTAATGTTTAATTGCCTAGAAACGGAGGCAGTGTATATTTACCTAGAAACATAATGGTGTATAGTTACGTAGGAACGAAACTAGTATATGTTCACCTAGCAACAATGTATTGTATAATCAATGGAATAGTAGTCCTGTAAAAGTAGTTACTTGGCATGAATAATATGTAGTTAACTAGAAACGGAGAAAGGTTATATAAGCGATGGTATAGTTAGGACAGGTAATAGGTAACATTTGAATTCAATGTAATAACAGAAATAATTGAGATTTGATAAGGTGAGTAGTGGGGCTATTGAAATAGCCAATACAGAAATAGGTAAATGTCTAATTAGTTGTAGTAGAATAAATACAAATAATATATTACATTGACCACCTCTCCGACCACTTTCACTAGATAACTGACCACTAAACTAGCTTTACTATTCCCCATTGCATGCTAACATTTTTTGAAAAGTATAAAATCCACTGAACATGAGATGAGTGACAATAACTTTAGAGTTATTTATACTGCGGTATGGTTACAAAGATAATAAGGTAAGATTAAAAGAAATTCTCCTATTATGATTTTCTTAAAATCATTGCAATAAACCCTAGATATGATATTATCCAATCAAAGTCCGGAGCATTTTCTTTAGTCAATACCAATAGTTTATCCATCAAAGCTATAGAACTAAAATAAAGGTGCAAGATTAGTTTCAAAAATAATATTTGGAAAGATTTTCTTAACGATGCAATCTCAAAAAATGCATTAAATTGAACTGTCAATCGATCTCTGGATCACGAACTGTTTCGTGATCTGACCGGTGAACGTCAATGACAGGATATCGAGCAAGCATTTGATTGGAGAACAGTCCATCCACTTGTCAATTGTAATCGGAGATCCATTATCGCTGTTAGTATGTGAACTAATCTTGCAGATTGTGCTCATGCTCCACTGCAAATGTAAAGCAACGCAATTAGGCCGACGCTCGGAAATCAACGAGGTGATTAGAGTTAAGATCCATGGTTAGGGTTAGGTTAGTAAATCAAAATACTACGAATTAATGAATAAATGACTAGTTATCTATTTCTCCTTCGATTTAGAGAATAAAGATATACATTGTATGTTATAGAAGATAGAGTGCATGTAGAATAAATATATAACTAAATTTAATTATAAGTTTTTAAAATAGATAATGTGAAATAAAGAAGATTTCAACAAAAGTGACAATTATTTTATTAGTAACATTTTTTATTGTTAACGATATTCATCAATAAAATATTTAGAAATCTATGTTTTAAAAGCTCATTGTGATTTATTTTTGTTTATCTTTGCAATGAATACGACATATCCACCAGGTGTATCCTAGGTAACAGTGAAACCTTGACAACTGAGAAGAAGTATGAATCATTGACGGCGAAGAGACGTTTCAGACACGTAAAAATGTATTCACTGATAGCAAGGGTGATGGAATGTCGCGGATCTTCAGCTGATTGTTATGAGATAAGAGGTTATGATGTAGATAGCGTATATCTGAGATAAGATGAAAGAGATAAGTAGAAATGACAACATAAAAAAGTCTGCATGAACGATAAAGAAGAGGAAGATAAGGATAGGGAGATAAGGGGAAATGATGTGAATGGGCTGAAATAGAGATGAGGAGGGAGAGATATGCGGAATTGATTTAAGAGGCTGCTTTGGAGATAAGAAGAGGGAAATTATGTAAATTGGCTGCATAAGGAAACAATGAACAATGGAAAACATCATCTTAAGCATTATTACATAACTACTATTAGCATTATTACATAACTACTATTAGCATTATTACATAACTACTATTAGCATTATTACACTACTACTATTAGCATTATTACACTACTACTATTAGCATTATTACACTACTACTATTAGCATTATTACACTACTACTATTAGCATTATTACACTACTACTATTATAACTATGACACCATTACAATTAGCACTATGCTACTACTACTACTACTCATAACACTATGATATTATTGCTACTAGCACTTTGGCACTACTTTACTACACCACTACTATTGGAACTATGAAACTACTACTTCTAGCACTATGACATTACTATTAATAACACTATTACACTACTACTATTAGCATTATGATACTACTACTACTAGTACACGGACACTACTACTGCTAGTACTATGATACTACCACTACTAGCACTATGCCACTATTACTGCTAGCATCATGACAACACTACTACTAGAACTATGACACAACCACTATTAGCACTATAACACTACTACTACTACTAGAACTATGGACCTAATACTATTAGCACTATGCCATCACTACTACTAGTAATATTACTAGCATTATGACATCACTACTATAAGCACATTGAAACCACTACTATTGCACTATGACATTACCATTAATAGCACTATGAAAACATTATTACTAGCACTGTGACACCACTGATATTAGCACTATGACACTATTACTATAGCACTATGACACTAGTATTATTATTACTATGACATCACTAGAAAGTGAACCTGGCAATTCAAAGAAATCAATGACACAATTGTTGATTATTTTCGACAAATCATCAAATAGGTCTGAAATGAATCTGGGAACCTGTGCAAGAATAATGATGAATTGTGGGTAATAGAAGATAGATTGAGAGAGATTAGTTACAAATTAAATCAAGGTAATTAGTAATTACTAATTACGATAAAATTTATAAAATGAAATGAGATTATTTGTATTTTATTTATATTATATTTCTAAAAATATTGGTACAATTTAAATTTTTTACAGAATTATGATTTTTAGATAAAAACAATATAATTATATTTATTATTACTAGTCTACAATATAACAATATATATTATTAATAATTAAAAGCAATTGTTCCAAGATAGTAGATATGATTAAACCGAAATTGATAAAACATGGGTTTTTAATCGTAATGCAGTTAACTACCAATGCTCCTAGTGAAACTAACGGCGATAACGAGGTCAATAAACGCCGAGATATAATCCCTGACGCTGACCGCTACGGTGAGGTCCATCCGTCGGTAGGCATCGGCGAACGTCTTGGTCGCCGTGCCGACCACATCGGGGGGTACCTTGGTCCACTTGAGCCGCGAGGCTCGCATGGCCGCCTGGTGGCCGTCTACGGCACGCGGATCCCCCTCTTCGTACTGCATCGGCTCCATATTCTCCCCATCGCGTATCTCTTCCAACTGGCATGCGTAATCCACTAATTTCAACGGCTGCGCGGCAATCCTCGACGCATACCGGCCGAACTCCTCTTCGGACATCGAGGCCTGGTTGCAGCGGTATTCGGAGATGGCGGCTTGGTGGGCGAGCGCCGTTTTCGAGTCCGCTATGTTGTTGATTACGAGGTCGAGTTCTTCTTGATCGTCGAAGTCATACGGAGAGGAAGAGGAGGAGGAGAAGGATACATCGGATGGACAATCTTGTTCCGCTGCGGCATTATCGTCGGCTAATTTGTCGTCTCTATTGACATCTGGCATTAATTCGTCGCATCTCGATAGATCTTCGATCTCGCCATCTCTAACTTCTTTGCAGGGTAATTCATCGACCACATGACTGTATGCGAATGAAATGATAACATTATATATATAGATGAGATATTATAAGTATCTCTAATTTTTAAATAACAATAATTGTTATTTAATAATTTCTTGATCTTAAATAGAAACTAAATTAGTTTAGATAATATTATTATTCAGTCAAATTGAACATAATTAAATCAACGTGAATCCAAGAAACATTTTTATTTTATTAACCATGAAAATAATTATATATTAATATCAATTATATACAATATGTAGTTTTGGTCATTTATTTTAGTAATGTAATATTAAATTAAAGGAATTACGTAAGAGGTTTATGTTAATTCTTAAAAGTTAGTTTTACTCAAAATACATTGAATAGTATTATTTTGTTTTTATATGCATGATTTTAACGACTCATTATATATAAACTATTACTTTTATATATATTTTTAGTTTTTTATTGATATCTAATTATTTATTCTTAAATAAAGAATAATTTATGGAAGTAAATTTATATCAATAAAAAAATGATAAATATATTTTGATATTTTTTATATATATAGTGACTCATATTAAAATAATGTATACAAATCAAGCAATGTTATTTTTAGGAATTTTTGGGCATGGGTAACTTTTACGATTTTCACCGAGTCATCTGCTATACGTAACCCAATTAAAGTGTATTGATAATATTATAGCTGATACTCATAGATTTATAATTAACTTTTTTTTAATTATATCTATTTTAGAATTATAATAAAAACGTAACATAATGACATAAACATAAAATTGTTTATAATATTTCTATATTTATTTCGTTTCAATTTATAATCTTAAATAATGAAATACTTTATATTATGATATTTGATTAATAAAATATAAACTGATTAATGTATATAATATATACTTAGGATAATCTAGCAGTATGTCAGCAATTAATGCTTCCATTAATGTATAAAATTATTTAATCTATTTAGAAAATTTAAATTTTAAAAATAACTAAACCAAAGATACTAAATAACATACGATATATATATAATTTTATTATAAAATCTCTTATTTTATTTATATTCAACATTTTAGAAATTTCAACACATGCATACTATATCAATTAGTATGATTATATTTCTGGAATGTTTGTATTGAATACTAAATAGTCAACAAAATCTATCAATATGCACGTGTTTAAAAAGCTTATGTATATACTAGGAATAGTATATAAATTCATTATATTGAATATATTCAGATATAAATTTGTTATAGGTATAAAATAAAAAAAAGAATAGTAAAACGAATAGAATAATTGTATAGTTATATACACGTTCTACTTTAGGATATGTTTTATACAATACTCCTACATACAATACTAACTAATACCTAATCTATATAGAAAACATAACAAATATCCGGAATCTCATTTCCTATAGGAATATTTCTTTGAGTTTATCGAGTGCTAGATATTCTAGGTTGGTGTACTCAGTATTCAGTACGGTATACTCACTAGGTTGTATTCAGAACAATTTCTTAGGTATTGGGTACGTATACCTATAGTGATCTCTATATATAGAAAATATTAATATATTCGTGTCTTATAATCGATTTATTATAATAATCCTAACCTTCATAATTATAATTCATCCAACTTCGTGAATATTAAATATATTACTACCACATTATGTAGTATAGTTATACTTTTGATCGAACTCTACACATAATCAGCATTTTCCTATATATCAACCAATATATACATATATGTGTAAACTTACTACCAAAGATTATCTTCTTTATCATTATCTTCTTGGCTACTAGAAGCATTCTACTGCAGTATATCATAGGGTATATAAGATACAGTAGTATACCACAGGGTAAAATACACCTACTCACATTTTGCAATGGAAATTATTTTACAACGTTAAAATATAAAAGATATATTTGTAATATCTAATATTATATCTGATATTTATAACCTAGAGTATACATAATATTAGATATTTATTTATATATTAATTTAATTTAACAATGGATTATAAGATTTTAAATATATAATTATTGTAGATATATAATTATTATTGATATATGGTTATTATTAATACATAATTAACATTAATATTTAATATATTTTTTATTGGTTGATATCAAAAAGAAGTTATATATAAAAAATAATACTAAACTATGCCAACATTCATATATAAGTTTTGGACAAAATACACTCCAAATAAATAAATGATATCTATGTATAATACTTAAAAGGAATATAGAGATTAACGGAACAATCCTTTGAATCCATATCCATGATAATATCTTATCATATCTGTAAATTGAGATAATATGGGGTTAAATGATTGCTAGCAATGTAATGTTTTTAGTATATAGTAATTGATATCTTAGATTAAAATATCTGATTGCTATAATACAGAATATCATTAGATTATAAACTTTATGAAATGTAATTTACAACAAGTATAAAAGTTGATAATAATGATAATATATTATAATGCTAATAAATAAAATTAATAATTAAATAGAATTATTACATACCTTTTATCCGACTTTAAACATTCGCAGAAAAATGCGAGCGTCCACGAAATCTGACTAGAATATGTGTGCAAAGTAACCATTCCAAGCATGAGTAATGACAACATTTTTGATGGATCTCCGTTAGGTGAAATTCCTATGAATCCAACACTTATATCAATTGTGGATATATTATTGGAATTTCCCTGAGAAATGATAGAACATGATAATTAATTATATATAAAATTTAATATAAAACATATAAATAAAGTAAAATATTTCAAAGTAGTAAATATAGTAAAGCAAAAGTGTATAAAAGTAATATGTTAATTAATTAATAAATACAAATATAAAGTTAAAGAAATATAAAAATTGCTGATTTAAATAAAAATTATATCAAAAGTTGATTATAATATATAAAATAAATTATATTAAATGAAAAAAGAATAGTTAATTTAATAAATGACCTGATTAAAAAATGATGATTGAGCAAACCAATTAAATACTACACATTTCTCTGCCAATGAAAGATTTCCATAATCTGCAATTTTCTGTACATTTTGAATTTGTAAAATTCTAATAGCCAAAAGGAAGTGATTGTCAAATCTTAACAATAACAAAGACAATAAAAAACTATTCTCTATTAAGTTCACATAAAACTGCAGAAATCTGGAAAAATAAATTGTTAATAAATATAAATTTAAGATAAAACTGAATATTAAAATAAAGTAAAAATATTATATAAATTTATATTATGTTAAAATTTATAAAATACCTTTTTTCTGTACAACAAAATATAAATTCTTTAATATCTAAAGCTAATTTTATAAAAATGAGGATAAATATAAGACGGGGGGCAAATAATCTGTAAATTGCATATATTTATAATATATACAGGCATAATAAAGTCATATGTATTATATCTAACTATTAACTTACATAAAAGGCGAGTTGATTTCTCCAAGTGAAGCTCTATAAATAATAACAAGTAAAATTACCAATACAACAAGAATATCATAAAATATTTTCTTTTTGTGTAATTTACGCAAACATAATAGAAGAATTAAGTATGAACAAAAATTCAAAAGTGACAGATATAATTTATTTTCAGATCTGTTGGAGAATATTAAAATTTAAATTGTAATATAAAAAAAATAAACTATATTTATATTGAATACCGATTTAAAAGATATTTCTTATCGTATTGTTATATTGATTATTAATATTTTTGATATTGGTTTACAAACTCTTTCAGCCAATCAGAAACAGCGCCGACATGTGACCACTTATCACCATTACGATTCCATTTCCTGCACAGACGGCAGCAAATGAGAATTATCATCGCTGGAAGAAGTTTCCTGTTGTTTCGCATATCATTATTTTCCTTACTATTATTAATAATATTCGAAATAAAAGTATTAGTAATAGTAGTAGTAGTAGTAGTAATAGTAACAGCTGTATTCGCAGCTCTCTATGTAATATACATACCCAAGCGTATGTCTCCAGTTCATATTATAATTGAGCTTTAGGATTCTGTGTACGATTAATATTGTGCACGTCACCGTAAAGAAATAAAATGTTTGATGTTCTTCTTCTATAAAACTCGAAGAAAATAAAGATAATCCGTGAATACCAACTCCGTACGTAAGAAAATAACTCAAAGTATCCTGTAAATATCTCTGCTATATTACACTAGCTAAATATTGTGGATGACACGTGTTATTTTCCAATACAATAATAGTGAAATAAAGTTGTCCTACTTTTTGATTCGAATCAGTCGTTGTATTTGTTTTCATATTTGAATGCGTTTTTTTAAAGAGTAAGTTTATAATCCAAAAAAAAAATCCTATATCGAAAAAAAAACTTTAGAACCAGCGTAGAAAACAAATCTAAATTAATTACTTGTGAAAACATAATCATAATTGATTTATAATAAGTTGATAAACCGTAACTTATGGATACAATACAATATTCAATTAAATAGAAAATTAACCTGTGTTCACGATAAATAAAAAAAGAGATAATTGAATTTTCACAGAGGATTTCATTGAAGTTAGGAAACTTCTGGTTTCTGAGGTAAATTTAAATAAATAGATCAATACATAGATCTGAGAGGTAGCTAACATCAACGCATTAGAAAATCTCACTTTCTTTGCAATATTGAAATTGAAAAGTAAAAATACTAAAAATAATAATATCTGAAATTCAAAATATTAATTATTAAATCTAAATGAATATTGAATAATTCATTTGTAAATGAATATATTATTTAAATTTACTTTAATAAAATTAATATATAAAAATACTAACAATTAACAAATTTGTAATCGAAATATACAGAGGAAACATATCGTAGACTTCAATCGCTGACTTAATCTCTAGACTGATTCTAATAGAAGTGTCTTGATATCTCTTTATTAAACTAGAAATATTCGATTGCATTGAAGTATTTAGCCAGAGACTATGAGAGGAAAATATTCTTTGCATTTCTAAATAATTTGAATCTGAAAGCAATCCGAGCAACTATGTATACGTATATATAATTCTAGGAATTGCGAATATAATATAATGTTATGATAAGTTTCAATTCATTTACAAACAGATATTTCTGCATGCATAAAATAGAATTTAGATAACGCCATCACTTAGAAGAAAACTTAGCCAACCTTTATCATATCCGGCATCATTAGCTATTGAGGTTGCAATGAGGTGAACGGCAACCCGATAGTGAGCGGCTAATTGTGACCTCGGCGGTAGAGAGGTCAGAGGTTGCGAGATCAGCCTGCCGACGCTGTGACGAGGGGTGGCAACACCTAGCAGCGAACTCAGCGTAGCCGCGACATCAACTTGATGAACGACGTAGTCGCTAGCGTACTGTCCACCTGGTGAGAGATGTGTACTTGAGTGTTATTGGATGTTGGTGGTTTAGAGATACAGGTTGTGAGTTAGTTAGCTGGTGGAGTAAGTGGATATGGGTTTACATGTAGAGGCAAGAGTTAGTAGAGTAGTTTTATGTTATATGATGTAGATAGAGTAGTGGTATGGTTAGTGGTGCAGGAGATAGAGCTAGAGGAGTGGCTAGAGTTATAGAGTTGGTCTATCCAGAGATTTGGATAAGTAGTTAATAATTATACTTTGAAAATATTAAAATCCATCCTAGGTCTAGATTAATTACAAAAGATATGAAGATACGATCACGACTATGTAACACCATTAAATCGTAATAGAAACTCAAGGGTTGTAAGATAAAATTGAAGGAAAAGTAACCAACACAGAAATCTAACCTGAAGCATTGGGGTGGGTATCTATGATAACGAGAGGGACGTGGGTTTCGTTATATGTTGACCCTCCGTGACTTCCTTTGTCTGACATGCCGTGATCTCCGCAAATCACTAGCAAACAACCTTCGCTCTGTTTACGGAGTTCGTATAATAGTAAAAATACATTTAAAAGAAAATGCCGGCGAATATATCCTCGTACTTTTAATTGAATTATATTTCCAACTTTATATATTATTAATAAATAATTTCATTTTAATTCCAATTTTGTATTATATATATACCAACTCGACGGGATAAATACTGGAACACTTTCTCGATAACATTGTCCATCTCTCTCAACTTGGGAGCCACCAAAGGAGACGAGGGTCCGGCGATATGTCCGATGTGATCTAATCCCAGATAGTGTAAGAACATTGCGTCCCATTCAGATTTCTCCGAGAGCTCTTTGTCGAGGTGTCGTGTAACATTATTGTCCACCTTGCAAACAGCCATTGTTATTCCTCTTAAACACAACGAATATTATAGATTGTTGATAAATAAACCAAGTATTATTATTATATACTTATTCATTATTTGCGTAATTAAAATTTAAATAAAGAAATTGATAATAATGAAGAAGAAGATATCGCTATGATTTGTTATTCCCAACATATTCGAGATGACACTAACTTCAGTGTAATCGTTTACAAAAAAAGAACTTGTTCCGTCATAGCGAGTAAACGAATTCGGGAATAATTTTAACCAAGTATTATCTCCAAAGAATATCATCTTCTTACTGTAAATGGTTTTAACTAATACAAGAATATCATAATCAACTTAGGAATCTACTGTTTTAAAGTATACTTGACGCTTTTTTAATATAGATGATGTGGGAAAACATACAATTATAAAGACTAAATAATGACAATTAAATGTATTATAAGTTATACGAAACAGATGTATAATTAAGATTATAAACCCATTTTGATACAGTTGATAGATCAAATTATCAGATTTTATCTGTGCTGCATTTGAATTTAAAATTGCTTCAATATAGGCGGGAACAGATCCAGTCATTAGAGCCTAACATAGTAGTTATTTCAAATGTAAAATATTTAATACAAATAATAAAATATACAAACTATATCAATAATATCTATATATCTATATTAAAGAGAATATATCTATATTATTATAGAAGTCTGAGATATGACTATTGATTATTATTACTAATTATTTTATGAATTATTAGTGACCATTCTTATTATTATTTGTATTCCAATCATGAAATAGTTACTTTAATTATAGGCATGGTTACCTTAATTCTAGGCAGAGTTACCTAATTCTAGGCATAGTTATGTTAATTCTAAGCATACTTACCTTAATTCTAGGAATGGCTATCTTAATTATTGGCACATTACCCTTAATTCTAGGAATATCTAGAAAAATTCTATGCATAGTTACATTATGCTAGGCATACTTATTTAATTCTAGGAATAATTACCTTAGTTCTAGGCATTGTTAGTTTAATACTATGCATAGTTATCTTAATTTTAGGTGTAGTTACAGTAATTTAGTCATAATTAGTTTAATTCTAGGTTTAATTACCTTAATTTTAGACATTGTTAGATTAATTCTAGGCATAGTTATCTTAATTCTAGGTATACTTACTTTAATTCTAGGCATAGTCACTGTCGGAGTATCTGCAATGCACAAATAACTGTAAGTTCGATTCGATTTGATCAAAGAGCTCAAAAAAGGCATTTTAGGATTTGCAGGCAATACGAAATCGGCTCTCAATGCGTCGATTAAAATAAAAACTAATCTGAAATTGACGTGTCTATTACTCGCAAGTCTATATGGTAGGCAGGTGCAAACCTCTTGTACTTCGGGGTGTCTCGACCTCTCGTTAGCGAGCGCAGATTGGAACCGGGTTCGTAGAGCGAGTCGTCGAAAGAAGAGTGTCCAGGAGTGTTAGACGTCATGGGAAAAAATCCAAACAGGAATAAAAAGCAGGAGTAAATCGTATACAAACTCAATACGACAAACTTGATGTGCATCTGTTGTGATTATATTGCAGCAGAAGTTAACATTTCTATACTAATAGAGAAGAATAGAATATAATTAGAATAATATATTAGGTAGAAAAAGATATATTAAGATAATATGATATAGTCAGTTACATGTCAGATATTAATGACTATGGGGAGGATAGGCAGTATATTGTGAATGCTAAGATATTTCTCCTTTCCTCCTCAATCATCTGTTAGTAGAGGTTGAGCAGTGCTTGTTTATTATCAAGTGGGTGAAGGTGATTTACATTTAAATGTTGAGTTTCAAGAGAGATTAATTATTCGATTAACTTTCTTTCTCATAATCTGAACCAGAAATATCTTTAATAACGGTTCCTCCAAATATAAAATTTATTTATTTATCCTTTATAATAACTATTCTATAATATTTGGTTGTGTAAACTCTCTTTCTCTCTCTCTCTATCAAAATTTTATAACCATAATTTTAATTCCTAAATTTTTATAATATTTGAATATAATATTATTTATAATCAAATCTACTAAAATCTAGAATATTTAACATACACAAATCATAAATCACAAATAAATATTATTTTATATTATAGTTTACAAGCATTCACTTATATAAACACTATAATTATATAATATATTGTATAAACAACATTATTATATAATATTTTACATAAAATATATAATATAAGATTGATTTAAATATATATTTAAATTACTAATTTAATACTTTAAATATTGCACTTATTTTAATAATAAATGAATATGCCAACTATATAATTATATATATAGATTCCATAGATGTTGTTACATTATATATGGTAATAATCCATAGTTATAATTAGTGTATTTATTATATTATTAATGATATACTCAATACACTTTTATACAAATGTACATTTAAATAACTATAGCCAGTGTAGATTTCGGTTTGATATTGTTATGCGTTAATTATGATTAATGTATTGTGATGAATTTCTTCGTATCTCGATTTGTAATTTTAATTAAACAATACATTTGAAAATACAATACATACAGCATTTAACTATCTTAACTAAAGATTAAAAAATATATTAGTGAATTTACCTTTTGTGATTAATATTATTTGATATATTATAATGTAATATTTAATTAATAAACATATACATGATTAGATTAAATTATATTTTAAATTTATGGAATATTAATTATTACTCATCTTTACTTAAAATATAATTCAAATTATTTATATTAAAATATAATTTGTTTACCAAAGAGTATACATCATAAATACATGTGTAGATATTTTGTTTACTATTGTAAACTTAATATTCATATACTGTAGAATTCGTAATCTAGTAAAGCTATGAATATTGACATCGACATAATAATGTAGTACGATTATTTTAGTTTGTATTTTAAATAAACAGTACATTTCGTTGATAATTATATATAAAGTAAAATTTTATTTGATGCAAAATAAATCATATCAGGAATAGAACAATTTAAATAAATAGAATATAGGTAAAGTAAGTTTTATTCTATTTAAAAATTAACTAATTTATTACACTTCACACTTTGTTATGTGAAATAAATGTATTATTTCATTTTAGAATGCAACTGTAGATATTACAAAGATTTCTTTATAGAAATGTAGGTCAGCAGTTTGAGAAGATATACATTAGAATATAATATCAAAGATAAGTCATCCTTATAGAATATTAAAGATAATGACCATATGATCTATCTAAACAAAACCATAATATTTTCCTCTAGAGCTTTATCAGTAGTTTCTAGTATCACAATATAACTGTTACATATGTCAAAAGGAAATAAACCACTTCAAAAAGGTTTATGGTGTACATTTTAACAACAGAAATTATTAATATATGAATTTAATAAAATATATAGAATCTTAATGGTAAATTCATAATATACTTGCAATATTGCTTAGTTATATTTAATACATCGATAGCTGTATAATATCCGATAAGCTTATATTATTAATATATAAATAGTTTATAGAAAATTTTCAGAATATAATAATATTCATAATTAAAATGTTTCAAATAAAAAAGATAAATAGGAAATTGTACCATTCATATAGTAATTGATAAATATACAAACAAAAACGATGAAAATGGAATAATAAATGCAATTGTATTAAAAATATAATAATGGAATAAACAATAGTAATACTAATAACAACGGTTTGTGACATTAAAGAACAATTCTAACACTGAGAGAAATAATTAAATATCATCAAAAAGATTTCTCGGAGGTTGACCTTGAGATCTTTGATAACCTGAACTTTGACCTTTAAAAGTCTGTATAATATTGAGAATAAATAGTATATGAATATCATATTAAAAAAATAATATTTATACAAAAAATTCCTATTAGATAATTGGTTAAAAGAAATATTTTATAATAATATTTATTACTTTGTTACACCCACATGAGCCTAACAAAATTATTATTATTATTATTTTTAAATTTATACAATCATTATTTATCAAAAACTATACAATTTTGTATACAATATAAAAATACCTTTCATATCTTGAAGGTTTTAATTACTCATATATTACTATGATATAGAAAATATAGAGGCCTAGTGTCTTGATAATTTTGGTATACACTAAGTAATAAAATAGTTATATAATAATAAGATAGATTTCATTTGATTTCATATTGTGTTATAATTAATAATTTATAACTCTTACCCTGACTGGTGAGGGATTTGATTGGATAAGATGAGTATCACTGGAATTGCTGTCTAGAGATTCGACGGAATTTAAAAGATGAGCTCTGTCATCATCAACGGGGTCCCTAGCTCTTGCAGTGGTCACTGAGGGCAATAGGCGAGGTTGTGTTGAAGAGAGGAATAAGTGAAGTAGTGTTACTGAAGGAGGGTCGAGTTCACAGTAGATCTCAGTAGATGTCAAGCACCATGGGGTTAATGACTATTCATTAAGGGGTTATTATAGATCATTAGGGTTTTGAGTAGGTAAAGTATGAAGGGATTTACAGTTAAGTAGACAGTAAGTAAAACTGTGTTACCATAACTAGTACATTTATAAATGAAGCCTCACTTTTGATTAATATTTAATACTGCCGCATAGAATTTAGACTAACGCTTATTAATAGCCTTCCTGTTGATGTCGTTTACGGTGTTCATCCAGTGCTTTCTCCTCTCTTCTGATTGGTCCGTTCGAGTTTTCTTTGTTCGCTCTATAAAGTAATTGTAATTTTGAATATATTATTGTGATGGGAAATAATAATGTAATGAAATAACTAATTAAGTAAAAAATTAATTATATTTTAATATTGGTTACGTAAAAGGACAATTAAAACTGTATATTAAAAATGATATTAATCAAATTTTAATTTTCTTATAATTTATTTTATCAAGAATCTATTTAAAATAATATTTAATTATCAAAAATATTTTTCTGTAAAGATAATGTAAAATTATTGAATTTTAACCATAATCTATTTAGTTCAATTTATCTTATATTTATTATAAGTTTTGTATTTTATTTTATTTCGAAATATTTAGATGATGTGAAGAGAAGATATTAAAGAGCACAAAAGTAGGTATTGAATTAGCAATCCGATGTAGAGAAGATAGGGAATTATAAAAACGGTACTGTAGGTAACCTCTTTTGCTGTGTGCATTGCCTTCATTTATTAGTTCTTGAGTGAAACAGTTATCTTCCGAAGACGCATCTTCGTTGATAAATTGCTGAACTCCTGCGGATTATTTGTTGTTTATGAAAAAAAGGACGGTAACATAAGAAGCTATTCTAAAATAGATATATATTATATATTATTAAAAAAATATTATATATTATTAAAATCTTAATTTTTAATTTTCAAAAATTTATTTGTTTATATCTCTAGACATTATTCATAATCTAGATTAATTTTATAAATAACTGGTACTTGGCATTAATAATAATTATGAATGAACGAATTGTAATTAACTAAAATTGCAAAATATTGAGTTATCTCAAAGGTAGTATTAGAATCATGATTAATCATTATATACTTGATTATCTAAACTTAGCTAAGGATAAGATTTCCTTTATAAAACACTTTTCCAACTTGACTTAATTTAAAGACATGTCTAAATTCAGAATAGATAATATGTTAGATGAACTAAAGATTAATACATGATAACTAAGACAAAGCAAACTAAAGTTAAAAAAAGACTAACTAAAGATGTAAACAAAGCTAACTAAAGCTCAATACGTATCTTACTAAACTAGACTAACAAAGATTAACTAACCAATGGAAGTAAGGAAACGACTGCCCAGATGAAAGTAGGTAGCTATACTGATTGCTAGAATTGCTATGGGAAAGTAAATATTGAATCCATCTGCAATAAAAGCAATAACGTCCATGTGCCCCATGATCTGCGGGTCAGAGGTCAGAGTTCAGTGAGAATGGAGTGGTGATTAATGTGAAAAGTTACAGGTGAGAGGAAGGAGATATGAGGTTAAATATCAGAACTAAAGATAAGTAATGATGGATAACAAGTTAGGACAGGTTTGCAACATTTGATCATCAGGGTAGAGATCATTAATTTGGGAAGGTTATAGGAGAGGTTATGGAAGAGGAAAGGTGAGATCGAAAGTGAAGAGAGAAGTGATTTTAATAGGTCGGATGTCATATGCACATATAAATGTCATAGTTGAATCTTACTTGGCTGTAAGATGTCTCCAGGATATCATTATCTTTAGTAAGATGACTATCGAGATGAATCATTCCCAGGAAGTTTAAGCAAAGGGGAGGAGTCAATCGGCATAGCAACCTACCATTTTATTTTAGTATTTGTGTAAATATTATAGTATTATTAATACACTATAGATGTGCATATTATATACTATATACTACTACTATTTACTACAAATATATACTATAAACTATACACTATAATATATATAATAAGCTATACAACAACTATATAATATAGTAATTATAAAGTAGTCTATAAAATAAAGAAGATGTAAAATCTGTTCATTATCAATGGGAGAGTTGTTTACTCAAAGAGAGTAATTTATTACAAATTGAAGATTTGGATTTACTTACAAAATACTTTAAAAAATTTATTAATGATGAAAATACTTTAAGATGAAAATACTTTAAGATACAATACTTTAATATATAATACTCTAAAATGCAATACTTTAAGATACAATAATATAAGATGTAATACTTTAAAATGAAAATACTTTAAGATATAAATACTTTAAGATACAATACTTTAAGATGCAATACTTTTAGATAAATACTCTAAGATACAATACTTTAAGATTAAATACTTTAAGATGAAAATACTTTATAATGTAAATACTTTAAGATACAAATATTTAAAGATGTAAATACTTTAAGATACAAATACAAACATTCCGGCAAAAATCAGAGAGTTTTCACTGGTCATGTGATCGGTACTTATATAATAGTAGTTGAAAATACGAATCTTGAATACAGTGTAATAGGCACATATGCACATGTACACTATTACTACATAGGAGATCATCTGTAGGTAGAGTGGGAGGAGAATAGGGGTTAGTGTAGGGGAAAGAATGGTGGAGTGGGGGGAAGGAGGGGGAGAGTGAGAGTGGGAGGATAGTAGGGGCAAAGTAGGGGAGAATAGGGGTTAGTGTAGAGGGAGTGAGTGAGTAGGGGGAAAAGGAGGTGGAGTATATTGGTTAGTGTAGGGGAAAGCATGATGGAGTGGGGGGAAAGAGGGGGAGTGAGAGTGGGAGGATAGTAGGGGGCAAAGTAGGGGAGAATAGGGGTTAGTGTAGAGGGAGTGAGTTAGTATGGGGAAAATGAGGTGGAGTATATTGGTTAGTGTAGGGGAAAGCTTGATGGAGTGGTAGGAAGGAGGGGAAGAGTGAGAGTGAGAGGATAGTAGGGGGCAAAGTAGGGGAGAATAGGGGTTAGTATAGAGGGAGTGAGTTAGTATGGGGAAAATGAGGTGGAGTATATTGGTTAGTGTAGGGAAAGCATGATGGAGTGTGGGGAAGGAGGGGTAGAGTGAGAGTGGGAGGATAGTAGGGGGCAAAGTAGGGGAGAATAGGGGTTAGTGTAGAGGGAGAGAGTTAAGGAGTACTATCTACACTATCTCCCCTACCGCTACACCTCACCCCTTTTCTCTAAATCTTATTATCTCCACTCTACACCTCCCTACACCCCTATATACCCCTATTTCCATTCGCCCCCATATCCACCTCACCTCTATCAGGAAATAGTTATTGTTAGCGGCACGGATCATAACTGCGCAGAGAGACAACACGGGAGTGCGCACAAAGAATAGACACTCGGAGAGTACGATGACCACAGAGGTCAAGGTGAGCAGCACGGTGACCACTTTGAGGAGGGCGGGTCGAGCCGAACATTTCCAGTACCACTCTAGATCCAGGTACTTGGTTTTAAGTTCGCGAGTGTATATATTATTTATTTTAAAAATCTAGAATTAAAATCTCTAATTGTGATTTTTTTATATAATAAAATTGGAAATATATTTATTCGCATCCAAATGTTTATTTATAATTTTGAGTAATTGTATAAGATTACACAATAGTTACATCAATGAACTGTATCTACCTATGTCCCATTATAAGTTCCGTTTATAGTTAATAGGGTCTAGCTAATATGTGTCTAGATAATAAGGTCTAACTGAGAGAGTCTAGTTAATTTACACACAAACCAATTGTAGGAGTGTAAACAATTCTCAATATGCCATTATACTGTTGGAAAGATCTGGAAAAACAGCGAGTTTTACTGTCGTAATTCAACTGCACATCTTCCAGACTATGAAAGGTTTTTATTAATTATTAATAATAATAGTATTATTAATAATTATTAATAATATTATTATTAATTATTAATAATACTATTATTAATTATTAATAATACTATTATTAATTATTAATAATAGAATTATTATTAATTATTAATTATTAGTAAAATCATTATTATTCGATTCGTTTTATACAGGAGTAAGTTTTAACAAATGAAGAACTGGTTACATGTATTAGGACTGGTTATAGATTGTGTTGAGTTAAACTCTATTCAATAAAACACCGTGTCGAGAAGAAAATATGACCAAAGAAACAGTTGTGTCTATATCAGCGAATATAGTCATGTTCAACATGAGGTATTAGTGGAGTTGACTTTTAAAGCATCGTATGGGGATGCCTTCGAGGATGCTTTCAGATATGACTAGAGAGGAGACAATAAAGGAGACAATAAGGAGACAATAGAGGAGACAATAGAGGAGACAATAGAGGAGACAATAGAGGAGACAATAGAGGAGACAATAGAGGATACAATAGAGGAGACAATAGAGGAGACAATAGAGGAGACAATAGAGGAGACAATAGAGGAGACAATAGAGGAGACAATAGAGGAGACAATAGAGGAGACAATAGAGGAGACAATAGAGGAGACAATAGAGGAGACAATAGAGGAGACAATAGAGGAGACAATAGAGGATACAATAGAGGAGACAATAGAGGAGACAATAGAGGAGACAATAGAGGAGACAATAGAGGAGACAATAGAGGAGACAATAGAGGAGACAATAGTGAAGACAATAGTGAAGACAATAGTGAAGACAATAGTGAAGACAATAGTGAAGACAATAGTGAAGACAATAGTGAAGACAATAGTGAAGACAATAGAGGAGACAATAGAGGAGACAATAAAGGAGACAAGAGAGGAGAAAATAGTGAAGACAATAGTGAAGACAATAGTGAAGACAATAGTGAAGACAATAGTGAAGACAATAGTGAAGACAATAGAGGAGACAATAGAGGAGACAATAAAGGAGACAATAGAGGAGACAATAGAGGAGACAATAGAGGAGACAATAGAGGAGACAATAGTGAAGACAATAGTGAAGACAATAGTGAAGACAATAGTGAAGACAATAGTGAAGACAATAGAGGAGACAATAGAGGAGACAATAAAGGAGACAAGAGAGGAGAAAATAGTGAAGACAATAGTGAAGACAATAGTGAAGACAATAGTGAAGACAATAGTGAAGACAATAGAGGAGACAATAGAGGAGACAATAAAGGAGACAATAGAGGAGACAATAGAGGAGACAATAGAGGATACAATAGAGGAGACAATAGAGGAGACAATAGAGGAGACAATAGAGGAGACAATAGAGGAGACAATAGAGGAGACAATAGAGGAGACAATAGAGGAGACAATAGAGGAGACAATAGAGGAGACAATAGAGGAGACAATAGAGGATACAATAGAGGAGACAATAGAGGAGACAATAGAGGAGACAATAGAGGAGACAATAGAGGAGACAATAGAGGAGACAATAGAGGAGACAATAGTGAAGACAATAGTGAAGACAATAGTGAAGACAATAGTGAAGACAATAGTGAAGACAATAGTGAAGACAATAGTGAAGACAATAGTGAAGACAATAGAGGAGACAATAGAGGAGACAATAAAGGAGACAAGAGAGGAGAAAATAGTGAAGACAATAGTGAAGACAATAGTGAAGACAATAGTGAAGACAATAGTGAAGACAATAGTGAAGACAATAGAGGAGACAATAGAGGAGACAATAAAGGAGACAATAGAGGAGACAATAGAGGAGACAATAGAGGAGACAATAGAGGAGACAATAGTGAAGACAATAGTGAAGACAATAGTGAAGACAATAGTGAAGACAATAGTGAAGACAATAGAGGAGACAATAGAGGAGACAATAAAGGAGACAAGAGAGGAGAAAATAGTGAAGACAATAGTGAAGACAATAGTGAAGACAATAGTGAAGACAATAGTGAAGACAATAGAGGAGACAATAGAGGAGACAATAGAGGAGACAATAGAGGAGACAATAGAGGAGACAATAGAGGAGACAATAGAGGAGACAATAGAGGAGACAATAGTGAAGACTCACCGAAAGGCGTGGTCGATGAGTCGTTGCCATTGGCACTGGGTACGACTGTATGCCTGACTAGCGGATATCACTTGCTTGTGAAGACTAATTAAAGCATGTTCCATAGGCACGTCTTGACCATTCTATGTGCGAGTGGCGGACGGGGTTAATTGATGACCAAGTAGTCTAAGGACTAGATCAAACACTAATCGATTAAAAAATAATTCCAAAATATAACGGTTAATAATAAAAAAAATAGATATTGAATGATTTAAAAATATCAAAATCAACATTGCGTAGTATTTAGAATTCACTCGAACATTATTGTAACGGCATATCTGTGACGGCAGAAACATACCCACTAACCGAGAATGATTCATAGTCTTGATTTCCAGATCCTATCGTAGATTCACGTATTTCATTTGGACACTAGTGAGAATGTGTCATTATTATTTATTAAACAGATTTAACGATTAATTAATGTAATTTTCTGATCAATAAGAAATAATACGGTTTTGTTAATAAAATATATGTGACCATCACTATTTCAGAGATGCCCATATATGGTGTTACAAGGGAACACCGAGTCAAGCATTATACATAAATAATATGATCTGACTGAGGGCTAAACCGGAGTTCCTCCAGAGATTCTACAGATAGAATTGTTTATTGACTGTATTGTTCATTTCGGTGAGAACCCCTAAAATTGCGCAATATATAATTGTACAGGTAAAATTCTCAATCTTTTAAAAATCTACCGGTAAAATGACCAAAGATGATCAAACAAAGCAAGAATCGCAAAAATCTTAAATTAATTATGGGTAATTCGTTGTGTTTTTAATTAAATATCTTAACTATTAATTTTATAAAAAGTTAATTAACTTTAATTAAAGAAATAGATATTTATAGATTTTATTTAAATTAATTAATGGATACAAATAAAAGATATATTTGTACCGTATACTCCTGTTAGTGGTATGCTAATGATCAAAATAATAATGAGAACTTGTCAATTAAACATGTAACTAGATCAATATAAATATATTTATATTAACTATCAAATATATTATAAATAATATTCTATTATTATTTTTCATAAAATCATTTAACATGTTGAATGCGCCTATATGATTTTTCACATGTTTAGTTAAGATTTGTTACATAAGAGATGTTGAAATATATTATAATTCAAATTCAAATATATAAGTTCATAGTTCATATCATTAGGGTCATTTAAGATAATTTTTATAGTAAAAAGTTTATCGATTCTATTTGTTATAAATATTTTAAATCGTGATAATATCGTTAAATGTGTACGATAAAATATGCCTCATCGATGAACAATTCTACGATTAAAATCTCAATAGAAACACCACTTTTTTTTATCTAATATACATATAAATAATATGATTAGACATAGGATCTAATCTTTTCTAATATTTATATAAATAATGAGATTGAACCAAACTTTATTTAAAATTGTGTCCATTTTAGGCCGCAGCGGATGGTTGGATTTTATTAAGTTTGACGCCTTTTTGATTTCCTGAGATAAAAGTTGAAATAAATGAAATAAGAAGGTTTCAATGTCAGTAGTTAATGAAGTAGTTAAGGGAGTACATGTAGTTAATGCTACTTAGAGATGCGTAATATGTAATTAATATTTAAAATAAATAAATTTTACATATTTTTTAATTCAAAACAATATTATTTAGTATTATTATAAATTATAAAATCATCTGAAAATATTTCCAGATTGGGAAAAGAGAATTATCAATTGTTGGAAGTAATAAAACAAATAAGATAGACTGTGTAGTCGAAGCAGATAGAGTCCAACCTGTAATACATCTTCTAGGTTTTCTTCTGCCTCTTGTTTCTCTGTGCACAGTTTAGCTAATTTAAAGTAGGTATGCCGTAGTCGATGATCTAGATGATAGGGTCGAGTTTCAAGTAAGTAAAGAAGTAACTAAATAATTAAGTAAGTAATTAAGTAAATTACAGATTAGTTTTTAGATAAATAAAAGTGTAATAAATAACTTATGATTATTAAGAAAAATACTTATTACGATGTAAAGCTCTTTAATAAATATCATTAAGTATGTCTGTTCAAAGTAAACCAAAAATTCTATTCAAGGATACATAACTACTAATTAATCTATTCAAAGTAATATTCCATGTAGCCAAGAGTAATTATAATTTGTCAACCTTTCTTAGCATTATTCCAGCATGACCTTGGGATATCCACTAGACCGTATCCCAGCAATAAAACTAGTAAAGTCAATCCCCAAGTATTGCTGGATGTGATAGCCAACACTTTTAACTGAGAACTGAGAAGAAGGGGTTATGATTAAAGAGAAAATCTTATTACTTTTTATATTGTATTAAGTATGTTATGTATATTAAGTATTAATTACATTAAATATTAAGTGCCCTAATTTGATCTAAATCTAATAAAGACAAAGTGTGAAAATAAGAAAAATTATTTCTGTAAAACTGAAAATATTGAAGGGGAAACATGAGATGTCGAGGTTTTTTCAAAGTGATTACAAACAAATTCCTTGCAATCATAAGTTACATACAATCAATATAAGTAACTAGTTATTAAGGTAACAATTGATAAGTACGTATGGTACTAGGTATCGACAAGCTATTGATGAAGGGGCGAGCAAAAGGAGAATTACAAACGCGTTGACGTGTATCGAGGGTTTCAGAACGAGGTAGATAAGGCAAATGCTGAATATCAGCATGTAAGTTCCGTAGTACAAAGCGTTCTCTATCAGCGAAGCTCGCAGCTTCCCAGCCACTGAGAAGTCTCCAGCGCGGGCGTACGATTGCATGATGGGTAATAGCATCCTGTAGGGAGACGGGGGTACGGGGTTATGGATTGGAGTGGGTCTTATAGTGTTATCTTAACTAGGGAGTGCACGTCGTATGATATCACTTACTGTAAATATCATAAAATAAGTTTTAACAGAATTAGAACTTGTAAATTTGAATGGATACAAGTGACAAAAAATAAATAAGGAAGTAAAACTAATAATAATTGAACACATTAAGCCAACTGAAGTTAAATTAGTTTGTTTTGGTTGTATAATAAATATTAAAATGTCTAATCTTATATCTAAATAAAGTATCCTATATACTAAATAAACTTTATATATGTCATGTAAGCTATTTAACTTAAATCATCTGGTTAATAAGTTAATAATCGGGAGGTACAAGTGAATGTATGTGAATAAAGTTAATATCGGTAGATTAACTGCTAAGAGAGTGGAAGTTGATTTGCAGAAATAAGTCTTTAAAATAATATACACAGAAAAAACTTATCATCCAAATTAGAATTAAATGCGAAGATTCAACAATATTGGGTAAAGGTTACCTGAGTAACTTCTTATTAATACGTTATGAACTATCTGGTATAGAATGTGTAAGTCAACTACCATCAAAACAGCGGGAGATTTATATATTAATAAATTTATTTATTCAGAATGTTATATAGTATATTAGTATATATATATATATATATATATATATATATACTATTGCTATACTACCAATAGTTATTAAAACATATATAATGTATATATTAAATTTATTATTTACATATACGTATATATTACGATAACTAGCATAATTAAAAAATTTACAAAAAAGAATCCTGATTGATACTTACCACGTCAATACTTGAGATGTCCAGTAGACAATATGCCAAAACGTCGGTAATACATCATCCGAAACATAGCTCCAGGGTCTTAGGCAGGAAGTGGGCGTGGCTAGTGTGGTCTGTTTTGGGAGGTTGGTGATGGATTTGGAGAATAACAGAGGCATGAGAGATCCAAATGCGAGGTAAAGGGATATGAAATGCGAGTAAGCGTGGCTTATGAAGTTATTGGTATAGGAGGAAATGGACATGCGTCTGGGAGATCTGTAAAGGGAAGTTAAAGAAGGTGACAGATACCGGGGGTGATTAGTTTGATCAAAGGTGTGAAAGCTTAATGTGAGTGACAGAAAGTGGAAGCGGCTAACTAACATAATTAGAAAAAGATGTATCGTTGATGTCTTTGATTGTTTGAATTGAAGAGTCTTCGGAATTCACCTCATCGTATAAACATTGGCGATATCTTGTCTAACGAGATATATTCACTTAAAGACAAATAAAAACTTATAAACAATGGAATAGGTAGTAAGAAAAAATCATTTCCTAAAACCTCTATTATAATAAAAATATAATTATAAACTATATATAGAAATCTTATGTAACATGGAATATGGATGTACTCACATTGCATACATCCAGGGGCATCACAAATATGATGAGGAATGGAAAGAACCAACTCAAATAGGCCGCCAATGTAACGAGAGCAGTTTGTTTACGCCAGTTGCCATAGCGATGCAACAAGAAACCAGTGAATATGGAAACGCAAGACACAACAAAGATCAGAGAATAAATTGCCATTATCTGTAAATCAATTATATATATTGGCAAACATCTATATTGGTAATTAATATGTGATACTTTATTTTATGTGATATTATTTAAACCAGTTTGTCAAGTATAAAAATAGAGAAGTTAATTTGAGGCAAGCATTATTATTTTGTATTTAATTATATATAATAATTTATTATATTACTGAATTAATATACAATATTTTATATAATATAATTATATAATATATATATATATGTATATATATAACTATGTCTATATATAACTAAATATCTATATATAACTATGTATATATGTATATATATATCTATATATAACTATGATAATAATTTAATTAGTTGAATATTAAATCATGGTTATTCCTAAATTGGGAAAAGACAAGAATAATGATCTAGTCTAAATATTAAGTTCACTGACCACTGTCTTATTAGATTCTGTTTAATGATATACTTTATAAATAGATGCAATATCAATTTAATGATATCATTAAATCAATATTCTAATCAATGTATATAACAGAAACCAAAACTATTTAAATAAAAATGGTATATTTTAGTTAAGAATCAATTTCTGTTTAAATATCAATATGTCTTATTTAATATCAATAAAATATGATACTTGTAATAAATAAACACATGTATCTCATGTCGTATGTAACTAACATATCAATTAAAATGTCGATCAAGAATTCTAACACATTATTTATGTAGAATATTCGAAATAGGCGAATATTAACCCTTATTTTATATTTACAGAGAACACATTGATTTAATATATTTCATAATTGATATTATATATTTGTAGTATCATTCCTATTGATAGCCATTCTCCTAATGAGAGAGAACAATAGTTAAATCCGCAATATATGATAATGAAATATTATTAATCATCCTATTTCGAATATACTATATATTCATTTTAGTAATTACTGACTAATAATGACCTAATTACAGTGTAATTTACATAATATTGCTGTTTATAAAATATACCTATAAAATAATTACTATGATTATATTAAATATATTATAATATAACAATAATTTTATTCACAACAATATTTAATGTATACTATATATGGTATACAAAGAAATAAAGTACAATAACCTTAAAAATTTGTGAGTAAAATTTAATCTTTGCTTTATAATTAAATTTGGAGTTTGTTTTATAAATTACAAATCTTGGAAATATACCAAGAATTATAAAATTATTTTCTAATACAGATCGAAATATTTCATGTTTAGGCTAAATGTACTACTATTTTAATTATAAATTGATAAATCTCAGTTAATTACATCTGTATCGCATATTATTATTTTCTATTCAATTTTACTTGAAGACACGATTAAAAATTAAACATATTGTTTATTTATTTTATTCGCGACACAGTAAAGTGCGTGGACATATTCGTCACTAGAAATTACAAATTATTTTACAATATTCTATATTAAATTACAATCATAGATATTTTTTATTACAATACGAATTTTTACAAATACAACAAAAATAATATTCTGTTTTATTAACATTTTATTAATTATTTAATCCATTTAATAAGTATTCATTTAATTTCTATCTATTTAATAATATATAAGTTGCTAAGCTATATATAGATTTTATCCGGGAAATAACCATTAACCATGGATATTACTACAAAGATACTAATAATCATATGATTAATCATATGATTAATCATATGATTTATATATATTTTTTTCAAATTTCAAAAAATAACATATGATTTATTTTAGCAATATACCAAATCATTTATAATATATACTTATACTATTTGACAATGATAACATATAACATAATGTTGTGTATTATTTTATTATGTATAAATATTATAAAGAGTGAAATAGCATCTGTATCACTTGATAATTTTGGAAATGCAATTTTACATAATTATATATTTGACAAACGAGTTACATCTGCTATTTATCAGAATAAAATGAATACAACTGGGTTATAACTAGTAATCAAAAATTGATTGCGTTTTAAACAAAATCAGAATCAAATAATTCAATTTCTTTTATTTTATATATATAGAGTGAATATTTTAATGGAACAACTATATAATGTGAATCAATACATATGACATATCGTCTAAATTAATTTATAGATAGTATAAAATAATTTTATATTTAGTTGTAATATGTAAATGTAGTTTATATTAATTTTTACATTTATAAATATATATCATTTATGAATATATGAATAATTAATATGTTTTATAATTGAGATTAGTTATGTTATATAATATCCCCATACAACTTTAATTATTTTTTTTTTGAGTTTCAGATTAGTAGAGTTTGGATTCAGGGTTTAGGTGAAGAAAATAATTATGTCATTTATTTGACATGATCAGAAATTAAAATAAAATTGACAAATTACCTTTTTTGTTGAATATATTTATTATTATAATGCATATTTTCATTTCATATACATTTCAGATGGGCCTATCTTGAAGTAGATACTGTTGCCGGCGTATCAAATCGAGACCAAGCTTATGCAGCTGGTTATATCGAAGGGAGTCTGACAAAACAGATGATTACAATGCATTGGCATAATACCTATATGGTTAGATATAACAATATATGTATAACTATATATATATATATATATATATATATATATATATATATAGTTCTTATCTAAATTCAGTCTAGTCACTACCAAACATGTAAACTATACATTGTATAGTTGGTAAATAATAATAATTTTACAATATTAAATATAACATAATATTAAATATACTTTAGATACCATTCATATTACTGTTTCCTTGATATATTAACTTTATTACGAAATATTGAAATGAGTTTACGTATATTTTTAATGGTAATTCAGGGATACTGCACGATACCCCTCTCTAATTACTGTGAGCGTCTGCAGAAATTTATTAATGATAATCTTTTGTGGACAGAACAAATGATTTCAAAATATTCGAGAACAGATAATTACTGGCATCAGGTGCAATTTTTAATCAATAAAAACTAATATTAATATTTTATAAATTGTTTTTATTTTGATTATATTTATCTATTTATTGATTACTATCGGTTTGTTTGTCTTTAGGTTCAATTATATTTCGATCAAATGATGGGCGTTTATGACGGATTTTATGCTAAAAAACGAAAATCAACTGGATTAGAAATTCTGGTCACGGATATAAAGTTATTCATTTTGTTGTGATTAATTTAATAAACTACTATTAAATTCTACCTTATATACATTATAAATGAATTGTTTTACAACTCCCTGCAGCATTATGCAAATCGGAGGTGATTTGGAAACATTGGCAACAGTTTTGAATGGACAAGAATACCACAAGAATCACCAAGTTCATTTTCTTATCAACTTCATAATTTTCTAAGATTAAAATGAAAAACATTTTGTTACAATATAGTTTTTGAAAACTACTTTTGAGTAAATTCATTCTAGATCATTTAGTATCTCTGGTTACCTTAAGGTTAATTTCTATTATTAGTTACTAAGAACTGGTCAGGTGAAATTAGGTAGTGAAAAAGGATTATATTTACTAGACATCTTTTTTATATATAAGTCAATATTTTCAGTAATAGTTACCATTTAGTTATTTATTACTAACTTACCTTTAGTCTTGTTTTATATATAAGATAGTATTAGGAACAATTTGACGGGTAGGGTTGGATGTTTACCTAATTATAATATATTCCAGGTTGTGGATGGTAGGCCATCAGCTGTCATAGGGTCTGGTCACTGTTCGGCACTGGTCAAACTACTCGTAGACAATAGCGACATATTGACCGCTCAAAACACCTGGACTGGATACAATGCTATGCTTAGAATCCTCAAAAAATACAATTTCCACTACACCAACATCATAGGTTTTTATTGCAGTATAATTATGTAACAGTTAACTTGACTTTAATATTATTACTATCATTGATAATTAGCTTTATTTTCTATCTAAGCATTTATTGATTAACTTATTAAAATATTAACAATTTCAATATATTTTGTATTATATCATATTTAATAGACAATCATAGATATTGTACAAATATTATTTTAAAAATAATCAGACTAGATATATTTATATAAATTATAGAGTTAAAATATTTGGAAATGATTGGTCTATTATTAATAATTGCATTTTTGCACAGACGGTTCTATGATTAGTGGGAATGTTGTTACATTCTCATCTTCTCCTGCTTCTATCACCTCCGGAGATGATTTCTATGTACTCCAGTCCGGATTAACTGCAATGGAGACTACCATTGGTAAAAAATCTAATTCTACTAAATGTTTTATTAAATGTTCATTTGAATAATTGTTAAGTTACATTTTCATTTTAAGCAAAGATTTATTTATAAAACTATAAATTCATCCAATGTTGTACAGCGTGTTAGTATATGCTAGTATATGTGTGATTAAGTACCTAAATTTAAATTACTAATCACTCCTAAAGACTACATATCGTTGTCTAAATTAACTTCTTGGTAAACATAAAGTTCTCCTCACTCAGGCAACAGTAACCCTAAGTTATGGAAACATGTTACTACTGAAAATCTTTTACAAGGTTAAAAGTTCAAAGTTTGTATTTCTTTCACAGTAGAATTACTAGAAATTATTTAACCTTTGTAATACATTATCCAATACCTAGTAAATTAAGACTATAATAATGTTTACCTTTACATTTTAACATAAAATGACAAAGTCGAATATTTCATGTTATGATTTCGACCTAATGGCTTATCACCTTCTAAAGAAACAAGATGGTGTAACTATTATATATTAATACTGTTAATTATAGATAATTAATATTGTTTAATTAATACTTTTAAGTAATACTGTCAAGTTCTGCTATTAATTACTAAAGTTATGTACTACCATTAAGTAATATTATTAAGTTCTGCTATTAAGTACTAAAGTTATGAACTACCATTAAGTAGTACTGTTATATACTACAATTTAGTAATACTATTAAGTAATCAATGTATAATCTACTTAAATATCCTATTAATCCAAGAATAGTACGCTATATAAGTGTAACTGCTATATTGTAGGGGTCAGGAATATTGTCGCTAATAGGTTGGCTAGAAGTGGTTTGGAATGGTGTGAAATATTCAAAAAGAACAACATGGGAACGTTTGTATCTTCTATTCATAAACTACTTCTCGATATAGAATAAGCTGTAAGTGGGTCTGAATGTGAGGTATGAATGGGAAGATAAAGAATGAGGCAGGATGTGAGCGTGGGTTGAGAGGTAAGGAGTTAAACAGGAAGTGGGCGTGGCTTGTGAGGTCTAAATGTGAAGGTAAAGAATGAGGTAGCGGGTGGGTGTGGCTTGTATGTCTAGGAATTAAGCGGAAAATGGGTGTGGCTTGTGAGGCATGAATGTGAGAGTAAAGAGTTAATCAGGAAGTGGGCGTGGTTTATCAATAAATTAGAGCCTACTTTCAACGCTATATATGTAGAAGTAGTTTATATTACCTAAGTAATATTGGTGGGGAGCTATAAAGTGGATGTTTTCACTAAATAAAGATGACTGCAACTCTTTTTAACTCTGGATATTTATCTATTAATTCAATAATAATAGAATTTCTCATTAAATCAATTTACTTTTTTTTTTGTTATTTTTAGATATAACAACGAGTGGATAATTGTCGATTACGGAAAATTCCGTAAACATCAAAAACATCTCTCCCCGGGTATCTTGTATGTCCTCGATCAGATCCCGTTAGTGAAAGTCAGTTGCTGCGATTATTTATTTATTTCGGTACATAACGAATGTATAATCTTTAAGAAAAAATATTCAGATGAATTGGTTTACCTAGTAGTGACTCCCTTAGTTAGTACTTACTTACGTTGTAATTACTTACTTATTTAGTAATGGTCACATATATAAATATTTTACACATAACTTCTAGTTTATCCCTTCATAACCTCATAACCCTAAACTCCACACTACATAAAATTGCAGCGGCATGATTATCTACAAAGATCTAACTGAATTGTTAGAGTCCCAAGGATATTTTGCAAGTTATAATTCTCCGTTAGTTCCATTATAATCATTGAGTTTGAGTATTTTGAGTTTATTTAATGAGTGAATACATTTTTAATGAATTTTATAATAAATGAATAAATAAAATAATAAATTTATTATTTTTCAAAATATCGCATTTAGAAATTTCTAGACTTTAAATATGTACAGGTATTTTCCACGACACCCTCTAACCCCAAACTACACGCCTAATACCGTCCAAGACACCTACTAAACCTCTTTACTTCCCTTCTCAGGCACTTTCGTAAGGTATTTGTTGCCAGTGGAATCGCTGAGCAAGTACGCAAGTATGGAGACTGGTTTGATTACGACAAAACACCGAGAGCTTGTATCTTCCGCAGGGACCAAGCGAAAGTCACCGATGTAGAGTCAATGGCTTCTCTAATGAGGTTGTGTTAATGTCGGCCCATCCGTCCGCGTTTAATGTATTCTAATCTCGACCTCAACTAACGTCAATCGTAGCTACAACGACTTCAAGAGGGACCCGTTATCAAAGTGCAATTGTACTCCGCCGTACAGCGCTGAGAACGCAATCGCCGCCAGGTGCGATTTGAACCCCAAAGGCGGGGTTTACCCCTTCTCTGCGCTTGGACACCGTAACCACGGGGCAATCGACTTCAAGGTAAACATCGCTAGTCCCTTAAATACCGAAATTCCCAACACCGAAATTTCTTCCAGTGATATCTCTTATAAAAAGTAGTTCAATTTAAACAATTTAATCATGTCTATGCACAATTAACTATACACAAGTAAAGTTATGTCGAATTTAACTATCCATAATAACTTATGACATAATAACTCCGACTCCGACACACAGTTGACAAGTAAAACTATGTCCGATAAGCTTCAGTTCTACTGCAGAGCCGGTCCCACATACAATCCTTTACCAGCTTTTGATTGGTCCACTAGTGACCTAGAAAGTACGGTACCTCATATCGGTCAACCGACTAGGTGGACTTTTAAACCAATTCAACACGATTGGTCTCCTTAACCCCGAAGTCGTTACTGTATTAATTTCCTTTTAATTTCCATTTTTAAAATGTAGTTGTTTTTAAAATTTATTTTCTAAATTGAAATAAAAAATCAATTTGCCAATTTTTTTATAATACGAATAAATAAAAAATCGAAAACGATCAGAAATAAAATATTGAATACTGAAGTTGAATAAAAAATGTGCTTATTCTAGAAGAGATGCTGATGACGTTGATATGAAGGTGATGAGATTTGATGACAACTACTTGATATTACTCCGCTACTCTATTTAACAATGGCCTCGCTTCACTCCTTTCCGATGTAGAAATGGCAGTAGATGCTAGATACGTACGCCATGACCGACTGCCAGTCTGGTCTCTCGCATACCATGAATTCATTGGTGTTCTGTGGTATGATAAGATAGGGGGTAAGGAAGGGAAGGATAGGAATGGGATAATAAGAAAATCTACAGGCTATTGTTTACATTACACATTTTATGTTTTAATTACTTTCAGTCACTAGGAGCAAATAAAAATAATATAAAACGCGAATGAAGATAATAATTATAAATAAATAAAATGTGAAATTTAAACAAAATTTTCTAATAAGTTTTCTATTTTTATAATTTGTTTACTAATATAATTGTTTTCAAATAGAATTTTAAAATATAGCAAAGATAATAAATGAGTTGATTTATAAAATAGGTGTCTCAACTATACATATGTTACAGCCAATAAATAAATTAAAATAAATTAAAATAAAATAAATTCTAAATTTTATTTGCTAATAAATTCAGTTTTTTTTTCATAATTTTTTTGATATTTTAAGGTTATTATTTAGAATCACATGATAAATCTTTATTAAATTTTCAGAATAGATAAATAACATTATATAAATAATAATCTAAGTATATTTATATATATATAGTAAATATATGATTATATTATAAAAATCTTGTAAAATAAATACATTTTATTATAGTAAACAAATGTATATTTTTTAATCAAATTTTTTAAATACAATTTTATATCTTCTAAACCCTTACTTGTAAATGAAAACTCCTTCGAGATATTTATGTGATAGAGATATAATATCACATCTATATAAATGTGATATTATATCAAATTTATATTTATATGATAGAGATTACAATATTGTTTTATATCAGGTTTATATAAAAAGAATGATTCCAGGTTCCGAAAATGTGAGGTTAGTATGAAAATTAGAATGAAGATGATAAAGGAACACAGATGGGTACAGAAAGGTGGACGGGAGTAGTTATGATAACAAGAACTGAAGAGACATGGACTAACGAGTGTACTTTTGATTCCATACTTCTCCGCACATTGGAAAGCGCACGTAAAGTTTTCATACTAAGGAAGTTAGAAATAACTGGTTGGAGATTTAAATCATAGGGTGAATAGTGAAATTGGAATTGAAGCCAGTTATCAACATTATCATAAAGATAAAGGAGATTTGTTTTAATTAGATTAGTGCATGTCAAAATAGAATATCCGACTGTCAATAACCAGTCAATAAATTAGATCCCGGGTAATGAAAAATTAAGAATTACAAGTTCTATAGTAACAATGGACATTGCGGTGTTAATTCACCTTATTCGCGACGTCCAGTAGTCCGTAATCAAAGTCTGCTCCAACGTAACTGTGAATTAAAGAACAGAATGCTAAGCCGTCGTTCCAACTTGAACTGAAGTTTGTGATATCGACACCCTGAGCGAGATAGGGAATGAGGATTAGTGAGATAAGGGGTGGGAGAAATTGTTGTTAGAGCTGGGGACTGGGAGAGGTAGTTAAGGGAGGGAAGTAGAGTGGAAGATAAGAGAGGAAGTTGTTGTATTAATGGTATATAATGGTGGTAGGAGGATTATTATAAATTGTAAATTTGAAGTAATAATTTGGAGGCAAGATGTTGTAAAATGACCAGTCAGTGTTGTTAATAAAAATATGTGATCAGTAAAGTTATTGCCGCGATTAAAGGGAAACTTACCTTATAATGTGCAGTACGTGATTGGCACCACCTCAGCAATGCATTGCGCTTGGATCCACCCATCTCCTTGGCTAATTCCGCGATGGGGTCCACCTTTGAGAATTTAATACGATTTACCAATGCAACACGAATATTAAATAATGGAGAATTAAAATTAAAATTTATATAAAAAATTCATAAAATGAGCAAATTAATATGAAATTGATAAAGATTATTAGAATAAAAAAAAGTCTTAATTAATTGGATTGACGGAGTTGAAAAGCTTAAAATATCTCACGGACAAATTATTAACCATAGAATTAACGATTGGTATGTAGGGTGAAGTTTGATTCGATGTCTGGATAAAAGGAGGCGAGGTGGCTTGAGAGGAGGTCTTCACATCGTCTATGGAGGACATTTTACGTCTGTGTGTTAAAGGTTCAAAGGTTAATCGCAGCGCTAAATTGTCATTATGTCAAAACGTCATTATAGCGATACTAACAATGGGGAAATAACGGCCGCAGGAATATTAAAGATGGCACCACTGGAATGTCTTTTGGTTTGATGAGAATTTAAAATTTCTGAAATTGTATTTTTATATAATAATTTATATCTTAATTTATAATTTAGTTGTCTAATAAATATATTCTAAATAATATATCAAAATAGTATTTATATATTAATAATTTTTGGTATTTAGTCTTCAGAATAAATGAAATATGTAACTAAAATATATCTCTTTTGCTAATTCATAAAGAGATGAAAATCTTACATGCTATTTAATTAAAATGAAATTAAAACAAATGTTAAATCAGATTAAGAATTTTATTTACGAGTAATAACTTATCGATGAGTCAGCAATTCTTGATGGAGATTTGGAATTTTCTAATGATTCTATTCTCCTTTTAACATTTGAATTCTATAAATAGAATATAGACTATGTAGTATACTAATATATAGTATTATATATAGATTAAACACAATTTCAGATATCATGAAAAAAAAAAGTTTTAAATAAATATTCAAACAAACCTCCTGGATGGAAGAATGCACTAATTCTTCATGCACTCTATGTTCTTTGATACTATTAATTAATAATATCATTATATAGTATTGATATTAATTAATTGTCATGTAATTGGGGTTTATATTGGAACAATGAATTATAAATGTCAATATAAATATGGGAATAATTCTACAAATCCAACTTACAATTTAAATCTATATACACAAAACATTTCATTGCAAAAATAACATTGGTTGGTGAGGACTTGTAGATAAGGTTTGTTGCAGTTTATCTTTCAGTTTTTGATTTTCATCTAAAAGTTCTTTATTGGTTAATTCTGCATCTATCTGCAACGGATTTGAAATATTATTTGCAAGAATGAGAATTTGTTGAAAGAGATATTAAACATAAAAAGAATAAGATCTTAGATAACTAGATTTAATTGAATTGTCACAACGATACTCGACAATATTGATTTGAACCTTGATATCGTTCGCGACCACTACAGCCATCTGTAGGTCCTTCTGAAGTTGATTCCATTGTTGTCGTTCGTTGTCATGGTGACTATGCAGGTTATTTAAGTCTTCATCCATGACCTCTATATACGACCTTGCGCTGTCGAGCCGAGACCTCAGGTCTTCCTCCTATAACACAAAAAGGTTGACAAAGGTCAACTGAGACTAATCAAAATATAGTTAAATCTATCTATAAATTAATAGATATTGTATTTTTTGTACAAATATGAAGAAATATATACTATCATGAAATTATTATCAAAATAATTAATTCACGGATTAGATTTTTCAACATTAAAATAATAATTAATATAATTAGTTAATAGAAATAAATAATACAATATGATATAACAGATGATTATGTTTTAATAGAATTGCTCTAAATCGACGAAGAGAGGTCTCGTCGGTAGCTAAGTAGCTCGCTCTCTCGCTCACCAATTCCTGATGACTGGTGTGCTCATTCATTAGTCGTTCGCAGTCCATCTCGAGTGTATCGATGTGTTCTCTCAGCGCAACTGCATCCTTGATCTCAGCCTGGTGACGCGAGCCTCAGTAAAAACATGATAAAAACTAGATGATCACCGGATATAGAATATACTTGTAATTTTACAATAGCTTTGAAAGTACAAATGATTTGTTATTGTAATTACATAAAATAACTTTGATACTCTTGGATCACTAACTAAGAATTATGTTGTTAAACAAATTGTTGTTTCATTGATTGCATATTCAAATGTAATATAATTACAAAAAAATAGATATTAATTTAACATAAAATAAAATTAGCAATAATTTGTAAAATCTTATATTTAATGACTTTTTATAGTTTAAATCAAATATAACGGTACTGTAGTACTGTAGAATAATGTAAAGTTGAATAATAGTCACATTATAATGAACTTTATACAATGAAAGGTAGCTATTCGACTACAATATATTATGTTTAAGAATCTAACTTGAAGTTCTGATTTTATTTTGTCGTATTCGATTTGTGAATAATATTTTTCAGATAACTGGAAAATAATAAAAGGATAATGAATAAAACAGTTACAATGTGATACTACATACAGATAATAATACCCTCGAGTAACAGCACACTTCTTAATAAATAATACAAATGTTGGATTGTAATCTAGAATAAACTGCTTAATAAAAAACAATGAATAATTGATATTACTGTAGATAATTATTTATAAAAACTATGCAAAATGAGACATATGCAATGTACATTATGAATTATTTATTGACGTAAAATTCAAACGTCCATATATAGAATTTATAAATTACATTCATACTTAAATGATAAATGACTCTAAAAACAATTGTGAAGAATGTATTTAAAGTGAATTTCAAAATGCAATATATACACGTATATATACATATATATATATATATATATATATATATATATATATATACATATATATATAAATACTCATACATACATATAAGTATTATAAATATTTATTTACCTGCAAATTCAGAATTTTAAGTTTTTTATTTGCTTCTGACAAATCAGCCCTGAAAATTTGAATAAATAATTGATTACATGTTATACTATATTATATACATGATATATATTTATATGATATATACGTGATATATTAATTTACTGAAGAAAACTAATAAGAAAGTAATTATAGAGTTTTCACTATATGATATGGAAAAAGTATAGTTATACCCAGGTATTGAATATCCAATGTATCTGTTCAATCTTTTGCATACATGAAATGATCTAGATTCGAAGTGATCAAAAGATTACCTCACGTAACCTGGTATTGAAGAGGGTCTGATTAAGTTCCTTGAGGCGCGAGTCTAGATTGGAGTTTGTTTCGTAAAGTGAGTTCTGAACTAGTAAAAGTTCGGATTTCTCATCGTCACCTGATCTTATCTGTCGTTAGAGGTTAGGGTGGGGTTAAAGCAAGGTCTAGGCAAGGAAAAGTGTATAAAGAGGAAGTAGAAATTAACATTATAGTAAACACTTTTTTATAAAGTATTTTAAGTAAAGGAGAATATTCTGACCATTTCTTTGAGTGCATCTTGGTGTGATGAACTATCTTCTGATCTATTATCTCCAAAGTTATCCAATAGTAAAGCCTAAGATAAGAAAAACAACTGTATTAGAAATTATATATACAGATATATTATTGATTTTACAATTTAATATTTATTACTTACAAAAAAGTGATTTAATAAAATAACAGTTATTAGAAGAAAATATAGTTTTATAAACTATTCATTTAATGTATTGCATAGTATCAAAAATAGAATTATAGATAATAATATTTAAAATAGAAAATGTAAAATAGTCATTCAATTTAAAAATAAATAGTGACATAAAATTCTGAGATATAACGGATTGCAGATAAGTGATATATAATAGAAACCTTAAGATGAGAGATCTGCAATCGACCTCTTTGTAGTTTTTCACCTTGCGAGGCCAGAGAATTCATCAACACAGATTTGTCATTAGTCAGGTGCTATGAATTGGGATTATGAAGAAACGATATAAATATAAAAAAAGGGTTAAAGGTTGAGAGGTAAAGAAATGTAGGTCATTTAAAGGCAGGATTAGCATTGCTCAATGTCGGTTATTTGAAGTCAAGGTGTAGTGTAGAGAAATTTATGACGGATGGTTGCAGTATATAAAGCTATTACAGAATAGATCGGATAACAGTATAAAAATTAGTTATACGGTGACAATGAAGGATTGCAGTTATTTTTTTATAAAATACATGTTCAAATATAATTTCAATCAATCAATCACTTCGAAAGAATGTTTAACAACTATCTGCGTTAAATGCATTTACGAAATCAATTTATATATATTACGTTTCAATAATAAATAAAGAAATTATAATATCAAGAGTTGAATCTAAATGTTTAAATAACTTGATATAGAAAATATCATTATTTAAAAAGTTAAAATAATGTATAAATTGTCTTATAAAAGAAAGTATTAATTCAATGAAATATAGAATAATGCCTGTGAAAAAATAATACGTAATATTAATTTATAAAATAATACGTAATTTAAATTACAGAAATATATAAATTATTTTCGTAAAATACAACTTCAATTTGTAGGTTTAGGTTTACAAATATATTTGCGATTTAAAAACTTAAGAGATCATCTCTTTATATGAAAGTTGGTTGGCGAGAGCAACCTGGACATCATTATTCAATCTGCAGACAGTTTGCTGCAAGTCGGAGAGTTCAGCATGAGTAGCCTCAAGTTCTTCATTCGTCGAGTAATGGGATTCCTTCGAGGCAGAGTTGGTGAGTTTGGGAAGGAGATAAATGATAGAGGTTTTGGCGAGGAAGTTTGTAGTGGAAAAGGTGAGGAGTTATGATAGGTAAATGAGGTGAGATGAGATGAGTAAGTAAATAAGATGAAATTAGTGAGTAAATAAGGTGAGATGAGTGAGTACATAATGTAAGATGAGTGAATACATAAGGTGAGATGAGTGAGTACATAAGGTGAGATGAGTGAGTAAATAAGATGATATGAGTGAATAAATAAAGTGAGATGAGTGAGTACATAAGGTGAGTAGTATGAGTAAATAAGGTGAGATGAGTGAGTAAATAAGGTGAGAACTAGGTGAGAAATGAGGTGAGAAGTGAGGTAAGAAGTGAGGTGATCTCACCTCCATAGCATGTATTCGACTCTCCAGTTCATGTCGGTCATGGTCTAAAGGCTCACTATTTAAAGTTTCATTCCATGTCAAGTTGTTAGTCGGAGTAACAGCATCCTCATCATCTAGTGAGATGGGAAATGAGATGAGGGGAGGATAAGTGAAGTGAGGCAGAGATGGGAAGATGAAGGTCACTAGTTAGCAAGATATAATATAATAGCCTATAGTTAAATTATCCATTTACTCATAATATAAAGGTGACCGGTATCAATTAACCCACAAGTTTATCTTGTCATAAAGAAGATTATCACACAAGTAGATTTCTATATCGTCAATTACATGTTTTGATTAATGTGAACAGGAAACTTTATTATTTTATTTCAAAACATTTACTTTGAAGATGTAATAGTTAAACATTTTTTTGGATGAATGTCACATGACATGAGAAATGTCACATGATTGTGTATAAGATCAAACATTTTTATTATGATTTCTTGTTTGTTTACCTTTTACTTCGTAAGATAGTATAAATTCATTAATAAAATTACATATTACATATATCATTACGAAAATACCATAATAATATAATATGTACTCTTTCACAATAAAAATTTTAGCTTTTCCTCTCTTAGCAACTAAACACATCATACCCATATTCCTCCCTTATATTCTCTTAGAAATGTATACTACCCTAAGTCAGCCTACTACATTATCCTGCCCTTATCTCCCTCATCTCCCAAACACCGATCTCATTATTCTCACCTTTTATCCCAAACCCATATCTCATTATATCGCCCCTTATCTCATTATCTCCCTAACACAATACGACTAACTTTCTTGGATCGTATCTCCCATGTCCATCATCTCCTCTGGGGCGTTTTCATTGTAACAGGTCAACTGGTATTCGTCCTGCAAGGCGCAATTCGACGAGTTTGTTTATGTTACGTAAACAAACTGAATGCAATGGGTGGCAAATAATCCAGATGCGTTTATTTTTTACTGCGCATAGTAATATAGAAAGCAATAAGAATTAGTCGTTGATTTTAATTTATTTATACGTTTAATTTATTTATTTATTTAAATGTCTTATATAACATTACATAATTGCATTGTTTGGGCAGCTGTAAACAATTAAAACTATGTGGATATGTTATAGTCAACCAAAGCACACAACGTGTAAAAAAGATAAAAAATGGATATAAGTAAAAATACATAAGTAGATAATAAGAACAAATGAAAATAGATAATGAGTAAGGAATAAGAACAAATGAAAATAGATAATAAGTAGAGAATAAGAACAAATGAAAATAGATGAGTAAAGAATGAATTCAAGTGAAGTAATGCAGATAAAGATAAAAATTAATCAATTTCGGCAGTGAAAAGAATTATCAAAATTAATCAATCAAAAAATGGCGCGATAGTAATCATTCATGACATAAAAGATAACAGGTGAAAATGAGATCAAATAAAAAGTCACATCCGTGTATTAAATAAAGAATTCTTGCTAAAAGTTTGCATATCTATTTCAATGTCCATTTCAATGTCTATTTCAATGTCTATTTATGAAATAGATACAAACCTTTATAGCAATAGTCGTGGAATCTTCGTTGAGGTGATCAGTCTTAGAATACTTGAGAATCTCAAATCTCAAATTGTTATTATCCTGAGGAAATGAAGAATTGTGTTTTAGGAAAAATATGTGACTTATTAGATAAGTTGATTAATCAATTAGATATGTTATCTAAATGTATCTGTCTTGTATTAGACAAGATGAGTAATCAGTTAAATATGTTATTTAAATGTATCTGTAATATGTATTAGAAAAGATCAGTTAGATGTACAACAAGATATACATGACCCCCAGTAACCTTGATAAGATGCATTATCTTTTGTTGCATGCGTCTACGTTCTGTTTCGAAAGTGGTAAGTAGGGCAACATTATATTGGTGGGCGGAAACTCTGGTGCAAGGGACAGGGCCTCCATCTGGATGACTGTGGACGTTATGGGAAGACAGGGTACGTTTCACATCAACTTGTGAAGCTGAGAGTATAGCTGTAGAGGTGGAGAGTAGAGGGGAGGGTTAGAGATGAGGTTTAGAGGGGAGAGTTAGAGGGTTAGAGGTGTGGGTAAGAGGGGAGAGTTAGGGGGAGTTAGAGGGGAGAGTTAGAGGGGGATTAGAGTGGAGAGTTAGAGGGTTAAAGGTGTTGGTAGGAGGGTTAAAGGGGAGAGTTGGAGGAGAGGGTTAGAGGAGATGGTTAGAGGTACAGGATAGAAGGAGGTTATAGGTGAGGGTTATTGGAGAGGGTTAGAAGATTAGAAAGATAGGATAGAGGTGTGGGTTAGAAGTGTAAGTTAGAAAAGTGGGAGAGCCATTGAACTTAAAGGATACAAGAATTTGATTATATTACTAAATTCTTATGGATAAATATGTAATGGAAACATATTCAACATTATAAATTTTAATAACTGTACTTTGCCATTGGAAATTATGTAAACCGCAGACATTAACTATTATCAAAATATATCTCAAAATAAGAGTAATTACTACTCAGTATTAATGAGTCAGTGGTAAGATTAAAGAATCGCTACAAAGGTTAATAATTATACTAACAAGAAAAGGTATTTTGGTTGAGACTGTGATAACTTTGAGCTCGGGTTAATGGCTGTGTAACTTCAGACAATTCCCGAGGTAAAGAACCACACTTTTTATGCGTGATATTCATTCTAGAAATGTATAAATGTATATAGGATGAACATCATTAACTCGGGTTCTACTTAATTGCAAGTAATAGTAATCATTGTGTTAAAAATAAATAATAAAATATTGAATATATACTATCTATTATGAATTATATGTACAATGAAAACAATAATACTGTCAACAATAAGGTGTGAATAATATAGATAATTAATAATGCTTTGTATTACTAGTGTATGTAGATACCAAGGTTTTAAATAATAAAATATTGATGTATAATATACTATCTATTATAAATTGTGTGGATTATATGTACAATGAAAACAATATTCATAAAAATGTAAATATGATATAATATTGTATATATATAGGTCTATAATATAAGCGATGCTCAACTAACAATCAATGTAAATGTATATATATCAAGCTATAGTCAATTAATATTTATATATGAATACCATTGTAAATCCACTATATTATAAATGCACTACTAATAATACTGATACTTATGAATTATATAAAATCATATAGTATAAAATACAATATAGTATAAAATACAATATAATATACTATTCTATATATTATAACATACTAGATAAATATATACTTGCCACTTTATAATCACATCATTATATAATACTCTAGGATAAGAATTTGTAAAATATATATATAACTACTATAAAATATTAGCTTTTTGCAGTAACTTTACCCTATCTCTGGAATAATACCAGACAGTATATAAGTAAGAACCACCTATTATATATTATACATATATATATATATATATATACATATAAATATTAATATATATATATATATATATATGTATATGCAATAATACATTAGTTATACATAGTGAATAACATATATTATATCACATTTAATTAAATGTGTATGATTATAAATTTGAATAGAAAGATTAGTCATGTGACTATATTTAAGAGCAGAGAATAAATAGTCGTGTCTATGAGTAAGAGATTACAAAATGAAAGTGAGAACTAGTGTATAACTTTTAACATTTGAATATTTATATATACATGTATATTATTCAATACTAATAACATGTATAGTGTATATATCATAGAGTAGATGTTCATATATAAAAATTTACCAATTAAAAGTTATATTGTATTGTATTATTAATTCTTACTGTATTTAGTATGTTTAGCAACTGGTCAATAATCTATATGTAGTGAATTCACATATATAACAACATTACAACTATTACGATATGTTAAATATTAAATGCATATTTTATTATTATTTTAATTAATGTACTATATTAAACATTATTGAGATCGGTTAAATATTCGATAGCATGCATTCGCTAACCCAGTAGTTAAACAGATTATATAATATGATATTAATAAATATCATATTACGTATAATTTGTATAGATGTTTGTATATATATGATATTAATTAATATCATATTATGTATAATTTGTATAGATGTTTATATATATATATGATATTAATTAATATCATATTATGTATAATTTGTTTAATAACAATTGGTTTGACGAAGACATGGTATTCTATTTAACAGGTTGCAATCATTTGTAACAATATCCTAATCTATAATATATCCCTAGTTATGGAATTAATAGAGTTCACAGCATCGAGAAGATTAAATCGAACATGAAAATGTTATAGACTATTCACTAGTTGGCTATCAAACAAAACCAATACATACTATTCTAAAGACAGCCAATATTAGGACCAATTAAATATTCCCTTTTTTAAATTAATGTTTATGATTATTAATATAATATAATATAGTTAATAATATTAAACACAATGTGTATTATAAATGTTTTATTATAATGTTAATAGAATATAATTTATATAATTATAAATTATGGAAATTAAATTATTAAATATATTTTTAAATATATATATTTATCTACAGTTAATGAGACACGGTAATAGTCTATATATATATATCACTAACATCGAATTTATAATTGTGTTGTCATTTACGAAATGTTAATATGTTAACAGTAGATCGTGAGATCTATATAATGTCATAATAAAATTAAATAATACTAATGAATAATTTATAATATTTATGATATTTATAAAATATAATTACCCTTGCTGCAACAGTAAAATAAATCATAGGAAAAATAGGAGATTTAATAATAATATATTATTTTAAAAAACAAATACGTTCATTTATACAAAAGTAGATATAAAAAGAAACCCGAAAATAATATTTAATTTTATATATAGAGTAAAATTACCTTTACTTTCTAGAATACCTTCCAGAATGTAGACTTTATATGTAGACTTTAGAATGTAGACTTCATATGTAAAAAAAAACATTAATTTAAACCTTATTATGGATTTGTAAAATATAATTTGTAGAACTGTAAATATATTAATAATATTATATGCGGTATTTTTGTCAAATATAAGAATTATATAACATATTACAAACCATATTAATAAATATATTGCTAATTATTTAAAAAGAGGTTTAAATTAATAAATAAATATCATGTTACCTGGTAAATGTTACCATACGTATATGTATTAGTTTCATAGAATTATCAGAAGAATATTTTAACTTAGTCCAAATACAATGAGTTAACATAAATAATATTTTAATAAATTGATATTTAGGTTACCTGGAATAAATATACAAATACTGTTATTAAAAAATTAGTAACCAATTCCTAGTTATTTATAAATATTAGCCTTCCTTTGTGTAACTAATTAGATTGTTAACATATCAGTTAAAATAAGTAATATTGTTTTAAATTGTGTATTTTTGAATGCATTACAATTATACATTATTGGAATGCATTTTGTATGCATTAATTATATTACATTATATTTATACATAATTAGAGTTCATCAGAATTATACATTATTAGAATACATGTAATTTATTTTTTAATTTAACCATTTAAAATATATGTATTTCTTTAGATGATATAGTGCGACATTACCTTACATTAATAGTCATTACTACTATTAATAGTCATTAATACTATTAATAGTCATTAATATTGGAAATATTGAATTCATTTATGGAATAATAATTTATGAGTTTTGTAATTTGATGTTTTTATTTATTATATTATTTATTTATATTATACAAATTTTATCAAACAAATATTTACCGTACTGACCATTTTTCATTTCAACTTATCAAATACCTCTTCAAGAATATTGATCCAATCAAACTTCTTAATATAATCATACCGTGGTTTAGTAAACTCTACGAAATAGGGGATAAATTGTCGATAATAGGAAACTAATTCTAAAAACGATCACATGTCTATAAGATAGGTTGGGTTGGGTCAGGAATAGATTAATACTTTTTATCAGGGTTAGACATTACTACATTTTAGATACTACATAACTTAATAAATTAAACTTGCTCTGAATTAACGAGCATTTTGAGGGTTTAATTTCAGATCATAATACTGTAGTTTTCGAGATAACATTGCTAATTTATCACACTTTTAATCTATTATAGAATCAAGATCTTAAGATTTTCACTTCCTAATCATGATTGAATAAAACGTAAGAAGATAGTTGGACAATTATACATTCCCATGAATGGACTTTCGAGTATATTCATACAGTCCATGCTAACCTGCATTAAATGCGATTTTCAATATGCGAATGCGAATTGGAGAATTTAATGTTTTAAATCGAATGTAAAAACATTGCGGATCCTCTAAGAGCATCTAATGCTTAATCGATTCAGGGAAGTAAATATGTATCACTAACGGTTCTGGCATTTATACCTTTAAAATCATTGTATACTTCAATGGATCATGGTTTTTTATCAACTAAGACAAGATGTGCAATATATGAGGAGCAACTAGGTTTAAAAATCCCGGCTTCAATATGAGTATTTAGATATGCTTCTGTGCAACTGGTTAGGAAGGATTCGTACATAGGATAACTTGACTGGATACTCTTCATGTAGCTTTATATTATGCTTGACCTTGTTACAGAATCCGACATCATGTTCTCCTTCATATAATACTCCTTGGTATTCCGTAACTAAACGATAGCAACGTATTCATTTTGTTTTACTGGACCAATTTTTATATTATCCAGTTGATAATTTAGTTTTTATGAATTTGGTAAGCTTTTTATCGATTCGACAAGAAGGCAATTCATTTCCTCATACGACTTCCACCCCGAAGAAAGGATCTTGACTAAAGTAATTATTTAGCTCTACGGATACTATGCCGTCTTACGTATGCCCAATTAACTAGTTAAATTATATTTGTGGGTTTTAGGGAGTTATCGGTTTCAATATATACTTACCCCACCTTATTTCGGATACAACAGTCGAATATATTCTGCAAGCCAGCTACAATTATTGTTTAGAAGAAGCGAAGTGTAAACCTCCTTCACTATTACTCACAAGGGTAACTCACCATCTGCCTTGGATAGTTTCAATCTATCGGAAAATTCGTTAATTAATATATCCGACAGATATTTTTATTGTAAATCTAGACTGACATACGACAATTCGGCGCCAGTATTTTAGAAATCCATATAATATATTCCATTCAAAGAAATATTTGAGAATGGACGATGTTCAGATAGATAGCAATTTATTTCTTCCTTCTATATCATCGCATTGATTGAATAAGCGACTCGTTTCTGGAAAATGTTCTGAAAAATGTGAAATCTGCAGTGAGGGAAAAAGTATTTCTATAATGACTGGCGTCAGAATATTGGAAGTATAATTTTTTGAGAAGAGTCGGATCATTAATGATATTTAGTGGCATATATACTGTAAGAGTAGGTATATTAACTTGAGTAGTAGGTAATATAAACTAGAGTAGTGGGTACATGCATAGCGTTACTTAATATTTTGGTAGGGATTTTTGTGCATTTATGCCAGATAAAAGATTCTCAATAGTACTAGGACTAGATATAAGGGATGATAGCATATATGGAGAGGAAACCGTTGTTTAAACAAATTGCACTGTCCCAGATCCATTATGCATTCTACATATGGCTCGATAGGCTGGTATTGGTGTGCCTATGTTTAAAGGTAATTTATTACCTTCAACCTCAGGTTGGCGGAATGTAAAGTTCAGTAATTGTTTTTTAACCTGAACTATTTAGATAACTCTCGGACTTTCTAAGCTATTTGCTATATTTCTAAGATGAAAAACAATATGTATTATCAGCATTATATCTTCTTTTAATTACCACTGAGATATCATTATCTTAGATAGAATTACACAATCTCTGAATAAGAACTAATTATCGCTGAGATTTAGTATATTTACATCCAGACTCCAATTCTCAGTCATGGAAAAGTATCCACAAACTGTTGGCTAGGTCGTGTTTAGAATAGCAATCATAATGTTCGCGATTATAGAATAATCTCCCTCGTGGTTCATCATATATAGAAAATGTTACTAGAGGAGCATTTGCCATGATTTCAGAGACTATAGATATACTGAATACTCTATGTTCCGTCTCTAAACGAGCATCACGCACGAAATTAATTAATAATAATTGGATATGCTCTCATACCGTGCAATGATTTATGTAAGTTCACTATTAATTCATTTTCGTATAAAGAAGTGAGACACGCATACACTAAGATTCTACATACTTAATAATACTAACTTAACGCGAAATGCCGCAATTATACCGTATATATAATAAATACATACTACACTTGAATAATAATATGTTAATAACGATATACAATTAGTTGAACTACATATTAATTATCTAATATTTTGCATCCTTTCGTAGTTCAGTACATACATTCTGTCAATGTATTTTGATCAGTGATATAATGCTATTCGCTGCGCCAATTGTAATAAATAGGATTAGTTTTATTCTAAATTTCTATGAAATTATGAGAGTATATGATAATAATATTAATAATGGTAGTACCTAAAGTAGCCTGAAATTGACTATTTCGATAGTTAATATTTCCTTTATGGGATTAACCTATACGCGGAACTGGTCAAACGGAACACACAATAATATATATATATATATATATATATATATCATAGCGGCTTTAATTTAATTTTAATCTATAATATTAAATAAAATAATATTATTCATAAATTTATTTATTTACTTGTAGGCGTGTCTAAAGTATTTTGATTGAAAATTCAAATCCTTCAATGTAAATTTCTAATTCAAAATATTCTCATTGTAAATATGAGATTATATATGTTAAGTAAATTATAGGTGTACATTTAATACGTAATATATTTTTTATTTTATATTTGATTATTATAAAATAATAAATATCGTAAATGAATATGACATGCAATAATAAATTATTATTTATTATTTTTAAAATAACAATATTTATATACGTTGATTGTCATGTTTAGAATCATTGGACATTATTGGATCATTTGACAGTAGGCTTTGAAAGTCGATTTATTTTATGTGGTAAGAGAAAATATATAGAATAATATGTGATTAAACTTTAATTTTTTAAAAATAATTCTTATGCACAATATTTAGTGTAATATAAGAATATTTATAATTTATTTAATATTATACGAAAGTCGAAAATAATATTATATTCATAGATTTAAATTAAAATTTACCAGGAAAATTAAAAATCTATGAGTATAGTCAATATTATAATCAATATTGCACATGATATCAACTTTAAATAATATATAAGCGAATTATATTCTATTTGCATGAACTTCTAAGGATTTATTAAGACAAACATTAATCAGACCTCAATTTCTTTTTTTTCAAAATTTGATTCCGAAATCTATTTAATTCGAAATTTAAAAATGTTCAATTTGTATTATAATACATTATCTTACAAGTTTATTTTGATGGTAATAAAATAGCTATTTTTAACGATACTAATTATGTTCATATGATAATAAAGTATGTGTATAAAATATTATCTTATATAATTTTATATAGGAACTTAATTGATTATAATAAAATATTTGGTATATGGTAACTTAAATAATAGTAAATAATAACATATAATTAAATATAATATATTAAATATATATTATATAATATATAAATTAAATATAAAAAATAACATATTTATGCAATACCAATTTCTTATAATAATTGAATACAAGAAATTTAAAACATATGTATTATTTATAATTGATAGATAATGACCTTAATGGATTTCTTGAATTTTCTTTTTAAATATGCGTTCACAATAACCATATCGATAGCTTCGAATAAACTAATGATACTAGCACCGATGTACATGCCCATGGAACCGCCTATGTCGCCTTAATACAATATGTCATGGAATTAGTAATTATTATCATAAGTGATTGATTAACCTATATCATAATTAGCATAAATTAATACTAATATTAGGATATTTGTGTAAAATTATTAACAATGCACATTAATAATTATTACGGTATATGGAGTAACTCATTATAAATATTTAGTAGTGTACACTAATAAATATTTATTATCAATTAACGTACGTAAGTTAATTAATACAAGATAATCTTAAACTGTCATAGATAATATAATAATTCTATATAGAAACTATCATTATAATATGTAATATAAATATTTAATTATATAATAAATGCAATTAGGGATTATATTTGCAATTAGGTTATACTTAATCAACTTCTTGTATTGGATAGAAATATATACAAAGTACGAAACTAACTCAATAATGCAATAAAATTGTATGATTTGATTTTTTCTTGGACAGAAATTTTTAAATCGTTTATATAAATCGTTATTTCTAAGAAATTCTCACTGCACGAAAGGAAATTATTATTATATGGTTAACATTAGAATAGCAATACATAAGTCGTCTCTAGATGAATCATTAAAATATAATATCATTAAATAAATAAATACGCGAACTATTCTATATTAACCTTGAAAATGTATTCCCTAAAGAAGTTTCCCCGATAAATCGTTTCATCTCTCGGTGCACTTCTTTTAATTTAAGAAGCAATAGACTTTTCGGTGGATCAAATATTGTAGTGTTTATACTAAACAAGCAATCCTGATTACTGTATAAAGTTTCTGAACTATATTTCCATATATGGAAATATTTATAATTTAAATATTATGATGATGATTATCCTTATAACATTAAGTTTGTTTCTTATTTTAAATAGACCACTCCAGCTAACATATCTGTTTCAATAAAGGTTTTAAAAGTATTAAAACTCGACATCAATTCAGCTCCTTTTGAAATAATAGGTATCGTATAATTGCCGTATAGAACATGAAGCTGATAAATAATATATGGGTAGAGTGGTTAGTAAAATATAGATTATTAGAAATGATTACGTATAGTTAAAATGTATTAGTAGGATTATTACAAATTCTCTATTTTTAAAAATTGTTAGAAATATATTTGTTATAAGAATTAATAAGAATTGATAATTAATTCTTTAATAAATTATAAATTCTTAATTATGTAAACTATTATATTAATGTTTTAATTAATAATGTATTACTAGTATAACATTTATAGGATACTAATATATTATATAATACTATCTAAAGCTATGTAGTTATAGAAAGTTGTTTATAGTTTGTTATATTTAAAATTATAAAATTTCAGAAGGAACTTTTTTCAATATAAATGAAACCTTAATATCTCTTTTAATTATATGGAGCAGATTGCTTAGGAGTGAAGAATTGTATATGCTCTCATAGAGCTTGCATTCGTATATTGGAAATAAGGAAATATCATTATAAACTTTGGGGAGTCGAATCTGAGTTTAATCGGTTTTAATCTCAATTTAATCAGTATATAAAATTAATGTATAAATATATTAGTAATAAGTAATATTATTAATAAATCGGGGATCGGATGAAATTTAAATTATATATCACGAACTATTTTATATTAAAATTAAATATCCCAAAAAACTGTTATGTAATATTTGTTATATGTATTACTAAACTTATAATATAATATAAATGACATGAAATGCAATACATAAAATTATTGAATTAATTACTACGTTATGATAAATTGCATAAATTATGATTTTTAATAGTGATTAATAATAACAATATATTAAGTGAATAATATACTTAATACAAAACAATATAGATTAAATTCAATATATTTAAAATATATTCATCTTGATATGTATAAGTATTTTAATTAAATTATAATTATAATATATATATTAACATATATTAATGTACAACAAGAGTTGTTAACTATATGTAATTATACAAACTATAGTTTGTATATATAAACAATATAGGTCATTTCATTTTTAGCATTGCATAATTTATTTGATAATATTAAATAACTATAATAAAATATGAAATATAAATTGAACAAACTATTACCATAATACACTATGTTTGACATTCTTCTTAGACAGGAAATTATATTTGTATAGGTTTTTTATGTCACGCTATTGATAAAAGTATTACTATAATGTAATAATAATAATTATCTAATATTTATACAAATATATTTTAAGTTTAGTTAAGACTATATTTTAAGTTTATGCTGATTTAAATCTAACTTGCATATTGTTATAAATATTTTCTGATTCCATTACGAAAGTTGCAATCTCTTCTTTTACTAATTCTCTACATTTAAATGTAACTAGTTTATTTTGTATAATAATGAATACGCTATATAGCTAATTGTTTAAATATATTATATAATAATATATAGCTTTAGATAAAGATTTAAATCTCTCAGTGTAAATAAACTTATACATATATTATAATCGTATACTTATTTAATATATAATATGAATTTAAAAAATGAAAACCTTGCTATATTTAGTTTGCTTCCGGTTTTAGATTGATTCGTTAGATGTTTTATGTAATCTTTTATCTTCTTTATTATGCCAGTATTATGCACCATATATTTCAAATTTTTGCTGAGAATAGGAATAATTCTCAGACAGATTAAATACTATCTTCATCAATACAATACACACTACAATAATATTATAATCTATACAATAATATATATATAATAATATGCGATATTATAATATACAATACAATATAATACTTACATATCTATTTATCTAATAAAATTTAATTATAATAATAAAATACCACAAAAGAAATATGTACTTTATTTTAATTATAAAAATAAATTAATAACTTAATTAGGTACAATTAATTAATTAATTTCATAAACTTTAATATATTTAAAATCTACTTCGCAATTATGATACTAAGCAAAATACAACACACTGCATATTATATTACGTTTTATCCTTAGCATTAATTATACTATATGCAAACCAACATCTTTATACGCATTAATTTAACATAGCTGTAACTGTTCTTTAGGTTGCTGGCATGGTCCCCGAATTGTAGATATATGTCCTGTTGAAGATACATATATTTTATAAGTTCACGTGTATATATAATTAAAGTAGTACATTCAATTGTTGTTTTAGAGTATATTGATATCATACAATATATAATATGCAATATTATAAATTGTATGGTATCAATATACTCTAAAATAACATACTAGAATTACTAAACAATGCTTAGTTAATTACCGAGATTATTAATTAATGAATTATATATAACTTGTATTTATAAGTAATTATAAGTATTTATAAGTACTTACTGTAATGACTACACATGTACTTACCATCATTTTGTTTTCGAGTTCTTCAATCTTTGAAAGTGGTTGTATATGAACGATGAATTTGAGTTTTATTAGTAATTCAGAGTAGAGGTCTAAAATATCTTCAACTTTTCGAATATTTATATTAATATTTTCCTTTTGAATTATCATTAATATATAAATAATATTTAAACTTAGTATTTCTATATAGTTATTTTGGATTTATACTATTATGGCGTATACATTATAATTAATAATATTATATTACAAATTATAGTATCGTATAATCTATAGATTATAGTTCATAAAACCTAAGAATTACTTGGAATCTTGGATAAAACTAATTATTTGTATTTTATATTTTAATCAAAATTATTAAAATCTATTATATAAACTTTTGCATGTAGTACTATTTGTTAGGTAATATTGTAGTTTATACAGTCGGCTTTCTTATACTTATTTATTTATAAATATGTATATATATATAAATATATATATATATATATATTTATATATATATATATATATAAGGTATATATATATATATATATATATATATATATATATATCTACCTTATATATAGATACACTTATATTATTTGAAAGAATTTGGATGTTATAATCGATTATATGTTGGGATATATTCTTGCACTTAATCATTCCATTTGTAATGTCCAAAATGTAATTTCCGAGATAACTTCTATTTATATATATTATAATAATATTAATTATTATTAATTGAATAGAATAATTTTAAATGAATAAAAGCATAAATTCGCCTGGTAGCAGGCGAATATAAACTGATATAATTAAGTTTATATAGCTTTATAATACAAAAGCCCGTAATATCCGAGAATACATTCGGTTTTTGTATTAGACATTTTAAAAAGAGTATTATAAAGTATACTTACCCTTTAATCACTTGCATATTTTCGTAGATATGATATACATGTACATCTCTGGGATGGTGTTTGTTTCTTATTGAGATGTGGCCATAATACGAAGAATTGATAGTCTGCACTGCACTGCGATTATTGGGAATACATAATTCTTTGAGTTAAGTTGAAGTTTACCTCATTTAAAAGAATTACAATTATTCTAATATATAATGTACGAATACAATATATCACAAATTCTTTTGACACAATATATACTCTATATATGATATATAATATATATTCATATAATGAACATAAACATACAATCATAATCTTGTTACCTAATCACGTTATCTATCTTGTTGATAATGTTTTCTAATTCAATTATTACACCATATCTCCAGAATTCATTAGGATATGTTCTGCTTTCCATCTATTGTGATGTTACAATTATAATATATAATCTGATATATATTTCATAGATAATATGCGAGACCTGAGTGATGACCGATAATCCGTAAGTCTGAGTAAAAATCACTAATACAACTACATTCTTATAATTCTATATTGAATGGATGATAATTCTCAAATATGATCATTATTAGAATACCTTAACAACTTAACACCAACAATTTCTGATTAAGTTGTATGTGACATATTCAGGTATACGTTTTGTTAATGATTATATATAATTACATACTACAATTCAATAGAAAGTATTTCAGAATAGAAATAGAAATCATGCTTTGCAATGAAATTATAAAATAGTATATTATAATAATATATTATATTTATGTTATACTACATAATTACATAATACACATTATAACTATTATATATTTAACTATTATATCATATTAATTAAATATTTGGAATTTTATGTAATATAATATATAAATAAGCATTCTTACGTTTTTAGATACGTACTTTTTTTATTAACTTAAATACGGAATTTCCCATATTAGGTAAACTTTCTAATTCCATGGCAAAGTATGGTTGAAGAAAATCATCTTCGTACAACAAATACACCTGTTCAACAACTATTTGCGAATGTATTTGTAAATATAATCGATTCAATATATTAATTATTTGGTAAGAAAGCTATTTGTATAAATTAAGCTAACCGTATGTATTGAGGTATGTATAAATTTTGGAAAATCTCTCGCGAATTTCATCGTATTTCATTTTCAAATTATCAACGACTTGGTAAAACATATCGTTTGTTGGATCGATGGCTTCCAATGTCTGTTATTCATATTATTATGTTTGATAAGTATGTATATCTACTGTACCTCGATATTACATTGTCATTTTAAGGTTGATCCTAATATTAATTACCTCGTTCAAAGCAAATTGCATAAGTAATTTGTTTGTTTCAACTTTTTCCTTTATTTGCCTCTCTCTAGAATCTAGTGATTGATTAACCTAAAATGTGTAAGTATGTGTTCGGTGCATAATATCATTAAATATTATAGTTGTAGCTACTATGTTCTGGCACATTAACGGAAATCCAACCAAAGTCAGTCACTTTTATTTGAATTCTAATTACCCCATTATTATATATATATATATATATATATATATATATATATATATATATATATATATATATATATATTAATAACATAGATTACATGAATTTTTTAAAGTTATTTTAATTACATTTGTTTATTATTATTATTAAATGTAATGTTATTATTATTATTATAAACTTGGGTATATTTTTTATTTATAGATATAAACCATAGATATAGTACATGTATTTAACATTTTATAATTAATTCTGACCGTTTTGGATATATTTCTGAGATAGTCTCTTTTGGTATTCATAACTCCTCTATTGTAAAGGTCTGATGCTGCGTAAGATATTGATGTAATGTATTCCATATTCTCACAATCCTCCGGGCATTGACAAATCTTTGTTTTCACTTTCAGAAACATTTCTATTATAATTACAATTAATTATATATTGGTTAACATTCTAATTATGTAGTTGGTTAAATTTACAAATAACTAAAGTTTCAGTTTGAGAGACTTTGGAAACCTTTGAGAACCATTTAATATCCCTCATATCACTGAATGCTCTAATACCCATTGCACTTACTATACATTCATTTAATGTGTGTTATTTAAGTACTCCCATTATTCATATACGACGGATATGCCTTGAGAACTCAAGATCCATTTAAGAGTACTTTGAAATCCCTTTAAGTGCCATTTGATCCATTTTAGAGTTAATAAAGAAATTTTAGAGACTTTCGAGAACCAATTTAATAGACAATATAAACATGAGAATTTTGAGAATTTGATAATTCTGGTATTCGTTTGATAATGAGGAGAGTCTTGAATTACATTTGTAAATTTTGATGATTGCAGGAATAACTTATAGCAGTCGAAGTTACTTAAACATATTGAGAAGCAATGAGATACCTATAAGATATATTGTATACTTTTAAAGCACTTTAAGAGTCATAGGAATAATAGATACCTACTTTAGACAAAGGAGAACTCCTAGAAACCTTAGAGATATTTAAAAGCTCAGCTTTAGACAATATATTTCTTAGAAATCTGAGAGACCTTTATATAACTACAAACTCTGACAATGCTGAGAGTGAATTCATAATAACAACGATAGAATGTTATCTACATTGACCATTGAGACTATTATTCCTATGAGAACAATGAAAGTACTGCGGAATCTGTGATCATTTGAAATCGATCCTATACTAGCTCCTTTAAGGATTTGACACCCCTTAGAGAATACCCAGAGATATTTTGGAGGTATTTGATTAATCATGTAAAAATCATTAGTTAACACATTACAAATAGCATCCCACAGTGAATTGATGATTAATCGTATAAGATATAGATGCATCAAGGTATAGTAAATAGTCAATTAAAATATGTATAATATCTATATAAAAGAGTTTTAAGATGTTTTAACTAAGTTACAATCCATATTTTAACTAACTTGTAAATATTTCCATACATTTCCACGAAGATCCAATTTTACAAATATCCGTTTTACCTAAAATTAATTGTTAAAAACCATTATACTAATTGTTAAATATATAATATAACATAATATATAGATATACAATATATCATAATACCTTTATCTATAGATGGCATATAAAAATGTCTGCAACCGCATTTCTTAATGACAAAATCAGTGAGACATTCTTGAATGCAGTTTGATTTGTGGTAGATTTTGTAAAAATTAAGTGTTTTATTGTCACAATTACCATAAGGCGGAGGTAAGTTGGTACTCTGTGGATATTAGCGTATTTTATGAAATATCTTATAATCCATATGTAATTTACAAACTGTGTATTATAATTATTTACAAGTCAATAGTTATTACAGTAATTGATATTTATAAATTTAAGAATTTGTATTTAATTAATTATTAATTATTTAAACAATTCGATATAGTTATATGTAATTTTAATAATTTGATGAGAATTGTTAAGATAAGGAAAGTTTAAAATTCATCATATTCTTTTTGATTTAAGTGATATAATATATAATTCATACTATTTGCATTTTGACAAAGAAAAGTATTGCATATTTAATATAAGTTCATATTATATATTTATCTATGATTTATATTAAAAAGTATTTATAACATTTTATTTAACTATTTATCCATATAATTGCTTATTTATCTCTATAGTTAAAATATTATTCATACTATGATTATAAAATTGTATAATATGCTAGCAATAATAACAAAGCAGTTCAATCTAACATATATATTCAGATTAAACTTAAACTGATATACAACAAATATACAATGATACAACAAATATACAATGCTTGCTATCGATATGAAATTATTATACAATACATTATTAGTCATATATATAATATATTGTAATATGTCAATGACTTTTTTATAGTCGAGAGAGATGAACGTATGCATGCCCACTGGAATCGAGATGCTCTGCTGGTCAATTGACCGGTGGTGGTGCTGAGATCGCATAGCAATACGAAGGCCAATAGCGTTGTTGGGTCCAAATGTATACTGGTACTGTTCGACGTTAATCATCATATATAGACCACCGCTTGTTCCTGAATAAGTATATATATTTATCATAAACATTAAATGACATGTAAATAAGGACATGCCGTAGTTATTAAATATATTCATATAGGTTACATAATAAACTAAACTAATACAAGAATTAGTAAAATGTAAAGGCATTTGAATAAACACGTATAGTATAATTTAACTATTTTATACATTATCGTGTTGAGTCAAATAAATATATCTATATATGGATCAATAATATCAATAATAGATACATAATATCAAAATTTAAATTAAAAATAAAAACCAGTTGAATTAATCATAGAAGTATCCGATACGTCGTGATTAAAGGTATAACAAATCCCGCCATCTGTACGATCCTCGATGAAATCACTTCTTTTACATAATTGTCCCCTCCATTTGCAACTGCGTTTGCAAAATAAATGCAATGAAGATATCTGACAAAGATAAATATTAACTTGCGGTGGATAACCTGACCAGAATGTTGTCAATGTCCATGGCGGTATTCACATATAAGTCTGTTACACTCTCGTTAGATTCGTATTTGTCTGTATCATGTTAATAATGATATAACTACATATTAAAAAATCTAGAACATCTATGCACATCCATCATATATAATGGTACCTTAAATGTAGAATCAAAAATGTTCTATAATCTGTAATAACTATTAGCTCTATGTATAAAATACCTAATAGTTCTAACCAATATTCATTGAATTATAATTAGCACTTGGTCCATATAAATCATAAAGTAAAGATGTGTAATTATACTTTTCCACTAATAACAACCTATTAATGAATACAAATGAGAATATTTAGAATTATAATAAAATAATTGGGTATTACGAAGTAATTAAACAAAAATACTCTTGTATTATTAAATAACAGTAAGCATTATATATATTTCTAACTTAAAAACATTCTGATTACAAATGGTGACTGCAGGGAAGGTAACTGATTCGCGGTATTGATCTGCCAGCAAAATTGTCACCGGTCTCGACAAGTAAAAGTTAATGCGATCTATGCATTGATATACGAACATCCACGAACTCAACATAACAAGCATTAGCCACACTGTCCTGCAAACAACGATTGATAGTAAACTATCTATAACGTTGGTTGATGAACATCTGTTATCATTTACTAACCTTCTTTTTGCCGAATGGTTTCTATTTGTGAAATATCTCAAACCATGTAGAGTTGTAATGTCTCCAAAATTAGCAAAACAATCAAAAAAACCTTTAAAGGTGGACAATGAAATAGATGGTTCCATGTTGGGGCAATTTTATTTGTTATTTATTTACATCCATTATCATGATTATTTCTAATTTTCTGGAATTCAATTCCATATATTTGATGATGACGTTTTGAGTTACCAGATGCTATCGCTGGACAATAATAATAATTTATCTCTCATTAATTGTACTCATAAAATACGAAATTGGTTATTCAATAACAATTTGCTACTGAATCAACAAGTTACACTTGATTAATATTAGGATTACTAAAATTGTAATAAATACCGAATTCTCTACATTTTTAATTGACAATTTAACTGTACAACCTGCTAATATCATAAAATGTCTGGGTATCATTAACGATTAATACATACTTTCCAACTACCATCTGAATTTACTTTTAAAAATACTTTTATCATTTTAATTAGGTCGAACATTTTAAAAATTATGTCATTCAATATTCATTATTAATGTCATTCAATAATTTAAAGATTATTTCTCAATCTTGTATTATAACACATTCAAACTATTGAAATTCTATATATTATTAATAATAATCACTATAATAATATTAGCAAATGTCTATAATTAATGGATCATGTCTTGAAATGTGAAATAATTAACGTAGATTGCATTAAGCGCTAAGTAGTCGGGCTACATATATGATATTATTAAACAAAAGGAAAATACTCTTCCGATAAGATCAAGTAATAGCCCATAACTATCAAATGATAAATTAAATTTATATAAATATGGTATAAGGAGTTTTAGTGTTTTAACGCTAATTAACAAGAACAATCTATACTTGTGAACATGTAACTCCATAAAAGCATTTAAGATTGCTTTGGAAAATAATTGACTTCCTTCTTTGATAATATAAACTACCAACCATATTATTATAATTAATTTTTTCTATCATTAATCTAAAGAGATATACAAATGTTAATTTATTATTTCGTGTATAAATAAACATTTCTATTCAATTGAATTCAATGGATGGATAGATGCGTGGATTTAAAATATTTTAACAAATCTTGAGTAAAGAACTTATAATTTAATTAAAGAATAATAATTTGTATGCTCAATATTATATAGCTTATACGTAGAATCGTATAGAGAAACAGTTATATTCTGGATTTATGATGATATATATATTTGTTTTGAAAAAGGAAATAAAATAAAACTTGATTTATTAGATATATTAGCTGCATTTAAAAAAACATTATATATTATATTAACTAAAAAATTGAAAATATTAGTATACATTGCTATTAGATTGAATTGCATACACTACAAAATACAGTTAAATTATCTTAAATAAAAGCAATATTAGTACAGTGTATCTATAGGATTAAGATCATACCGTTCTTATTTATTAAACTATATTTATTATATTTTATTAGAAAAATTATATAATAACTTACTAATATCGAGAATTATTCAATGACTAACTATGATAGTAATTTACTAAACTGGTTACTTAATAACTTACTATAATGCGTAATAATTTATTATTAAACGTTATTGTTAACCATACCTAATTCATAAATTTATCTAGATTATATAAGCAGAATACTTTTCCAACTGTAACCATTGATTATGTAATAATAGTACCAGGTGATAAAGCAAAAATGCCTAGAAGTAATTCTAGATAAATACATGTCACTAGACTAACATATATTATATATAATAAATAAGGTATTCTATCATTTCTGGGATATCTTAAAAATCTTGAAATTATATTAGAATCTTGTATTCTATCGCATATTAACTTTCGAGTACAATTTTATTATGGATATTTGAACTATATACAAGTCTAATTTCAAAAGACTATATATATATTTATATATAAATTAATACAAATTGTTGTAATAATACTTTCAGAAGTCACAAAAAGCAGATTAAATGAATAACAATAAATAATAGTTATAACTTAACTGGAATACACTATTACTCGCTATTTAAAATATTATATATTATTTATTCAATTTTAATTTGTTGTGTAATATTTAAAATTGTATCGATTTAAAGTAAAAAGTTCGCTGGCTAAGATAAAATAACACCTTAATAATATCAAAACCATTATTCAAGTTTACACGATGCCCGTAGGGAATATAAATGTAGTTTATTGTCTGCTACTAGCTTGAATATCTTAAACTTGTGATTACGTTTAATAAAATTACGACATAAGTATATAGGTAAGTATATAGTTAAATTAAATTACGACATAAGTATATAGTTAAATTAAATTACGACATAACTATATAGGTAAGTATATAGTTAAATAAAATGCATTACAAAAATGTTAATGAATTAATTATTTCGTCAATACATGTTTGTATTAGTATCATTTCTTTTTGTTATAGAATTATAATAGTATATCGTCTTTAAAATATATATAATTAATATTATTACTTTATTTCTCCAAACTATACTAAAGATAAATATGATACTGTTGACTTTGTATGTAAATAAATTATTAAAATAAATTCAATCTAATTCAATTGATGGATGGATGAAAAGATTGTTAGATGATGGAGCAGTTGCTAGTTTGCTACACGAGAATATGGACTTGATTCTATAGAAAGAGATTCCTAAATGTCATATATAAAGAGATTCACGTTCACTTTTATTTTATAATATTAAACTTTATACTTTAATATATAATATATATATATTCATATATCGATATTATGAATTCAAGATTGATGCATGGATTGGGTGGATGAAAGATTATAATAACCTTTATTTTGTATTGTAGTATTAGGTTCAATAATAGTATTTACTGAATCAACTTGAGGCTCATCCGTTATAATTCCTTTTAAGTTTCGCATCATATATTTATCGGTCATTTAATTCTCGTATATTCTTCGAATACAACTGTTTACATTGTTAATAATCTCGCACTTGTGTTGTACGATGATTGAAAATAGATAGAAAAGTTCTATGTTGGTATCAACATTGTAGCCATTAGTAACTGCATACGTTAATATCAATAATTGATCATTTTAATAACCGGTATGGTCTGAGTTATTAAAGGTCAATACTTAGCAGTGTTATTTAGTTTAATATTAATCATTGTCTATGGATATATATATATATATATATATATATATATATATATATATGTATGTATATATATATATATATATATATATATATATATATATGTGTATATTTTCTATAATTAATCTGAATAGATATACAAATGTTAATTTATTATTTCGTGTATAAATAAACATTCCTATTCAATTGAATTCAATGGATGGATAGATGGGTGGATTTAAAATATTTTAACAAATCTAGAGTAAAGAATAATAATTTGTATGCTCAATATTATATAGCTTATACGTAGAATCGTATCAGAGAAACAGCTATATTCTGGATTTTTGATGATATTTATATTTGTTTTGAAACAGGAAATAAAATTATTAAATATATTAGCTGAATTTAAAAAACATTATATATTATATTAAACTAAAAAATTGAAAATATTAGTATACATTGCTATTAGATTGAATTGCATACACTACAAAATACAGTTAAATTATATTAAATAAATGTGTGTTATATATATATATATATATATATATATATATATACATATGTTTATGTATATCGTTTATTTTATTTTATAACTACATTTATAATAGTATTGCTCCGTTAATCAATATCAAATAATATAAAAGTAAAGGAAATCAATATAAAAGTATCAATTTAGTTGTACTGGTAATGGCATATATATTATTATATATAAGTAAGTTATGTAAAACAATTATATATAGTGGATTGACATCTATTATGTGGGTTCTACATATTATAAGTAAAGTTGATTTACATTACCAATTAGTCTTAAGATATATATGTGAATAGTGGCGAGAAATGTATCGGTTGGACTTATTTTTATTTCTGATATGTATTTAATTACATTGTTTTTATATACGTTTATTATTATATTATATTATAATATATATATATATATATATATATATTATATATATATATATATACATATATATATATATATATATATATATATATATTATATATAATATTATAATATTAAAATATAATATAATATTATATATATAATAAATATTGCATTTTTTATAATATAATTTTTATTTTATAATCATCATTTATTAAGACCATGAAATTATATAGTCATAATATAAAACATATATGTATTCTATTGAATTGAACGGTACTATGCCATTGGTAATATTTAGTGATACGGTACATGAACACTTGAGATAGATAACATCGTAAAATGGTTGAAAAATAAATTTCAAATAATTAACTTTTATATCATAGTTTACCTACGATATAATTATTTTCTAGGAATTGTGAGATTGTGTTGGAAACTATCTCTATTCCTATACTATGATTATTTATATACTTCGAATGAAAAGTAAAGAATACTATTATTCTAAGTTGCAGTTTAATTGAGACTCCGAATTGTAATATATACTATAAGATAAAATATAATAAAATATCTTAATCTTAATATATATAAATATAATTTAAGCATCCAATATGGATATCGTATATATCTTCGAATAATGTATAATATAATTAATAATAATATTAAAAAAATACAATAATTGAAGTAAAATTTAATATAACGGAGAAATTTTATTTGTGCAAAATATAATTTTTCTTACCAGTATTCGTCACATTATTTACTTTCAGATTCTAAAGATGATGACATTTGGTGTCTGCTTTAAAATGATTATATTACCAGTAAGTAAATTACTAATTCTTTTTAGAAATTTCTTGAAACATATTAACAAATATTTTGTAGCAAGCATATAATTATACTCTAGATAAATATGAGATAATATACGCTTTTTAAATAGATATATCCATCTTAGCAATTAAAATTATTTTGATTTTATTGTTAAAATTACTGTAAGTAAGCTATAGGTTAAAAATGTTTTATAAACCATGAAATTATTATTATAACAAGAATTAATATTGCCTAACTATCTAATCAATTTTATGAATTTAATATAAATTAATCATGGTATATAATTGAGAACGTTTGACTGGATGATATAGCATGACTTGGTTTATTATCACCTTTTATACTTTATATGTATACTTATAATAATATACTATTATAGATTATATATATAAGTATACTTCAAGTATATTAATATTATGTTATGTATTATACATCATATATATACAAAAAAATATGTAATTAAATATATAATATAAACTTTTAATTTGATGATATATTTAAAGATGTAAAATATCATAAATTGATTATATTAACTTTTAATATCTTACTATATAACAGATCTATGTCAACACAATTAATATACAACTACTATTAACATAGCATTAATTGTATTTATAATAAGTAATTACTAATAACTAATGTAAACTTTATGAATATTTATTACGAACATCGCGTAATATATCATTTAATCCTATAATAGGTAATTTGTTGTAGTTACACTTAAAACTATCAAATTTGGACCAGAAGTCGATAATGGAGGATAGCTAAGTGGAGAAGTTGAATTTTAAATAATATAATATTGCATTAAAATCTTAGATTCACTATTATCTTAGAATAAAGTAGTCCAGATAAATATTGAACCCTGACCTAATTATATAAATACTAAAACTTAACTATGTCACCATCGAAATATTTAATATATAATCATTTTATTAAATAAATATCATGGATTGTTAATCTAAAAGTATTTATAATACACATTTACTTTGTTATTTGTAAATTTAATTTTCACTTAGACTTTCTCATTATATTTAAATTTAGCAAAACCATTGAAATAATTCTTTGATTCGAGTCATTAAATGTCACGATAAACATATTTTATATTTTATTTTATAGTTTTAATTTTGCTTTAGGAAATTATTTATGATGATTATTCTTTCTCTATAGAACTCAATTACTTTGAACAAACAAAAACTATATATTGACATATTTATATTAGTATATTATTAGTATATTATTAGTATATTATAGTAGTATATTATTAGTATATTATTGAATAATTTTGTAAAATAAACTAATATATTTTTGTTTAATATATTAAGTTCTATAGAATAATATATTTATTGATATATCGTAGGGCATATTAACTATATAATATATACCGTGTTATAAGTTATAGCTGAGTGATTTATAAATTATAAATATTTTATAAACAATTATCAATAATTAGTTATTTTAAATATTATTCAATACTATAAACAATTATCAATAATTAATTGTTCCAAAATTGATTAAATCTATAATTTTGAAACTGATTAGCAATCAATAATTCTCAATAATCACTCTTACGCTGATAACGTAAACCTATAAATATACCTAACGGTTTCAACTTTGTATTAATAAAAAGAATACATATAAATCATTTCACAACATTAACGAATAGGTAAAATAGTTGTTCTAAGCGAACACTTTTCTTTATTTACAATATATTCTAACAGATAACAAATGAACTTTGAAAACTATATCAAAGATAGATAATTACATGAAAGAAATATTTTAATGGTCAAATATAAACCGCGCAAAATGGCAAAAGTGGAAAGAGAAATACGACGATCAATAAATCTTTGGTACTTTTTTGTAATATTATATAATTTAATATGAAGATAATACACAAAATAAGTGTTACACATCTTTTATAGTAACATATTTATTGAAACAGTGAATTTCGAACCTTTTAAATAATGAAATAATAATAAATTATTAATTACTAAATATTAATAAATGTACAGCGGTTTTACTCTCTCGGAACAGTAACATTGTAGGTCCGATATATAATAAATAATACATTAATGCTCCAAGAACGAAGTGTCCGCAACGGGGCACGAGTTTGTTGTTAAGTTATTGTAGTCCGTGAGTTACCCTCTATATTGGTATGTACAATTAGCCGAATGCCGGAAGAATGGCCGGATATTCAAACCCCCCGTACGATACTACGCCATGAACCGTATTTGGCCTTCTTGCGTGTTAGATTATAAGTGGTTTTAAAAATTTGAATTACAAAATTAGGCTTCATATCATGATGAAACGACCAAATGGGCGTGGCTTAAATAAAAGAAGCGTGGCTAACTCGTTGGCAGATATGTTTTAGAGGATCTGCCACGCCGATTCGTTAGATTTGTAGTCGCAGTCCGTTACAGCGTCCGACCTAGAGGTCAAGCAGGGGGCCAAGTAGGAGCTGACCCTTGACCCTACGCTATGTGTAGCGAATGAGGGGGTTGCCATAGTTCCTGTGGCATTACCCCCGCCCACTCCTTGATTTCCACCCGGAATACCTAGATTAGTGGTACCCATGCCCAGGTTGGTAGCACCCATGCCCAAATTAGCGATAGGGGCTAATGCACCGCCCGAACAAGCTGTATTTCCTATAGCATACGAGGAGTGCCCAATTGTACCGGTAGCCCCACCCCCTAGCGGTGTCAGGGGCACACTCCCAGTCATCGGACCGAAGGGCATATAGTCGCTGTATCCGGCCGTCGAGTAGGGGGCGTACTGGGCTTGCGCGTTGTAGCCGAGGTTAGAGTTCACGTGAGGTGGTACCGGGTACCGTTGCATACAACTCCCGGCATGGTTACTCCCGTTTCCGGTGAGGATATCGCCGATAGGCCCTATGCTAGCGGGAGACCATATCTGCGACGGAGGTAGCGGGGCGTGTCCGAGAGACGGAGCGTGGCCGAGGTGCGGAGCGTGCCCGAGAGAAGGGGCGTGGCCGAGTGGAGGGGCGTGGCCGAGGGGAGGGGCGTGGCCTAATGATGGTGCTAGCGGAGATTGTCGATATTGCGGAGAGGCTAGAGGTGAAGGGGACAACTTATCCTTCTTCACCGATGATGCCGTATCACTTCCATTAGAGGACGAGGGAGATGATTTCACATGTTTTCCGCAACTTCCGGTGGCTATTTGGTCATTTCCGGTTTTCTGCTGTTGTCGACATTTAGCTCGGCGATTTTTGAACCAAACCTGCGAAATATTTTAAAATATCATTCATTTGCATTTTATAGATTACTTAATTATCGAGGATATTCGATATTATGATAAAATATTGTTAAATATCAAATATTGAACAAATTGGATTAAATAAAGTTTTAACGTGCGAAAGTAGATAAATAATATTTTGAATATCAAATAAGATGTAACAGTAACCAAGTAAACGGTTATTTGATCCTTTGCATATACGTCTAGTTAATTACGCAATCGTAACTCATATATTCATGTTTGTTGACATTTACGACGGGTTATGTAGGGGATAACAAAGCGTATTGTTACGTAATATTTCGCTGTATTGAGCAACATTTCTTACCCCTTAAACATCTTTTATGTAGCATATAGTGGAAATTGATATTGATTAGATATACGGATGTAGCTACAGCTATAGCTATAGCTATAACTATAGCTATAACTATAGCTATAACTATAGCTATAACTATAGCTATAACTTTAGATATAGCTATAGCTATAGCTATAGCTACAGCTATAACTATAGCTATAGCTATAGCTATAGCTGTAGCTGTAGCTATAGCTATAGCTATAGCTATATCTAAAGTTATAGCTATAGTTATAGCTATAGTTATAGCTATAGTTATAGCTATAGTTATAGCTATAGCTATAGCTGTAGCTACATCCGTATATCTAATCAATATCAATTTCCACTGAAGATATCCCCGTGGGGTATCATCATGGGTGGGTATTATGAGGAAACCTACGCCTGTTAACTATTGGTAGGGTTCGAATGGGGTTCGAGTGGGGTTACGGAAGAGGTTAGTCGACGGACACAAATAGCTTTTCATCAGCGGAATTCAAGATCGGACTCTCGTGTAGTGAATGCTTATCGAACAAAGGATCGGTCAGTTTTAATCTCTTGCCAGACCATGACCACACATCGTACAGACCGCACAGTCGACCATCACCCGCACAACTGACCACTACGCGTATGAATAATAACTCACACATTACTGACCACTGAATTATGATATAACCTCACACTCATATTCTTAACCATTTACACTCATTATTCACCAAACATATATCGTACCGACTAGTCATACAATTGACTGACCATTCAATATCACGCTATTGCGTAATATTAAAAGGAGAAATGCCAAACTGAAATGCGCTCTTTTTATGTATTGCGTACTCCAGGTTAGAGGACCTATTGCGCAATGTAGGTTACATAACGAGTACATTTGACGACGCCCGGGGTGGGCTACTAAATCTACCATTATTCTTTGTTCGTTTACGTTATTGACTCAATAGATGGCGTGAGTGAATATGGAATTAATCATTTGCTTTGATACAATCTGTCCTGAAAAATATTTAATTAAATAAACTCTATGGTTTGAAACATAAGAATATATTATAACAGTTTGTAGTTTATAAACGACTTATTAATCATCGAATCGCCTTGTGTAATTAATAAAGTTCTGATTGACATATTAACCAAATAATAAATACAACTGCATAGTACGAATCCGTTTTAGTAATATAACACTCTATTCAATTCTTATAGGTATTATTTCTTTCATGAATCGGAGTAGTGAATTGATAAAGGTAAAGTTTTGTCGACATCATTGAGATAATAATATCAACTAATAATATCTGTTTCCATTGGAAATATAATTTATAATTGATTTATAAATCAAATACACCAATTAATAATAATACTTTACAATTTTAAACAATAATGATTAATAATCAATATAGAATAATATATATGCCAATCAATACTTACAAATAATCAGCGATATAATAACATTAAGGCTATGTATTTAGTTTAACTAATTTATAATATATTAATTAATAAAAGCACATTAACTTATGTGTAGATAAATATTGAAGTAATATGAAAGACATCGGTTATATTGGAATGAATCGAGGTCAAATGTTTTGATATATGATTTCTACTTATATAATATACAGAGTATAGAGTACAGAGTATAGTATACAGAGTATAGAGTACAGAGTATAGTATACAGAGTATAGAGTACAGAGTATAGAGTACGGAGTATAGAGTACATAGTATAGAGTACTGAGTATAGAGTACAGAGTATAGAGTACAGAGTATAGAGTACAGAGTACAGAGTACAGAGTATAGAGTACAGAGTATAGAGTACAGGGTATAGAGTACATAGTATAGAGTATAGAGTATAGAGTACAGGGTATAGAGTACATAGTATAGAGTACAGAGTATAGAGTACAGAGTATAGAGTACAGAGTATAGAGTACAGGGTATAGAGTACATAGTATAGAGTATAGAGTATAGAGTACATAGTATAGAGTACAGAGTATAGAGAACAGAGTATAGAGTACAGAGTACAGAGTATAGATTAAAGAGTACAGAGTATAGAGTACAGAGTATAGAGTGCAGAGTATAGAGTACAGAGTCTAGAGTACAGAGTATAGAGTACAGAGTCTAGAGTAGAGAGTATAGAGTACTTAGTATAGCGTACAGAGTATAGAGTACAGAGTATAGAGTACAGAGTATAGAGTACAGAGTATAGAGTACATAGTATAGAGTACAGAGTATAGAGTACAGAGCATAGAGTACAGAGTATAGTGTACAGAGTATAGAGTACAGAGTATAGAGTACAGAGTATAGAGTACAGAGTATATAGTACAGAGTATAGAGTACAGAGTATAGAGTACAGAGTATAGAGTACATAGTATAGAGTACAGAGTATAGAGTATAGAGAACAGAGTATAGAGTATAGAGTACAGAGTATAGAGTACAGAGTCTAGAGTACAGAGTATAGAGTACTTAGTATAGAGTACAGAGTATAGAGTACAGAGTATAGAGTACAGAGTATAGAGTACATAGTATAGAGTACATAGTATAGAGTACATAGTATAGAGTACAGAGTATAGAGTACAGAGTATAGAGTACAGAGTATAGAGTATAGAGTATAGAGTACAGAGTATAGAGTACAGAGTATAGAGTACAGAGTATAGAGTACAGAGTATAGAGTATAGAGTACAGAGTATAGAGTACAGAGTATAGAGTACAAAATATAGAGTACCGAGTATAGAGTACAGAGTATAGAGTACAGAGTATAGAGTACAGAGTACAGAGTATAGCGTACTTCGTATATAATACAGTGTATATAGTACAGAGAATAGATTATATATTATAAAGTAGAGTTTAGAGCAGAGTACAGGGTATATATAAAAAAGATACAGAGTATAGTACACAATACATACTACAGAGTAGATACTTCATATTACAGAATATTTGGTAAAGAGTATAGAGTACATATTATAGAATACGTAGAACATAACATAGAGTATATATTATAGAGTATCGAAGATAGAGTACATGGTACATGGTATAGCATTGAGAATAAATACTATATCACAGAATAGATATTCACTAATGTGTATAATAGAGAGTTTAAATTAAAAAGTACATGTTACTTAGTACAAAATCAGATTATATAGCGAACTACGAATCTAGCTACAGAATGGATAGTACATGCTATTGATTACATAGTAAAGATTATAGAGTACGGAATGCAATAAAATGGTACAAAGTACAAAATAGATAATATATAATACAAATACAGAGTAGTAAATACAGAACTTATAGAATAGAATAAAAAATACAGCGTACAAATAAATAATGTAAATTATAGACGACGTAGAGAGTAAAGTATAGACTACATAGTACATATTATGTTATTATTAACATATGTAAATAAGTACACGTGTACTTAGTACTATATAGTACAGAGTAAGATATTTACGTAAAAGAACGAGCTGATCGTCACCGTTCTTCTGTATAGCTGTGTATAATAACACACTAGCAGTCGCTACCACCATATGACATTCCAACGGACTACAACAACCGTACATATTCTGCAAACGAACAATCTTACAGTTACAACGGTGTAACGACTGCAGGCGATATTGAGTAATAGGTTATGCAATATTATATAATAGTTCGTGGCGGATTATCGACGGATTAAATCCTCGTCTTCGATATCGTGAGTCACACGCGAGTTTTATGCAGAGAATTCGCACATTCATACACCCGCATACACTTCAAGCTGCACACTCGCACACACACACCTAGCCGCACATCCGCATACTCTCCAGCCGCACATTCTCATATTAACACACACTCCAAGCCGCACACTAGTGCGTATAGTTACTCGCATACGTTCACGCATGCCTACACTCATACAACGGCACTATTAAGGACTCACACTCTCACACTTCATAAGTTCACACAATGCTTGGCACCAGAACAATGGAACTGAGTAAATCTCACCTCACAACGCAACGATAAAAATGTATATAATGTAATACATTTTTTACAAAGGTATGAATTTGGCTTATTATACCTATTATTTACGGGTGGTTATCTTATAGCCATTGCATCATAGCAACGTTACGTCACCTATTAGCCACGCACAAACATCGGCGGGTTTCCAGACCGTGTTACGTAATATTTGTATTTAAATAGGCCAATGTACAACATGGTCTATAGTCTATAGGAGAAATTAACTCTTATTATTACGGGAACTATATATACATATGCATTGTTACTAATTATATCATATACTATATTTAGTAAAGAATATATAGTAATGCTTTTAAAATACATTTATACTTATTGATCGTATGTAAGACATATTCTACACAATGAACGCCGTTATAATATTATAACTACTTATTACATCCACACAATACTTCGTATATTTTACAGTGGCAATTACAAAGGTAGAATTTATAGCATTATTACAAAATTGTAATACGTGGATGTGTCGTTGTTATGTACTAGGTTGTTAATTACCTGGACCCTGGATTCCGGAAGATTAATCTTCAAGGCGACTTCCTCTCGCATGAAGATGTCCGGGTATCTTGTCTTCTGGAATAGGGTTTCTAGGATATCCAGTTGGGATCTAGAAAACGTAGTCCTCTCCCTACGCTGTTTCCGGGGCGTGGGGCCTAGTAGAAGTAGCATTGATTAGTGGCTAGAAAACAATATTAATTACGTAATGGTTTATATTTTAATTATATAATAGCATTATAGTGTATGTTAATTAAATAATATAATAAATTGATTAAAAAAACAATATACGACTAATATAATAAATATATATATATAAAAGGTATTATATTGTTTACATTGTAGTCAATTAAGGTGTCAGATATTATACAACTACCATATTACATAACTATTTGCTCGTCACTACACCAGTTCACAAATGAACATTAGTAAACAATCGAATCGATGATGTCAATTACCCGAAAATTAGTCATTACAGTGATAATGATGATATCCGGTTGTTTTTACTACATACAACGGGAGTATTAACGAGGGGAGTGGTATAGTCGACTTGGGGCGTGGCTTAGTCGAATTGAGGCGTAGTCTAGGATAAAAGGGTGTGCCTTCAACAAATTTCACCCCAATAGGCAACTGATACAAATATAGTGAATTGTCCAATAAGATAGCCTTAATAAAATAGTATTATTATAATTCTATTGTATAATAGTTAATATTTTCTGTAATTCTACACCAGTCATATAGTTTTATAAATAATAATATAAATATATGTAATTATATTAAAAACTATCCAATAAATTCATAATTATATGACAATTGATGTTAAAACAATATGATTAATAATGTGTAACAATAAATCATGTGTAGTGAATGAAGTAGAGATAAGAATATCAATTACTAAGTATACGATATATTATGTAAACACACATTCCTATTTATGTATTTATATAAAATTTGCATTAGAATATTAGAATATTAATTTGATTTTATAAATACAATATAAAAATAATTTGTGTACAAAATAATGATCTATAACATAATGTATAATGTTGACTAAAATAATATCAGTATTGGTCGTTAATAATTGATAATATAATTAATTAAAATTGTATATATATTAAATCTTTCTTATATATTACTGTATGTATAACTATTGATTTAATAAATAATCTATTAGTGTATTATATTGTACTAGGGGAGGCATATAATGTATGATATAGCATATATGTTATTTAACATATTATTGTATAATAAACCTTTCGTATTGGGAGATTTGGTTTACGATATTTTATTCATAATATTAAATCTATTAATATAAATTGTTACCTGTACTCTCTACATCTATCTAACCCAAATATCTATTTATATTACTCTATTTTGTTTGATTTTTCATACTCCTGAAGATTTTATATAAATATTCACATTGTTTTGTATTTTTAAATGAAAGATCGTTTAAATTGTACAGCTCTTATTTCTTTAAAGCTTATGTTTAATTAATTATTAATTATTAATGCGACGTAACAGGAATTATATTAATTAGTCTCAAGGAAATAAATAGAATTGTTCAATTAATTCACCGACCCTAGCTAAAACTAATATTTATTATCATGTCCGGTTTTGAATAAATGTTTTGTTATTTATTGTATACATTAATTTTTAATTTCAAGATATGGGATATAATGACTTCATAATTAAATATAAAGTATACTATAATATATGCATATATTTCTATATATATATATATATATATATATATATATATATATATATATATATATATTTAGAGATAATTTATTTAAATAAAATTATAACATTAAAGAGTTTATTAAGGGTTAAATATTATTAATTATTAAGGGTTAATTATCTATTGTTATGACTTATTAAAATATATTAATTTTATAAATATATTATTATTATTAAAGTTTATTTATCTATAAATATATTTATAATAATAAACATTCAAAATTCGATAATCTATGTTTATTTATAATTATTAATAATAAAAAATTTGAAATGGATTGTTGAGAAATTGTAATATTAATATTAGTCAAATTACGATGATTTTTGTTATTTTGCCCCTTATGAGATATTTAACAATTAAATGTTTTAATGTAAAATATGGCATTTTAGATTATGTTTCAAATGCTATTTAATTATAAATTTCGTATACTAAAAATTAATTATATTCTATATACTTAGTATTATGTTACGCAGTACAGTAATAATATATAATACTTATATAAGTATATAATATATAACTTATATAAGGCTTATAATAAGTATTAGTTATATAATATAAAATTATTATGAAATATAATGTTTTGTTTAAAACTATAGTTTATTAAATATAATAATGCATTATGTAAAATATAATCTATAATACGATAGACAGGTATTCACTAGTTATCGAATGTAACTATCATTAATTAAATGTACCATATAAATATAATATTACATTTAAAAACAGATATTATATATATTATATTAAGATTATTTATAGAAATTTTTACAAACATGTAAGTTGAAGATATACTATAAAATTATTTTAACTATTCCAATTAAGGAAACATAATGGTATCTTATAGTATAAGAATACACGTATAATTGTGTACTTAGACATGGTTAGTAAAATGTAATTAATCAAGAGAGAAAAAGAGATTGATAGAGAACGAGAGGAAAGAGAATATTGTGGTTGCGTAATATCTATAATTAAAGGCAAAACGATTGCGCAATGTCCCGTATAGCGCCATACGTCACGTTATCACTACCGTACACGCGTATATTGCGCAATAAGAAAGGTGGCGATGATGTAATGCCGATGAAGGTGTCGGACGTAGTACACCGGAAGCTGTCGCCGTGCCTGGCTACAGTGACTCCGGCTAAACAAAACAACAGTGTACAATACAACACTCCGCCGACTCCGAAAGCCTAAGCGACGATAACCTGTTATGAAATATAGCGTACGAAGTAAGCCGTTATAAATGAAATACCTATAATACGCTGTTATAATATATCCCGTACAAAGAACCTAAACTATACCATATAAACTATAAATAACAAAATATCCCCTATTGAATTCCCCTTTAGAAAGTATGTCGTACATAGTACACCTGGTGAAGTACCTAATACCCATTAATACTTATTTATACATATTCGCACATGTAGATTCAGACCGTATATTAAAGATTTATACTTTATATTTCCCACATCGTAATCTTCATTAGTCTTCAAGTTACCATCTTTACCATCTTAACAATTGCCAACGCCGATATAATGTCACAATGCCCACACTAGGCATAGAGCACTAAGAGAGAAAGAGAGAGAGAGAGAGGCTATAGGGAACTGTAGAAGTGGACAGACTGACACTCCACATTTGACTACGAACCCGTAATCCCAAAAGTAAACTAACGGCCCATTCGACTAGCACTAGGACACGTTACCATTGTTATACTGTATACTATTATATTATAACTCAAACATATTATATATATATATAGATATAGATATAGATATATATGTAGTTTGGGTTTATTAAGAATTATCTCAATAATTATTAATAGATATATATCCGTAAAAATATTGTAAAAATTATTATATTTTACATATTGATATGAATATAATTTGTTTATATAGTATTATTATTTACTTATCGCTATGATATATATATATATATACATATATTTATATATATATATATATATATATATATATATATATATGTATAAAATTCTTTATGAATATTTTGTTTTATGATATTATAATATATTTATCTAAATTATTTTGTCGAAAAATATATATACATTATATAATTATCGTTTTTATAATTTGAATTACATTATTGTAATATTATAATTATAATATAATATGTATATTATATTATAATTCATATACATCATATTACAATATATTTTTTAAAATAATAAATATAAGTTATTTAATGTTTTAATAAAGCATATAATTAATAACATTTAATAAAATTATAGTTATTGTTTTAATTTTTTCGAAATTTAATTGATACGAAGTTTATAAATTAAGTATAAATAATTTATATATATAATATAATATTATTATAATATAATTGATGCTATAATATTATATTTACTATCAAAGTATAATTAATTATAATATAATATATTTAAACATGATATATATTATTATTACGATTACTATATTATTATAATAATATTTTAATATTATATATTTTTTATATTACAGTTATAATTAAAATATTATTGTAATTCAAATTGTTATTATAAATACTTAGATATATGTATCTATAAGTATATATTTATATTTATAATACTTTTTATATTATGTATGACATTAATAATATAATAATATGATATATAATAGTATATAATAATATATGAATATAATAATATATAAATGATAAACACATGTATATATTAAATTATATAGGACATATTAATTAATATTATACGTATAATAACAAATAAATAATTAAGTACGTTTATGTATTAAATTATACGGAGTACATAATAATTAATATCGTATATATAATAAAATAATAACTCACTTAAAACGTGTTTGTAAATACAAATTATATGTCTACATTATGAACATAATTAATAATACATATAATATTTCTAATTAATATGTCAAATTCCTAATACGATTAAAATAATTGGTTCAAAGTAATTATTTTGTTTTTATCTTATTATTCGTATCTTTATTTTTATTTTTGTGGAAGTTAAAATTCGCAAAATAATAACGTTGACATTTAATTAAATTAACGGCAATTAATTAATTATCGTATCGTTTAAATTAATTTCCATGAATGTGCACATAATAGTGAATGTTTCGAATATTGGCATGTATTTATTGATAACAGATATAATAATATTATTATGACGTCAACATATCGTTTAACGCTAGATTATATTTGTAAATAACTAATTATATCTATTTATTGATTAATTAAATATCTATATATGCATATATATATATATATATATATATATATATATATATATATATTGATAGTTATTGCATCATAAGTACTCTTAAAGTTAGATCATGAGTAGAATAAGTGAGTACTTAAAAAATAATTTTAAAAGATGCATTGATATTACTATAGTATTGTAATAACACTATTTAAATAATTTCATTCAATATTACTATTATATCGTATACCTATTGCATTATAATAATATTGTTTGAGTAAATTTTATTTAGCTTATTATACATAGTTATTAAATATTAATATATTTGAATTATTAACTAACATATTTAATTTATATGTGTAATTATCTATGATCTTAAACATGCCGAATAATTACTATAAAAAGAATACTACTAATAATTCAGGTTTAAATATTATTTTATAATCATATATTGGATTACTAGATAAATAAATTATATTACAAAATAATTAAATCATTTTTCTGTTTATCGCATTACAATTGATTTACTATTATTAACTACTAATATTAATTGTATGGTAATAATATAATATATAATAATATAATGTAATGCGTATGACGAATATATATATATATATATATATATATATATATATATTATTATACATATATGTAAATATATATTTATACATGGATATTTAAAGCTTTTTTTTTTAGAATATAATGAATTGCAGATAGCAAATATTTTTAGAAATATAATCTAAAATATAATGTAATATAATAAAACGAATGACCAACTTTGATATGACATAGCGGGATGTAGCAGTGAAGAGGGTACTGACGATGGTAAACCCATTGCCGACGAATGGAGAAGGGGAGGAACCGGAAGAGAGGGTACACAGTTTGATATCGATGTACTTCCGGGTAGTGAATTAAGCGAATAAGGTAGCATGAGTTTACCGGAAACAATATTATCTGCAGACGCGGTGCTCCCAGAAATACCGGATATGCCATATTCGTCAATAGTGGTGCTTTTCGGGTATCCGTTAAGGCGGCTGTAGGCTGTGGGGTAGGGTTCGTAAGCTGCCATGATAACAGGTGGTGCCGGTAAATATAATTACGTACGAAACTATATTATTTCTCGGATGGTTCGCGATTCTAGATATGCGTACTCCGCTAGTAATAAACTAATGTTCTAAAATGTCCGATAA
>OZ038314.1:32587042-32656185 GCA_964035775.1 Osedax frankpressi
ATAATGTACTCTTATTAATGTACTCTTATTAATGTACTCGTATTAATGTACTCGTATTAATGTACTCGTATTAATGTACTCGTATTAATGTACTCGTATTAATGTACTCGTATTAATGTACTCGTATTAATGTACTCGTATTAATGTACTCGTATTAATGTACTCGTATTAATGTACTCGTATTAATGTACTCGTATTAATGTACTCGTATTAATGTACTCGTATTAATGTACTCGTATTAATGTACTCCTATTAATGTACTCCTATTAATGTACTCCTATTAATGTACTCCTATTAATGTACTCTTATTAATGTACTCGTATTAATGTACTCGTATTAATGTACTCGTATTAATGTACTCGTATTAATGTACTCGATTTAATGTACTCGTATTAATGTACTCGTATTAATGTACTCGTATTAATGTACTCCTATTAATGTACTCCTATTAATGTACTCCTATTAATGTACTCATATTAATGTACTCCTATTAATGTACTCCTATTAATGTACTCCTATTAATGTACTCCTATTAATGTACTCCTATTGATGTACTCCTATTAATGTACTCCTATTAATGTACTCCTATTAATGTACTCCCATTAATGTACTCCTATTAATGTACTCCTATTAATGTACTCCTATTAATGTACTCCTATTAATGTACTCCTATTAATGTACTCCTATTAATGTACTCCTATTAATGTACTCCTATTAATGTACTCCTATTAATGTACTCTTATCAATGATGATATGGAGTATATTTGACAGATTATAACTATTAGAGATCAATAGAAATGTAACTACTTGTATTTTTATTTCCATACTGTATAAATATAATAGAAATAAAGTGAATTAGTTTGATTACATATTGATTAGTTACCAAATCGGGTGCAATTTATCATATTTTAATAATAATAACTTATTGCAGTAATATCGAAAAATATTGTATATATTTGAAATATAATTATAAAAATCTAGATCTAATGGCAATAATATACGCAGAGAGTTTATTTAAACTTACACCTAAAATGGCCATACAAACGGCTATTTAATATGCTCATTCATATGCAATGCTCTTTTAATTAATACTTTAAATTAATATATAGTGAGTTGTGTATCTGATTAGATTAGTCAGTTTCCTGATGTTAAGAAAAAAAAGAGAATAATATTCTTAAAATTTAATATAATTAAATTGGTACAAATAATAATGAAAAATATTTATATATAAATATATTTATCATACATTATATGGACATAAATAAACATTATACATGTACCTAAATCATTATATATGTATTTAACAAATAGTACAGAGTATTTATTAAAAACTGATATTTAAGCTTGAACTCTCCTAATATTGTTACAATTTACCTACTCCACTTAATAAAATGAATACGGTATTATTTATAATATATATTCATTTAATATTAATAATAATTAATATATAATTTACGTACAATGTCTGCGTTTATTTGCGGGGAACTTGGCACGCTGCCTACATGTATATACATGTATACATTGCATTCGTGTGGCTTGCTGTACGACCAGGACTGATCAGACTATAGGGAGTACAGGCTTCACTCCGGTGTACGGCGGCATACGTACTGGCTGGTACCTTTTGCGAGGGATTAGCGGCCTGCTTATTAATCACAGGTAATCCCCCTGCAGTGTTACGCAATTCGCGCAATGGGTGACGTCATCGCAGTTCTCATTAAATAAAACCAGCGGCAACCACATCGCCTCTACTATATGATAGGTTATAGCCTACAGTAGACATAGTACCTATGTCTTACATCCTATGTCCTATGACATATGTCTACTATTAACTATACTCTACTATATCTAATATAATCGTGCCTACCCGAAAATATTGGCATAGTAACTGCGAATAAAAAGTAAATTACAATTAATAATTGTTCATATGAGAAATAGATTTATTATTATTATTATTATTATTATTATTATTATTTTTATTATTATTATTATTATTATTATTATTATTATTATTATTTTTATTATTATTATTATTATTATTATTTTTATTATTATTATTATTATTATTATTATTATTATTTTTAATATTATTTTTATTATTATTATTATTATTATTATTATTATTATTATTATTATTATTATTATTATTATTATTATTATTATTATTATTATTATTATTATTATTATTATTATTATTATTATTATTATTATTATTATTATTATTATTATTATTATTATTATTATTATTATTATTATTATTATTATTATTATTATTATTATTATTATTATTATTATTAGTATTATTATTATCATCTTTATTATTATTAATATTATTATTATTATTATTATTTTTATTATTATTATTATTATTATTATTATTTTTATTATTATTATTATTATTATTATTATTATTATTATTATTATTATTATAATTATTATTATTATTATTATTATTATTATTATTATTATTATTATTATTATTATTATTATTATTATATTATTATTATTATTAATATTATTGTTATTATTATTATTATTAATACTATTATTATTATTATTATTATTATTTTTATTATTTTTATTGTTATTATTATATTATTATTATTATTATTATTATTATTATTATTATTATCATTATTATTATTAATATTATTAATATCCTTATTATTATTAATATTATTAGTAGTAGTAGTAGTAGTAGTAGTAGTAGTAGTAGTAGTAGTAGTAGTAGTAGTAGTAGTAGTAGTAGTAGTAGTAGTAGTAGTAGTAGTAGTAGTAGTAGTAGTAGTAGTAGTAGTAGTAGTAGTAGTAGTAGTAGTAGTAGTAGTAGTAGTAGTAGTAGTAGTAGTAGTAGTAGTAGTAGTAGTAGTAGTAGTAGTAGTAGTAGTAGTAGTAGTAGTAGTAGTAGTAGTAGTAGTAGTAGTAGTAGTAGTAGTAGTAGTAGTAGTAGTAGTAGTAGTAGTAGTAGTAGTAGTAGTAGTAGTAGTAGTAGTAGTAGTAGTAGTAGTAGTAGTAGTAGTAGTAGTAGTAGTAGTAGTAGTAGTAGTAGTAGTAGTAGTAGTAGTAGTAGTAGTAGTAGTAGTAGTAGTAGTAGTAGTAGTAGTAGTAGTAGTAGTAGTAGTAGTAGTAGTAGTAGTAGTAGTAGTAGTAGTAGTAGTAGTAGTAGTAGTAGTAGTAGTAGTAGTAGTAGTAGTAGTAGTAGTAGTAGTAGTAGTAGTAGTAGTAGTAGTAGTAGTAGTAGTAGTAGTAGTAGTAGTAGTAGTAGTAGTAGTAGTAGTAGTAGTAGTAGTAGTAGTAGTAGTAGTAGTAGTAGTAGTAGTAGTAGTAGTAGTAGTAGTAGTAGTAGTAGTAGTAGTAGTAGTAGTAGTAGTAGTAGTAGTAGTAGTAGTAGTAGTAGTAGTAGTAGTAGTAGTAGTAGTAGTAGTAGTAGTAGTAGTAGTAGTAGTAGTAGTAGTAGTAGTAGTAGTAGTAGTAGTAGTAGTAGTAGTAGTAGTAGTAGTAGTAGTAGTAGTAGTAGTAGTAGTAGTAGTAGTAGTAGTAGTAGTAGTAGTAGTAGTAGTAGTAGTAGTAGTAGTAGTAGTAGTAGTAGTAGTAGTAGTAGTAGTAGTAGTAGTAGTAGTAGTAGTAGTAGTAGTAGTAGTAGTAGTAGTAGTAGTAGTAGTAGTAGTAGTAGTAGTAGTAGTAGTAGTAGTAGTAGTAGTAGTAGTAGTAGTAGTAGTAGTAGTAGTAGTAGTAGTAGTAGTAGTAGTAGTAGTAGTAGTAGTAGTAGTAGTAGTAGTAGTAGTAGTAGTAGTAGTAGTAGTAGTAGTAGTAGTAGTAGTAGTAGTAGTAGTAGTAGTAGTAGTAGTAGTAGTAGTAGTAGTAGTAGTAGTAGTAGTAGTAGTACATTGCTAGTAGATTATTGAGTGTGACACTGACCAATATATGTATTTAATGTAAACTTATTATATCATTGGGGTTTTATGATATTTAATAGGACATATTAAAATTAACGGCTATGACAAAATGATTTTCTCATTTAGTCTCATATATCAATGCTGCACAGATTATAATACATAGATTAATAATGTTGCAAATTATATATATATATATAATTAGTAAAGATAATACATCAAATTACCGTAATAACTAAGAATGTTAAATTTTTAAAAATAACAAAATAATATGTATAATATTAATATTGTAATAATGCCAAAGCTTATTGAATACATCTAAAACAATATATTATATAATTCCAATTATAAATATATTACTTATAATACCAATCCTAAATAATAATATTTCTTAAATAGTTCTTAATAGAAAGAAAATGTATTATTTTCGTAATTTAGATATATGCTGATCTGTATTACTATAAAACAATTGATTACAATATAATTCATTTAATCAATTAGAATCCAATACTAGACATATTTGTAATCGTTTATAAATGTTTGCGAGGTGTAGCATGTTATAACCAGATAATTGATTAAATGTAAGATTTAAGACGATGCACATAAATAAATCTCAGAAAACCGCTGTGTGTAAATATTATTAATTATATTACAATGAAATCATCTTATTGTACATATATGGGTACTACTGCGAACTATGGTGTATATATACCACAAATATAGTCTATTAGACTTCCAGGATGGTCGCCATGGTGATATAATAATACAGTTATAATGCATTACGCAACACAATCAAGAAGTGTGTAAAAGTCTCAATTATAAAGGAAACCTTAGAAAAAGTGATCTATATAGACTCAGAAATCATATTTTACATTACACTATTTATATAGAAATTTATATATACGTATATATAATCACTATATCACATGTATGTCATCGCCATATATTAAATATAGAATATTAAATATATCATTAATATTTATATATGAATATTTGTACGTATAATATATCATTAGAGTAAATGTTGAAGAATGCAATTAATAATTATTTATTATATATGGTTTATTACTTCATAATGCAATGTCATATTAAATTACACATTTGTATATATATAAATAATTTAATAACTTAACTTAACTTAACTTAACTTAAGTTAAGTTAATTTAAGTTAAGTTAAGTTAAGTTAATTTAAGTTAAGTTAAGTTAAGTTAAGTTAAGTTAAGTTAAGTTAAGTTAAGTTAAGTTAAGTTAAGTTAAGTTAAGTTAAGTTAAGTTAAGTTAAGTTAAGTTAAGTTAAGTTAAGTTAAGTTAAGTTAAGTTAAGTTAAGTTAAGTTAAGTTAAGTTAAGTTAAGTTAAGTTAAGTTAAGTTAAGTTAAGTTAAGTTAAGTTAAGTTAAGTTAAGTTAAGTTAAGTTAAGTTAAGTTAAGTTAAGTTAAGTTAAGTTAAGTTAAGTTAAGTTAAGTTAAGTTAAGTTAAGTTAAGTTAAGTTAAGTTAAGTTAAGTTAAGTTAAGTTATGTTAAGTTAAGTTAAGTTAAGTTAAGTTAAGTTAAGTTAAGTTAAGTTAAGTTAAGTTAAGTTAAGTTAAGTTAAGTTAAGTTAAGTTAAGTTAAGTTAAGTTAAGTTAAGTTAAGTTAATTTAAGTTAAGTTAAGTTAAGTTAAGTTAAGTTAAGTTAAGTTAAGTTAAGTTAAGTTAAGTTAAGTTAAGTTAAGTTAAATTAAGTTAAGTTAAGTTAAGTTAAGTTAAGTTAAATTAAGTTAAGTTAAGTCAAGTTAAGATAAGTTAAGTTAAGTTGTGGTTCAAATTAAGTGATACAATTTATTGGATATAATTTTATAATCTTCATAATCTATTCATTCTTACTTGTGCTTTAACATACATTATGATATCATATTTAATAGCATATCAAATCATATTATCATATATCATATAATAAATAAATATTAATAATATATCATAGCTACTTATTCATATATCTATTAATACATATGATTTATAATTATAAAATATTTCTAAATATATTAATTATATTAATATATATTAATAGTATTAATTAATACTTTAAAATATCATTATTTGAACATCACAGAAATCTCTGCCAGTTCCCGGTTAATATTCTAATTGGTAGGCAGTTGGTGCCTAGGGCCTTCCTAGAATAGTATATTTATTAATTACCAACTGTCTTTGATGACGAGGGCGTGATTTGCGTTGGGCGTGGCTGATTATAGGTGTGGTCAATTAAGTTCATGTTATATGATATATTCTCATGGAAAATTATAATTTATAAATTTTATATATTATTATATGTAAAAACATTCATTCTGGTTATTTAATCTATAGATAATACAAAATTAATTTTAGATGATATTATAGTAATTTTTTAAAATATACATTTGTTTTTTAATCGTGTATTATATATATTTATATATTATACTTATAAATGGTCTTCTGATTATATAGAATATAGAATAAAATTAAATAAACGTTTGCTCATATAATCCATACAATATTATATTAGTATACTTAATAGTATACTTATTTTAATATATAAATACTATTTTAAAAATAGTTTATATTCTATTGTGGTAATAATAATATATTTAATGAAGTGTATATAATTTAATATATAATACTATTTAAAACATTAATATACTCATAATTTATAATTATAATTAAATTTTCAAATAATCTTATAATTGGTGTCGAGGCCATGTAATAGAAACGATGCAATAAAATTGTTTTCTTATTAAATGTTTATTTCCAGTCCCTATTGCTATGGCAACAGTAAAATCAATTGTTCTCCGTAGCCCGCCGGGCCGGTAAAAAGCGCCTCAATTACCGCGTCACTGGTGCAGTTTGTTGTTCTATTGTTAATGATTTGTTTCCCTTTGTTTCACAAATAAAACAACACGCTCGTTACGGTCGTGTCACGTGGGTGTTGGTTTTCCATTCGCAAATCACTAACGATTAGTACAGCCTGACAGGTCGAGTACATACGCTATATCCAATTGTGTAATACATATGTATTCATACTAAATAGAGTAGTTGTTACAACATACAGTATGAAATACATAATATATATATATATATATATATATATTATATATAATGTTATATTATATTAATATGTATACATATCATATTATATATATCATATATACCGTAATATTTATAATATATTTTTTCATAGATATAATACAATGTATTATATTAAGTTACGAGTTATATATGATATTAATATATATAAATGAAATCAAAAATAAATACTAAGTTATTCAAAGTAACAAATATATGACTACAATAAGTAATAGTAATCCAACCTTCTAGGATTATAATACATATATGAATTTTTTACATTGTAAATTTAGGATACAATTATATATTAAAGTACAGGAAAATATAATGAATAAATATAATATATATATATATATATATTATAATATATTTCTATAGGAAATAAGGTTAAACATTATGATAGAGTAAATATATTTGATCTAACCCTATTTCCGTTACTTATTACTTAAAATGATTATACTAATTTTTAAGACATTGTATATGTACTTGATATATTAATATCGAATGCAATAGCATATTACTTAGAGTTCTACATACACCCCACGAAAACACATGCGTTGATAAATTCGCACCCTATCAAGCATATCGAATGACCAGTAGTAACTATATATCCTTTAAGCAGATGTTAGGGTAAACGGCCTTTTTATAAGCGAATAAACAGTTAGAATTTGAAATGCATAGATGGCCACTAACAATAGATTGAAAACAATAACAATAGAATCAGTTCGATTTCTATTTTAGATTTGCGCCGAATATCTTGTACGTGACCACGCATAACCGGATGTTTAAATTGACCGCTGAGTCCGGTTTAATCGTCTTGCGATACATTGCGTAACTGGTCAGTGAATGGCGCACGCGATCTACAAATAGAATCGTTATCGAGCACAAAGACCAGAGAAGTTTGATGTAGAGACCGGCCATTGTTAGAATAAGGTCGGTTGACCACGCATGGTCAGCTTGCGATGGCCAGCGCATCAAATATAGTGGTCTTATAGGCGTTTATAATACTCTTTAATTGCACGCGTTACGTACAGTAGTCATCTCGGAGAAGATACCTAATTATTAATAAAGTTACATGCCATTAAACGGCTTTCAAATAATATTGTCTTTAATTTGTATTGAAATAATTGTTTAAATCTTAAAATAAATCTTATCCCATTTTATCAATTCTATAACTATAGTTATATTTATAATTATAGGTACCTATATATATACATATAAATATAAGACACGATACGGAATATTTGAATAAAATCTAAATAAATGTGAATATATTTCATCCTATTATATACATAACTATTAAATAATAAATATATAGGTGGTTACAATTCATTGTAGGAAGTATGCTTAATTGATAACAAATTAATCTAAACCTAATAGATTAGTATATAATATAAATATGTTTGTATAATGCTATCGAATATAAAATTGTTTATGTTATATTCTACTGTACACTATATGATATACATTATTAGTTTCACCACTACAACATACAGCTAGATTGAGTTGTCCACATTACATAACACCGCCATATGTCTCACGCATATGATATAATAATATAGCAATCGATGCAGTAGTAATATTCAAAAGAGCAGACGATTAAACTCCGTATTGAGAGTTTGATCTGTCAATCAAATATCGTCGCGTGTTCACTCTAGCGTGTCGGTCGCACACGAAATATAATAGAGCATCGTTTAAAGAGCGTTTCAACTATGTCTAGGTATTGGGTTTCAGTCTTTTTACGTTGCATACAAACTCATTACTATACAAATATTTACTTTAGCAAAGCTGGATATAGAAATCTATTGATTTTTAAGGACTTAAACAGAACATGTTAGAATCTACATTAACAATGTATTCGATATAAGTCAAAATGTTCATTATATATTTTAAATTATTAATGCATTAATAGTTATTAATACACTCCTAATTGTAATATCATTACAAGTCCTACCGTTATTATTTGTATGTATAACAATTAATGATTTGATTGTAAAAAATGTTCATGTTATTTGACCTATAATATAAGTAAATGTTTACCTAGAATAATATTATCTTGAAGTGAACAGAATTGAAATATTATTCAAAAATGAGAAACATTTTAATTAAATATTTTATAGAATTTTAATTACATTTAAAAAATAAAGAATACTGCAAGTATAATATAATAAAATTCAAATCATATTATGTATAATTATGTGGTTTTAAAATTGTATGATTCCATATAAGGTATCAAAATAGGATATATTAACATCTGATAATTAAATATTTATTAATTATTAAACGTTTAACTTGTTATTATAAAAGATATTATTTTTTATATTTATATTTAAAATTAAGTTTTAAATATTATATTAATTAAATAATCATATGTGCATAAATATGGTATGCAATATTTTATTTTAAAATGACAATGTGAATATAATATTATGTAATTGTATACATTTTACATCAGCTCCTTCACTTTATAATAACATAGCATGCATATACATTTATTAATACTGTTGTACACCTCTAGTTATTAATGTTATATGCCTATTTAATATATACATATATCGTGTACATAACAATAACGATTATATAATGATGTATATTTCATAATATTTACATTAACAATAAATACTGATTGATCAAACAATAATATTGCAGATGTCATGATGTAATAAAGAAAACTGAAAGTGATTGTATAATATGGGAAGTGATCTCGAAAGGGCCTATTGTAAGGTGCATTGTTCTTTGTTTTGTTCTGGACTTGCGCGTACGTTGACAGGGACATCTTCCTCGAGACTACAAATAATATGATAACAATACATTATTATTAATCGCACAATAATACATACTATACAATAAGTAATTATTTATGATTCGTATTTAATTATCGACTATAACGATTACCTTTGTTCGTAAAAATGTGTTGCTTGTAACAAAGCATTCCTTTTGTCAACTATCTCCACAAGTTCTTGTAGCAGTAGTTCTTCTCGGACGTGATTATCGTCTGTTTTATTATCGTCGTCAATGTAAACAACACACGGATCATACTTACTATTAATATCGTAAACCTCTGACAATCAATTCCCCGATCTCGATGGTCAACAATTCTTGACGTTTTTCCAAATCTTCAGTCTTTGCTCTGGTGTATGTAAAGTAAGAACTACGTGTAAGATTTAAAACTCAGATACTAATTATTAAGTGGGATGACGTATATAATTACGCACGTCGGTAACAGGATCAATATATCATATGACACCGTGTCAAACTGGAGACTAGAGGCTCATTGTTTAGTTACGTAACGATGCACTGGAAGTGTAATGGACATCGGAATAGTGTTACGACGTGGCGGTCGCTAGGGGAAGAGAAGACTACAGCGCCAGCGGTGGTGAACGGGCGAGACAATCAATTATTAACAAAACAACAAGATGCCAGTATTCGACTCGGGGGAAGAGGGAGATGGAAATGGAGAGGAAGGAGGAGATGGAGAGGGATAGGAGGGGGTATTGTGAAGGTATTGTGAAATATCAATAGAAAAAGTTATAGAAAGATATAAATGAAAAATGGATGATAATCTGGATATTAGAGAAATATCGATAATCGTTAAAAGGAACTTTATGATATTATTGATAAAGAGATACGATTAAAAAGGAAAACAAGTGATTAGAATATAGACAACTGTTGTAATGAATGACAAATGACAACTGTGGTAATGAATTAATCAAGATATTTATAGTATATTGATAATCAAGGAATAAAAGTCAAATAAAAGAATAAAAGTCAAATCGATAATCGGGATATATGGACAAGGGCAATAATTGAGAAAGTGAAGAGACTATAATGTATACACTATAGTTATCAACAAAGCCTAATAGATTTCGCTGCTAATTGTTCGAAATGCCAGAGGCATATTAACTGGAGCGAAGTGATGATGACGTTGTACACGTGTACGTTGTACAACAATGGAGTGGAGTAGCGCTCATAATTAAAATGTCAGCGCGGCGTAACCACGTGACATAGGTGGATCGCGAGTGACCACACCGGTCAGATATAGGTGTACCGGGCGTATTAAAAAGGACGGGTGCACAAGTGGACCGTGAAATGATAGGGCGACTGGACGAGCGCGTTACGTTCGATATGATTGACACCTGTCATTAGGATTAGATTTCAAATGTCGTGGAGGTGAAGGTGGACATGATGGACTTGGAAATATCTGCACCACTTATAAATATACTCATATTTCTAGTGCATCGCTATATTATAATTACGTCTAGATATATGTATATATGTATGTATATGTATATATATATATATATATATATATATATATATATATATATATATATATATATATATATATAGGTATGTATATTAGAGATATTATAACATAAATTATGAAGTGATTTCAAAATATTCATATTATAGATTTCAATATTTTATTGTAATGATAATATTCAATTTAAATTAATGAGTTTGCAAACAATAGTTTAAATTTAAGTTTATATAATAAATTATTATTATTATTAAATTTGTTGTTTGTAGAAATTCAAATACATATTGTATTTTGTTCTCAAACATGAAATATACATGAAATATATACACGACATATAAAAGAGTTTTGTGAAACAAACTAATAAATAATGATATTAAAATAATAACTTAAGTAATACACATCAATAAAACAATTTAATTATTTATTTTAATGAATACATGATTTAATTATTACCACTCAAAAATAAAGTATTTTGACGTTTTAATAAAGTATTATTAATAAAGTAGCATTAATAAAGTAGCATTAATAAAGTAGTATTCATAAAGTAGTATTAATAAAGTAGTATTTACAAAGTAGTATTTACAAAGTAGTATTTACAAAGTAGTATTAATAAAGTAGTATTAATAAAGTAGTATTAATAAAGTAGTATTAATAAAGTAGTATTAATAAAGTAGTATTAATAAAGTAGTATTAATAAAGTAGTATTAATAAAGTAGTATTAATAAAGTAGTATTAATAAAGTAGTATTAATAAAGTAGTATTAATAAAGTAGTATTAATAAAGTAGTATTAATAAAGTAGTATTAATAAAGTAGTATTAATAAAGTAGTATTAATAAAGTAGTATTAATAAAGTAGTATTAATAAAGTAGTATTAATAAAGTAGTATTAATAAAGTAGTATTAATAAAGTAGTATTAATAAAGTAGTATTAATAAAGTAGTATTAATAAAGTAGTATTAATAAAGTAGTATTAATAAAGTAGTATTAATAAAGTAGTATTAATAAAGTAGTATTAATAAAGTAGTATTAATAAAGTAGTATTAATAAAGTAGTATTAATAAAGTAGTATTAATAAAGTAGTATTAATAAAGTAGTATTAATAAAGTAGTATTAATAAAGTAGTATTAATAAAGTAGTATTAATAAAGTAGTATTAATAAAGTAGTATTAATAAAGTAGTATTAATAAAGTAGTATTAATAAAGTAGTATTAATAAAGTAGTATTAATAAAGTAGTATTAATAAAGTAGTATTAATAAAGTAGTATTAATAAAGTAGTATTAATAAAGTAGTATTAATAAAGTAGTATTAATAAAGTAGTATTAATAAAGTAGTATTAATAAAGTAGTATTAATAAAGTAGTATTAATAAAGTAGTATTAATAAAGTAGTATTAATAAAGTAGTATTAATAAAGTAGTATTAATAAAGTAGTATTAATAAAGTAGTATTAATAAAGTAGTATTAATAAAGTAGTATTAATAAAGTAGTATTAATAAAGTAGTATTAATAAAGTAGTATTAATAAAGTAGTATTAATAAAGTAGTATTAATAAAGTAGTATTAATAAAGTAGTATTAATAAAGTAGTATTAATAAAGTAGTATTAATAAAGTAGTATTAATAAAGTAGTATTAATAAAGTAGTATTAATAAAGTAGTATTAATAAAGTAGTATTAATAAAGTAGTATTAATAAAGTAGTATTAATAAAGTAGTATTAATAAAGTAGTATTAATAAAGTAGTATTAATAAAGTAGTATTAATAAAGTAGTATTAATAAAGTAGTATTAATAAAGTAGTATTAATAAAGTAGTATTAATAAAGTAGTATTAATAAAGTAGTATTAATAAAGTAGTATTAATAAAGTAGTATTAATAAAGTAGTATTAATAAAGTAGTATTAATAAAGTAGTATTAATAAAGTAGTATTAATAAAGTAGTATTAATAAAGTAGTATTAATAAAGTAGTATTAATAAAGTAGTATTAATAAAGTAGTATTAATAAAGTAGTATTAATAAAGTAGTATTAATAAAGTAGTATTAATAAAGTAGTATTAATAAAGTAGTATTAATAAAGTAGTATTAATAAAGTAGTATTAATAAAGTAGTATTAATAAAGTAGTATTAATAAAGTAGTATTAATAAAGTAGTATTAATAAAGTAGTATTAATAAAGTAGTATTAATAAAGTAGTATTAATAAAGTAGTATTAATAAAGTAGTATTAATAAAGTAGTATTAATAAAGTAGTATTAATAAAGTAGTATTAATAAAGTAGTATTAATAAAGTAGTATTAATAAAGTAGTATTAATAAAGTAGTATTAATAAAGTAGTATTAATAAAGTAGTATTAATAAAGTAGTATTAATAAAGTAGTATTAATAAAGTAGTATTAATAAAGTAGTATTAATAAAGTAGTATTGATAAAGTAGTATTTACAAAGAGGTATTAATAAAGTAGTATTAATAAAGTAGTATTTACAAAGAGGTATTAATAAAGTAATATTATAAAGTATATCTAATAAAGTATATCTAATAAATATTGTTCAGAAAGAGAATTTAAAAATAGTAATAATAAATTAATTTACTTATTTAATAATAAAAATTATAACATTGAATAATAAGAAAATAAACACATAAATAAGTTAATAAATATAGAAATGAAAATATGATATCAAATGATACTTACAATATATTAACTTGTTCTAGACGTTTAATTATCAGATTCTTTTTATTAACAATATTAAATAATTCTTTCATCAAAGCTTCTTCTTTTTTCTTATCATCTATAATTATATATATAGATATATATGTATATTAATAATTATAATCCTTCTCTATTATATATATATATATTAATAATTAACTATAATATTAATAAACCATTTGTACTCATGAGAATTCTCAATTCATTTTCAATTTCATTAGATATGTTATTTAAATCTATAGTTTCTAATTCCAAAGCAGATAAAACTGATTTCACATATTCAGACTCCTTTAAAATTGAATTCATTTACATCGCAGATACATTTATGAAAAAATCATTTCCAAGTGCATTTTATACTAACGATGTTACCTTCGCTGGATTTTCTCTCTGGTGAAATGTTTTCTTTTAAGGATTTTATAGAGGAAGGCTTCTTTAATGAAAGTTTTGAAATCGGACGAGAAAGAGATTTGTTTTCTAAAAATTAATTTTCAATAAAATTAATTTAATAACTGCATAATTCAATTGACTTATAATACATATATACATATATATATATATATTTGTATATATATATAAACTAAATAATTTTTTATATTTATTTATCTAAAACTTAAGCAATTTTCATGCAAATAAAGATATATTGAATCAATAATATATTAACGAACAAAAAATAAATAAAAACCTCGAAACTGATAAAATTTAGTTTTTAATCTTAAACCTAAAAGGAGTACAACATAAATAACAACGCAAAACAAAATCAAATATTGTAATGATATTAAACAATATAAACGTAATATCGACAATAGAAATTCATCATGTTACAATATTAAAGCAAAGGCTGATTACTTTCAACTAACCTTCACCTACCAAAGATAATTTACTCATTTGAAAACTAGGTGATGATTTTTCTATGAATTCTCCGTTCCCAACTTTAACCGATGATTTCGAAGTGACGCGACTGATATCTCCTGACGATCTTCCATTTTTTGCTGCTGCAATCAACAAACGAGCGCGTTGTCGCAAGTCTTTCTTCCTTTCTTCGGCCGACATCGTAGTTTCAGATGAGGTTGTAGTAGATGAGACGGATGAAGTGCAGGTGGTAGCGGAGTTGATAGTAGTGGGGGCGGTAATGCAGGGAGAGGTAGTCGCGATAGTATCGGAGGTAGAGGAACAGGTTACTTTTGTAGATGAGATTCCAAAGTCGGGTAATTGTTCACTTTTTATGTCTGAAGAGTTCTTTATGGAAACTTTATTAAGCGCATTAATCTCATTCTTATCTTTAGACATAGACTTGGAAAGTACGAGGACTTCTACCTTAGATACTTCAGATTTACATTCTATCGTCGGTGATTTAGGAGTAGATGGAGTAATTCTCGGCAACGATTCATTCGGCGTAACCATGTTTGATGCGAGTTTGGGAGTAGGACTGGAATTCTTCTTAATGCTAATCTTGAATTTGTTTTTAGACCGATCAACGTTTAGTTTATCTTCAATCATTAAAGATTGTTTTTGATTTAACGATTTGGGTCCAATCTCTTTTTGAGGACTTTGTTTCAATTCAATTATAGAATTGGCTATTGTTTCCTTTATCGGTGATTTTTCTTTTTTATTTATTAGATTCCTTGCTCGATTTTTAAGTTCAGATATTTGAGACTGTCAAATTATGTTTGATAATTATAAAAAATAACTAAATCAAAACTAGTTATAATTAAAAATAATATTTTTAGTATTAGGTAATAAATAATATTTTTATGTTAAAACTTTTTGGTTAGTTAGTTCTGGACTAATGCTTTTTTCTCTAGTTACCTCTTCTATTAAAGAATTATTAGATACATGTGGAATTTCCTGTTTTAAAATTACATTATCATCTTTTAAATCTGCAAATTGATGAACAAATGTTGATATGATTAAATAAAATTGATGCATCAATAATTATTTACATTAAATTAATATTATATTATTCTTTTATTATATTAATTTAGTATTTATAGTATTAAATTATATTAACATATAAGTTAATAATAATATAAATATTGAGAAATTAAATTGTGAATTACTAATTGCTAACTTTTTGCATTCATTAATTTGGTGGTGGAATTTTTATGTGTTATGAGAGATTCTGTTAAAACATGATTTGAACTGGATTTTTCCATAGCTGAAGAAGATATGTCCAATAAAGCGTTACTTGACGGATCAGTTGACGATTCAGTTGATGATTCTGAGAGAGGCTCACTTTCCTAGACATGAATATTTAAATTTTTCAAAATTCATTCAATATAGATAATTAATAATTGAAAATATAAATTTAGATTTATGAAAAACTTATACATTTAAATAATACATTAAAAATCATAAACTTTGATTACCAATATATAAATCATGTTTCTAACTTTCGGAGTAAAATATTTCATTAATTGATCAACAAACATCATTATAAATAGTTTATCGGGAACAATGGAAGACAACATTTTATTAGGATCAAGTTTACGCTCAATAGAGAATTCTTTCTCACAAATAGTAAACGCCTATAATGTATTATTTTACTAATTTTAATAAATTTAAATGAAAGTATCAATAGCAATTAATATCAATAACAATCAACATTAGTTTAATTAATGATAATTACCAATATATGTATATTTAAAAGTGAAAATAGTAAATAATAAGTATTTAATTTATAAAATAAATGTACCAGCTCATTATTTTCAACAATTTCGTGAGCTGAAAGAGTTCTAAAATCACTGAAATTGTTACAAATTTTAATAAAAATATTAATAATTATTAAATTGATTATAAAATGTCTTACACAATAACAATTAATAATCTTATACCTAACTATTATATTATAAATAAATATTAAAAGAGATATTATTATAATTAAAATATATAAAAATTATTGCATAAAAACTTTATTAAAATCTAAAATGATTAAAACTAATATATCAATATATGTTACATAGCTATACTATTATATATGCACTAATCTATTAATACATTGCTATAGCTACACAAATATAATAATCTACATATATTAACAAGGGTTTTATTAAGAGAGAGCAGACAATTTTAAATAGATAAATACAATTTCTATAATCAAGCAAGAATAATAGAAGTACATCTTTATTTTAAATTAAAGTATATTCTTTATATAAACATAATGTTATTATTTCAATGATACTAATTATATTTATATTTCTTTGCAATCAAACCCTATCAGGCTATTAACAAATAGTTTAATCTATATCAGCTCTAATGCTTCTTTTTATACATAATATATGAATTGTATGTGTATATGTTTATTCTGAAATGTATGTAATTTAATTATAGACTAATTGTATGTAAATAAACTGTGTAATATACATATATATCTACATATGTATATATAAATATATATAAATGTATATGAATATATATATATATATATATATATATATATATATATATATCTAAATATATATAAATATATATCTAAATATATATATATATATAAAAACAGTCAATATTAACATCCAATACATTCTGATATATATTGCATAGTTGAATGTGTAGAATTCCTATTCATATATTGATATAATATAAATCTTACTAATAAACATTCTTACAATGATCACTAGATAGTATTAGCAGATGACAGTAGTATACATTGAATATGTATTGTGATATCATAAAATATGTACATCAATTTCACTGTGTGTTATATTGCATGATAGCATTATCATATGTATTATATTGTCTGTGAATATAAATTAATAAATAGATATTATAATATAATTATATAGATTAATATATAGGTGATCTAACTTGAGATCTTGATGATCTTTAACAAACACAATTATCTAAGATTTGTCTAAGTAGTCTAAAACTAAAACGAGTTCAGGTCTGAGTAGTCTAAGTGATCTAAGACTAACACGAGGTCAGATCTAAGTAGTCTAAGTGATCTAAGACTAACACGAGTTCAGGTCTAAGTAGTTTAAGTGATCTAAGACTAACACGAAGTCAGGTCTAAGTGATCTAAGACTACAGGAGGTCAGTTCTAAGTAGTCTAAGTGATCTAAGACTAACATGAGGTCAGGTATAAGTAGTCTAAGTGATTTAAGATTAACACAATGTCAGGCCTAAGTAGTCTAAGTGATCTAAGACTAACACGAGGTCAGGTCTAAGTAGTCTAAGTGCTCTAAGACTAACACGAGGTCAGGTCTAAGTGATCTAAGACTAACACGAGGATAGGTCTAAGTAGTCTAAGTGATCTAAGACTAATACCAGGTCAGGTATAAGTGATCTAAGACTAACACGAGGTCAGGTCTAAGTAGTCTAAGTGATTTAAGATTAACACGAGGTCAGGTCTAGGTGATCTAAGACTAACACGAGGGCAGGTCTAATTGATCTAAGACGAACACGAGGTCAGGTCTAAGTAGTCTAAGTGATTTAAGATTAACACGAGGTCAGGTCTAAGTGATCTAAGACTAACACGAGGTAAGGTCTAAGTAGTCTAAGTGATTTAAGATTAACACGAGGTCAGGTCTAAATGATCTAAGACTAACACGAGGTCAGGTCTAAGTAGTCTAAGTGATCTAAGATTAACACGAGGTCAGGTCTAAGTGATCTAAGACTAACACGAGGTCAGGTCTAAGTGATCTAAGACTAACACGAAGTCAGGTCTAAGTGATCTAAGACTAACACGAGGTCAGGTCAAGTAGTCTAAGTAATCTAAGACTAATACTAGATCAGGTCTAAGTGATCTAAGACTAACACGAGGTCAGGTCTAAGTGATCTAAGACTAACACGAGGTCAGGTCAAGTAGTCTAAGTGATCTAAGACTAATACTAGATCAGGTCTAAGTGATCTAAGACTAACACGAGGTCAGGTCTAAGTGATCTAAGACTAACACGAGGTCAGGTCTATGTCGATGAATAATGGCACAAAATGCTAATCCATTCCTCCAAGAGGTCGTCATGTTTGTCACTCTAATATTTTTATAATTGATCAACATTTCATTTGACCAGTCAATCAGCTGCTGTTCAATTGTCTTTTCCTATCATTTGATAATTACTCATTATTATAGTTAATTAGAAAACACAAAAATGTATTATCTAAACAATTAATGCTAATAATTAATAACAACAAATTTATCAAATATTAATATTTAAATGAATTTTAAAAAGTTGATAAATAATTATAATATTTTATAGAACAAATTGTGGTTGTAGTATCAAGTGGTTTGGAAATAACATTTCCCTAACCTTATATAGGCTGTAAAAAGAATGCAGAGTTAATGGAATAAATCAAATAATTAAAGTGTTAATAGTTAAAATGTCTATAATAGCCATAAGGACATAGTATAAAGAAATGAAATGAAAATATATATTAATTTTTTAAAGTTATTTTATTTTTTTATTTTAAGAATGATTATTATGAAATATATGAAATCTAAAATAGAATTTAAATTATTTTATATAAACGTTTTGACTGTTGGTTTTTCTATTATTGGAAAAGTTTCAGCAGCCTCTAAATTGAGTGTAAATAGTTTATTAACTTAATATATATAATTAATATAGTATATAATAGAGTTTTAACATATAGTTTTGTATGGAACCTATAAAGAGTTGAATATTATAATAGCAATAATGTAAATAGCAATAATGGCAATAAAAGAACCCTGCGTGAAAGAAGCAATTTCATTGGACAGAAATGATAAATCTTCATTGAAGTCAGCAAAGTTTGCGACGTCTGGGGCGTAGTCGTCTGGTTGACCATGTTCCTGATCGTAAAGTATCGAGGCTTGCGATTGCATATCGTCATCCCTGTGAGGTGTGGCTTCGTGAGGGTTCTGGGGTTATAGAAAGTACGTGTTATTGGGGCGGGGCGGGGGGCGGGGGGCGGGGTGGGGGGCTCAGTAAAGTAACGGGTCAGTGTGATGCGAAAAACACGCTAAAGAAATGCGTCGGAGTGCTGGGGAGGACGTAATAAATGTAAGAGCTCAGTTAGGGAGGGTAAAGAAGCTATACGGAGCGAAAGGTGATGAATGAAAGAGTAATGATTTAGAGATGATTCGAGATGAGAAACGTTCTTAGAGGAGGCAGTTTTTTTTATAAATTAAGTAATTAAATATCTTAGAGAACATTGTAAACAGTAATCATTATTAAACCAAACAAAAAGTGAAAGTATAAAAACACAGTATTTAACTTATCCGTGGTTTAAGATTGTTACTCCAAAAGCTGTTTGAATATTGGTTGCGACATACTTATTTATATTCGAAGATAATTGCACACATGTTATTAAATCGCTAACGTTGCATTTCCTGTACGTAAAATCGAAGCGTTTAACGTGAATTGTACGGAAGCAGATTTAAGGTTCTTGTTGTTTAATTTGAAAGGAAGGGTCACTTGGTAGGACTTTAATTCTTCGGAGTAATTGGAAAGGTCAAAGTTTGCAAATGCTATTGGTTTAGTGCGACCTTTGGCATCGTGCTGAAAGAGATATTTTCATAAAATGTATTTCATTAAAACCAAATGTAATACATAGATAAGAGTACCTAGAAAAGAACCTCAACTACATATACTTGGCTCTAACGTCGAGTACTTTGAGAACCCATTCTTTCTTTTCATAAATTGTATCTTTTTTATTTCTGAACAGGGTAACATTGAATTCAACATTTTCTGGGACCACCCAAATGACGCCTCCTCTGAGACGATTGTTGTAGTTTTCCTCGTACTTGTGTTCCTAATATGGACAGGAAATCTATGAACTTGACGTAAAATGAACATGGATTAACCGGCAGATGATTTGATTTAAAATATATGATTTAAATTAATATATGTGATTGTGTGAATATATAATGCAATAAATAATACATTTTACAATAGCTTACATTTATATAACTATTTAGAATTTATTATGATTATAATCATTATAATAATGTAATCAAGTAAATAATATATATATATATATATATATATACATAGGATTATATTAATAATACGTATAATAAAAATATCTAATATATATTAATCTGGTTTAAAAATATATATATACTATAAATTACATTAACTTTTTATCAATATAATACACTATTAAATATGAACTATATTAATATATATTAATAAATTAAACATATATTGTATAAAAAATGCATTATGTAATGAATTGTTGTTTGTTAATAATAATAAATTGTTACAGGGTAACCAAATATAAAGTTTAATTGAATTAATTTATTCAAAAATTAATGAAATTTACATAAATAATCCAAATATTTTCTGAAGTAGACATTTTAAAATATGTATTTGAATGTTTTTATTCAATTTTAAAACCTGAAATTTTAACATATAATAGAAAATTAACTAAATTATTATTTTATATAATAAAAAAAAATGTTCTAAAATTCCCCCACCTGCACACTGTGCAGTGCACAGTGTATAATAATGCTTATATGCATCCACATATGTAGGCAATTTTCGATAAGATAATGACATAGGCGTGAAGTAATGATTTATGTGTGATCGTGGTCTCAAATCCATGTTAATTGAAAATAATGCTGATAATAAAATGTAAAATTAAAAAATTCAAATTTTCAAACAATAACACTATTTCAGTCATGTGTAGTAGATTGTGTATAAAAAATTTTTGAAAACCTTGGCGCTGGCTAAATATGAATTGCAAAAATCTAAAAAGTGAATATTATCACATCCTTACATTAGTATATACTTTAAGATTCAGAGAATTTTATTTATATTTATTATCATTGACCACCCTTACTGCATACCCCCTTAAGTGATATTTCAAATTACATATGCACATAAAAAAATATTATAAGTAAGTTAATGGTGAATATTTACAAAATTATTAAATTAATAATAAATTTCACAATTCAGGAAATTACACATTAAAAGTTCAATTTGTTTCTAATGAAATCACTTGGATAACTTTCTATGTATCTCTACCATCTATCTCTACCAATGCAGTCTATACGAAGAATATGTATTTTGCATTAATAAAAAATATCAGGTAAATTTTATTGTTTTACATAATTTCTGAAAATTATAGTCAAGAATGTAACAAATCTAGCTAATTTCATTGATCATTGATTATAAAAAACTTGTAAAAAATTTAATTAGTTTGATGTTGTTCCAGTTGTTTTATATTATACAATACATTATTTAACGCAGAAAATAGAGTAATGCTAATATTATATAAGATTTTATAAATAAAAATAAATTCTCATATAGTTATGTAAAAATTCACTGCTTGAATTTTTTTTAAATTTAATTTCTACAGTTTATTAATATTATAACATTGCTGTATTTCATTCATACTGTGGTATAAGTATTACATATATATATATATATATATATATATATATATATATACATATATATATATTAACTATATATATATATATTAAATATATATATATATATTTAAATCAATATAATATAAACATATTTCTAAATTATCTTTTGGGGAATTATAGAAAGTGAATATTCAAATGCATTAATTATTTTATTGATAAATTATAACCTTCGTTTTATTACTTCTATTCTTACGGCTCCATTCTAGGCATAACTGACGTGGCTTCCTATAAATGAATTAAATTTATATGTATATAAGATATTATGTTGTATAATTAACTTGGATATAACCTTAGAAGTTATTATTTATAAAAATATTAATTTCTAATCATATATTTAGAAATCACTTGATATTAATTACAATAGTAAAACTACTATTATATGTATATTATGCAATATTACACAATTACTGCTATACAATATATACCAAACAAATAACTTACCATTTCTCGTTGGTAGTTAAAGAGAGCTCTTGAAATGAAGTGATGAATTTGTATTTAGCAGCTTTTTTTCCAATATGATTATATCTTTTCAACATTATCTAAATATAATAATTATAAATTAGCAAACAATATATTAATTATACCTTTCTACACTTCTTATATATTTTCCAGTCCAATATAATGGTATATTACAATTACTTATTAAATCTTTACTTTATATTACATTTATAATGACTATTTAACAATAAATTACTAATAATACATACTTTTTAAAAATACATTTTAAATATATAATATTATTTATTTCATGATTTTTTTTAATATAAAATAATATAATTTAATTTAATTGATTTTATAATATTTGTTCATATACATATTATGGAATTATAAATTAGATTACATGGGCATTCAATAAAATTAAAATTATAAAATCTTACAGTTTCGATATAATTAAATTGAAACTAGTTCACAGTGTTATTTGTAAATTAGAATATATATATAATACATATATAAATGGTATTAACTGTAAACATGTATTTAATTAAATTTGTCGATATATTCAAATAATTTATTTACCTTTATATAACATGAATTATGTTCATTTCAAATTAGTATTATTAAATATGTTTTCAAGCCTTCCTTAAATCGAACAATAAGGTAGTGACATCTATTTTTAAAATAATAATTTTAGAATTTAATCTTATCAAAGATTATAAAATTATTTAATATCCATATAACAATAATAAAGTAATATTAGAAATCATTAGATAATGTCATATGATATATATGTTACATGTGTTACCTTTAAAGCATGCTGACAAATGTTCTATTTTCTTATATATATTAATATATGTATATATATATATATATATATATATATATATATATATATATATATACATATATATATATATATATATATATGTTAAAAGATAGTACTAAAAAATAACTAAATTGTAACAAATATTAATATATACATATTATAAATCTCTTCAGTAATTCTATAAATGTATACATGCATAAAACGTAATTATAATATATTGATTATCCATATTGATAGGAAATGCATAGGTATTAGCTAGTTTATGTATTAGCTTAATTATCTAACTCGGTAAATATCGATAAATTATATAATATTTCACAAGAAATTATGGCTATTCGCTTATTACAATATACATATTTAGTGATGTATAAATTTCATTTTTATAGTCAATATTATTTAATCTTAACGACGCTTTATATATTCTATATATATATTACATTTTTGATTTTCAAAATTAGAGGTTATTTATCTAAATTAATAATAATTAGTGACCGTCTCTTTGTTCGACTCCTCTTTTTATTGAGAATACAATGTGTATATTTGTAGAGATATTATAAGTTTATATTGCCAATATACCGTTAGATAAGGTTTAAAGAGATTGGTCGTTATATAGTTATTTGTTTATGCCTTTGGGGATGTGGTATTAAAATAGGTAAGGGTAATTATATTGTGTATTTACTTATAATATAATTCAATATTTTAGAATTCGGGTTAATGTCGTTTTTTTAATTTTATAATTAAAAACTATAACATTTTCTTTACAATATACTAATTTTAAAATGACTTTTACTATCCTTTTATTGAGGAGTAACCTTCGCGGGATTTACATGTAATAAGTAAGGGTTTTTAATTACTTATATGTTCCCACGATATAAATACAATATATGATCAAATATATTAGTAACCTGTATTAAGCAATTAATTAAAAATCACATGGCATGGAAAGGTATGATATCGAATATCCACGTAATTATGTATATATCATTATCGGTATATATGATATATGTAACTAAGTTACTGTACAATTTTTGTTGTATTTTCTTTAAGTTTTGCCTACGTCTTTTGACTATAGAGGCATACTCCTGGAAACCAGACATATCATATGCATGTTTTTTATATTCATTTATAGTTCTAATAGGCCTGGCACCAAATATATTTTACTTATTTATATTTAATATTTTTTAAAATAGTTAATATCTATCTAGTTCATAAATTAATAAGTCTATATTGATAGTCTTTATTAACTAATAAATTATTTTTCTAATAGATATATTTTAATAGTAAAAATTAATAAGGCCTAACTCATTAATTACAAATATTAACTATAGTTCTGAAATATAATTTTAATCGCACGTTATTATATATTATGAATTCATTACAAAGATTCGTTAAACTAAGCTTAACTGAAATGGCTTATATTAGTCGCACATTAGTTGAACATATCCGTTTAGATATCTTCCTTGCATTTGACTAGTTCAATAATTGATAGTAGACGAGGTGGGAGCGTTATGCAGCATTTTCGGGAATTAGAAGGAATGTGTAATTCGTTGTCAATTATAGATTATATACATGTGATGTAATAGGAAACTACGTTATTGACATTAATTGATAATTAATAAATAGTATATGTATAAGTAAATACCAATTTTACATCTTATAAGTTGCAATTTAGTTTATAATAATTTCAGATAAGTTAACTTTAAACAATATTTTTATAATTGCGCTTATACATAATCTTTATATAATACTAATGATACTATATATATATATATATATATATATATATATATATATATATATATATATATATATATATATATTATATACAATATTTAATATAAATACATAATATACATAACTTTGAGTGTATACTCTTCTAATTGCATAGTAAATTAATAAATGACATAACCAAAGTTTATTTTTAACCAATGAACTCAAAAATATTATAGATATCAAAAAATATAACTAATTAGTGTATTTGTTCTTATTTGTATTTAAGACAATCTTTTCTATATCTATAATCAAAATAATTATTCGATCTACGATTTTACTAGATTTTATTATTTTGATAAAGTTTAACCTGTGAACCAAGAATACCAAGTAATCTTGGGTTTGAACCTAAAATTTGAACCTCTCGATTTAAAAAAAATTACATTTATTAAAAATTAAACCAATTTTAAAATTTTAAAATTACGATCTAGTTCCTGAATGCCCAATATTTTTGTTAGTTATATCACATACTATAACTATATTTATAGTTAATATATATATATATATTTAAAATTAAAATGTTTCATAATTAATAATAATAAATAATAATTAGTATTCATAATTATTATAAATCATATGAACTTTTCATTTGTTACTTGGTAATTTTAATTTTTTTGTTATTAATCATACCTTAACAGTTTTTATTATTTTCTATTACTATTATTATTTATCTATTTATAATGCATTCCACTACTAGACTACTTATTTTCAATGGCTAATTTAAAAACTGACATCAACACTTTATTTAGGTTAGAGCAAAATATATATAAATTAAAATGTTAAAAAATACCCGAATTAGTATAAAATAAAACATAATATATATAAACTATATTTACATTTATTTTTATTGATAACTCAGCCAATTGAGCACAAATGATTCTTCTAAAAAAGATGAAAGGAATTATACAATTTTAAAAGAGAAGAATAATAATAACTATAATGATGATCTAATCAGTAAAGCACCTATTAACAGGTTGGAATTATATTAATATTTAATATCTAAATGATTATACATTATATTTTAACTATTGATACAAATAATAATAATAATATATTCTATATTATTATAATATAATATTATTATATAGTATTATTATATATATTGTACCGATCACAGTCGTCCTGTACCTAACATTGATCCTTTGTGGGCACCATCTCCAGAATATAATGATGAATTTTCCATTTTTCTAGAAAAATCAGGTATGCCTAAAACACTTTAATATTTTCAGACTATAAATTGAAGCATATCGGAAAAATAGTGTTTTGCAGCATGCACAGTGCTTAGAGAAATAATAAACTAAAATATTTATATGTAATATGCAATTTTCTGCGTTAAATGGGAGATTAGTGAGAAATGAGACATTGACGAGAAAATTAAATTAGAGAGAAATAAGATACCAGTGTAAATTATATATCAGTTAGAAATAAAAGATAATAAGATATAGTAGATCTTTGAAAGATAATAAGATATTAGTGAGAAATGATATATAAATTATTATATTGAGATCTGTAAAGTATTTATTTAGCTTTAGAATTATTACTACCTGTTTTATGCAGTTTTAATGTGATACCCTTGTGTGGAGATCACAGTCGTCAATATTTACATAATAGACATAGGGTTTTAAATAGATATGTAACTAATGATTCAAGTATTGGAATATTGCCAACATTTTTTGACTTACTTATTGTAAAGATGAAATGCACACATTTTAAAGTTGCTATTTTTCGATTATGATAATATAAAGCTATGTATCATGTCCCAAACTTTACTAAATAATATTTTGATTTTAGATTCATAAATTAGACCGCTTATAGAATATATATGAATTACATACGTATATTAGAAAAGGTGGCTATTTTATTTTATCAATATATATATTATCCTTTTATACAAAAAAATGTAATAGATTACCTCAAATTGAACTTGCTGTATCATTTTAATAAGGGTATGTGAATGAAAATAATTATTCTTAGAAAATACCCTCTAAAGATTATACACTTTTATTATTATTGATAATTTATATCCATAATTGATTAAGTAAAATAACAAGATTTATAATAGGTTTATTTGGTATTGAATATTCATATATTTTAGAATAATAACACTAGACTAAAATATATATATATATAAATAATAGACTAAAATATATATATATAAACAAACAGTATCATTTATAATACGAATGTACATTGTACACCTAATATAAAAACATAACATTCATATATATACTTATTATAAAAACATTACATAAATATACATCTTATATAATACATATGCTATCTAATACCACTTTCACTAGTATCTTTTTTACTACATTTTCTCCTCCTTGTTTCTCAGATTTATTTGTTATGAACACAAAAATATTAAAATTAAAAAAAAAAATTAATTTTGAAATACAATACGTTATGATTGATCGATGAACTAACAGACAACTGATATTATATATATAATTTAATGTATTAGTATAAAGTAAATATATATATGTATATATATATATATATAAAGTATGTTATAAGTCAGTAATGGTGTATGTGCATTCAGAAATAATTGATGTATTATGTGATGAAAACGAAAATAATTGTAAAAAGGAAATGTGAACAGAGTATTTGAAACATTGTTATGAGTTGTAGGTATCACATGCTATTAATATAATGTAATGTAATAGGTAGAATATTAAAATATAGATAATGTGGTTTTTAAAATTTGAAAATAAATAATTTAAACGATATATTATAATATTACTAGATTGAATATTTTCATTTTATTTTTAGAATTTATTGATAATTTTATCAGTACTTATATAAAATACGTATTTATGTCATTTATATTTTTTTATTTGAAATTTCATATCAATATTTTTAATATTAATAAATCTAAATATATCATAAAAAAATGCTCAAAATATTAAAAAGATAATAATTTTAATTTTCCTCTATTCTCTAGTAGAATTATGATGAGTAAACAAAAAGCTAGATAATTAGAATTCATAGTAGATTTATCATCAAGTGTCAACTATGCATTATTATTATAACTATAAAAATAAATAAATATATTTAAAATTTCTATTTGATAGATTTAGAAAATATACATATATATAATAATAGTATTATACAGTCTTATAACATCAAACCTTGATGTATAGACTAGACTAATTGCTAATCAATAATATGCATTTCTATACCCCGAAATCAACAGTGGTAATGCATTTTGAGTTGACGTTTCTAAATCTATGTAAATTTACAATCACAATGTAAATGTTATGTTTACAAATACTGCTACTAATGTATATTTCATATAAGTTACACTGATTGATACTAATTTATAAAACTCATGCTAATATATACAAATTCATATATCAATATTTTTATATTTCTACTTAATTCTATAATTTACTTACACTAGATATTTTATTTACTGTAAATACTTTTCAACTAGCAATTTCCTATTTTTAGAACAATTTCCTGCAACTTATAGTTGCACCTATGTACACCTGTTAATAATAAACTCCCTATACTAGGTAAGCGTTGTTTACCACCGATTACTTTACCAGTGAAATATGTTCCGGATATTTTTGAGGGTATCAATAAAACAAATGAACTCGAAGGTTGTCAACTTATCTTTGTTTATATTGCCAGTTTTTATTTGATTTAATTCGCTTTTTCACAGATTTTGAAGTATATTCCGATTTAATTTCAATCAACGAAAATATCAATTCAATTCAATATATACCTTTTTTCGACATTGATTTAGTGAATAGCATTATTGATAATGGTTTGTAGTTATTTCTGTTGATAATGATTACATCATTTTAAAGGACAATAATTTTAATATTTATTTATTATTGAATATATATCATATTTATTTTGAATAAATTAAAATTAAGTTTTAATTATTTTTTCCTTTTATTACCAGTTACATAATATGTTTGACAAACCTGCAGATATTTACTCTCAACCTGCATCACCATGTTCATCAAACTTCTCTTCTGACCCCGGAACCCCTTTCACGCCCTGCATTACGATTTCACCGTCTGTATACCCAACGGCATGCTCCCCCGGAGTACAGCAGCCGATTGCGGAGATCTTTGACACCAACTCCACATTTATTTCGCTTACGGCACCCTCAACTACACTAACTCTACCCACTACTACACCAACTCTACCCATTACTACACCAACTCTACCCACAACTATACCAACTCTACCCACTACTACACCAACTCTACCTACTACTACACCAACTCTACCCACTACTACACCAAATTTAACCATAACTACACCAACTCTACCCACAACTACAACAACTCTACACACTACTACACCAAATTTAACCACTACTTCACCAAATTTAGTCACTGTTATGCCTCCACTAGTCATCGCTACTACTGATAACAACCCCTACATTAACGATCAGAGCTCAACAAGCACTACCCAACGGTCTCCGCTGGTTACCGTAGAAACTTTAGCACCAGGTACTGGTGAGATAATATCGAAGAAAAATTCTCTACCATCCCAAGTTCCCTCCACCTCCGCCCGCAAACTTCCCGCGACCAAAACGACCCTCCTTCGTAAAGTGAGACTTGATGACGCCTCGGCATTTATCCCTACACGTGTAACGAAGACAGCCCCCGTGGCGACACATTCTAGACGATCAACTCACACTAACCGCTCATCATTGAACATCTCCAAAGAGCTGGCGGCCGAACGCAGCGTTGCTCGCACCAACTTGACTCTTATTAACCCTTCCACCTCTGAGAAGTTAGTACCTCTATCTCTCCAGCTCTCTACTTCTCCAACTCTCTAACTTTCTATCTATCCAACTCTCTATCTCTCCAACTTTCTAATTTTCTATCTCTCCTACTCTCTATCTCTCTAACTCTCTAACTTTCTATCTCTCCAACTTTCTATCTCTCCAACTATCTATCTCTCCAACTCTCTAACTTTCTATCTCTCCAACTCTCTAACTTTCTATCTCTCCAACTCTCTAACTTTCTATCTCTCCAACTCTCTATCTCTCCAACTCTCTATCTCTCCAACTCTCTATCTCTCCAACTCACTATCCCTCCAACTCACTATCCCTCCAACTCTCTATCCCTCCAACTCTCTATCCCTCCAACTCTCTATCTCTCTAACTCGCTAACTTTCTATCTCTCCAACTCTCTATCTCTCCAACTCTCTATCTCTCCAACTCTCTAACTCTCTAACTCTCTAACTTTCTATCTCTCCAACTCTCTAACTTTCTATCTCTCCAACTCTCTATCTCTCCAACTCACTATCCCTCCAACTCTCTATCCCTCCAACTCTCTATCCCTCCAACTCTCTATCTCTCTAACTCGCTAACTTTCTATCTCTCCAACTCTCTATCTCTCCAACTCTCTATCTCTCAACTCTCTATCTCTCCAACTCTCTATCTCTCCAATTCTCTATCTCTCCAACTCTCTAACTCTCTAACTCTCTAACTTTCTATCTCTCCAACTCTCTAACTTTCTATCTCTCCAACTCTCTATCTCTCCAACTCACTATCCCTCCAACTCTCTATCTCTCTAACTCGCTAACTTTCTATCTCTCCAACTCTTTATCTATCCAACTCTCTATCTCTCCAATTCTCTATCTCTCCAACTCTCTATCCCTCCAACTCTCTATCCCTCCAACTCTCTATCTGTCTAACTCGCTAAATTTTATATCTCTCCAACTTTCTATCTCTCCAACTCTCTATCTCTCCAACTCTCTATCTCTCCAACTCTCTATATCTTCAACTCTCTATCTCTCCAACTCTCTAACTCTCTAACTTTCTATCTCTCCAACTCTTTATCTATCCAACTCTCTAACTTTCTCTCTCCAACTCTCTATCTCTCAACTCTCCAACTCTTTACATCTCTACATCTCTACATCACTACCTATCTACATTAATTATAAATTTAATAATCAATTTCTAAGTGTGTATTTATAAATTCTATTGATATAATCCGCAGTTTATTCAGAAACTAGAAAATTGTTTCATAATATGCACTAACAATGCATTATTATTCAGTATATTTCTAATGTAATAGCAAAGCATTCTGCCTTATACTTTCTAATTATTATAAATCCTAAATTTCAGTATTCTGCATTTGTTCATGAAAAGTAAAGAAGATAATTTATTGACTCTGAAATATTTATTGCAAAGAATTGAAAATGAAGATTGCAATGGAGAAATTATTAACCAACCAAATAAAAACGGAGAGGTAATAATAAATTTCATTCTTTAATTAGTTTACATTTTCCTTGATGAAAGAGTTTATATAATTGTAATTATAATGTATAGAATGTTTAGATTAAAGTAAAGTAATTAATGTTCAAATATAAAACTGCAAAAACTAATAAATTAAATAATAATTCTTAAATTATAAAAAATTTCCCTACAAATTTCTATAAATATTATAATTTCTTATTACCCATAGAGTATAATAGAATAGAATTGAATGTATTCTACAGATTCCATTGTAATAGTACTATGGTAGCATATTAGCTGAAGATCTCATTTATATCTAGAAACAAATCCAATTTACTCTTCAGATTCCCTTGTATCTTGCTGTAACAGCGGAGTTCTATTCTGATCAAAAAGTGAAAGCATTGTTAAGATTATCTAGGATTGAAATTAATAAACCGATGCAAGTAAAACACCTGGATGTTGGTATTCTATCATGCATTTATATAGTGGAAGTGTATCTGAAATTAATTTGAATTCGTTTATTTTAACAACTTAAAATAATGTAAACCCGCATTATTTAGTTTGAATATCAGACCGTACTATATGCAGCCATACGCTGGCCTCAGTATGATGAAGGAGTTGCAGCCCTGTTGAAGGACTCCAGGATTAATGTGAATCTACAAGACTCTCAAGGTTCTGCAATTTGTGATGTTGATAATTCATATGTTATCTTATATAATACTGATTTAGATATTTAGAGGTCAATGATATCTAGTATTTAGGTTAGGTTAATGTAATATTTGGGTTATGGCGAAGTTGAGTTGGTATAAGGTTAAGGTGGACTTATAGATAAGGTGAAATAGAGTTGATATGAGGCTAAGGGTATTTAATGGTAAATATGAAGTAGAGATGATATGAGGTTAAGTTAGACTAATGGATAAGGTGAATTATTAAGGTTAAGTGAAGTTAAGCTAAACCAAATTCTCTAATTAACATGTATGAAATAAACAATATAGGAAGAGTTAATAGTTATTTATAATTATCATATTTAGAAAGAAACATTTTTATAAGAACTATTTACGAATAGGGTTAATGATGGGGTTAATGATGAGGTTAATATTATGGTTAATGATTGGTTTAATATTGGGGTTAATGATGGGGTTAATGATGTGGTTAATGTTGGAGTTAATGTCGGAGTTAATAATGGTGTTAATGATGGTGTTAATGATGGTGTTAATGATGGTGTTAATGATGGTGTTAATGATGGTGTTAATGATGGTGTTAATGATGGTGTTAATGATGGTGTTAATGATGGTGTTAATGATGGTGTTAATGATGGTGTTAATGATGGTGTTAATGATGGTGTTAATGATGGTGTTAATGATGGTGTTAATGATGGTGTTAATGATGGTGTTAATGATGGTGTTAATGATGGTGTTAATGATGGTGTTAATGATGGTGTTAATGATGGTGTTAATGATGGTGTTAATGATGGTGTTAATGATGGTGTTAATGATGGTGTTAATGATAGGGTTAATGATAGGGTTAATGATATGGTTAATGATGGGGTTAATGATGGGGTTAATGATGGGGTTAATGATAGTGTTGATAATAAGATTAATGATGGGGTTAATGATGGTGTTAATGATAGGGTTAATGATAGGGTTAATGATAGGGTTAATGATAGGGTTAATGATAGGGTTAATGATAGGGTTAATGATAGGGTTAATGTCAGGGTTAATGACAGGGTCAATGATAAGGTTAATGATAAGGTTAATGGTAGGGTTAATGATAGGGTTAATGATAGGGTTAATGATAGGGGATTAGTACTGATGATAATAATTAGTTTTATATAAGATTAATTTTGAAAAAATTATATCATTAAACTCTTGTTGATATGATTACAAATCTTAAGTATACAAATAACTTTCAATATATTACCAACCAAACCCTGACAATTGAACAGGCAGACTACCTATCCACAATGCAATGATTATGTCTAGCTATCCAATCATTTTAGTTTTAATGAAATCGGATAGATCAACTCTTTCTATAATTGTAAGTACCCATATAATATATTGATTTCAAAAAGTACATGTATAAATTATAGTTGAGTGTAATTTAATTTAATATCTAAAATTAACATTAATAATCGATATATAATTATAACATGTTCTAATTTTAATTAATTATAGTTTATTTTAGCTTTTAATACTTATTTGGAATATATAAAAATAATTTTTTTAATAACTTAATCTAATTTAGGATCATCAACGAGGTTTGTTCCCATTGCAATACCTGATTGAAAGAGGTGATCCTTGTTTGCTACAAAAAGTCTTTGAGTTTCTGGGTAAAGATATAATCACACCACTTATCTATGATCTTGATAATTCTTTTGAAACTACTCTCAACTTCGCTGAGAAATTTCTCGATTCTGATGAAGGAAAAGGTTTTTTTTATATTAATTGTACTTTATTTCATTAGTTCAACTCTACTTATAATAATTTAATATGAAGGTAAATTTTATCATTTAAATGTTCAATATTTTAAAACTATAATTCATAGTTAATTTAAAAAACAGCAATTCACAAAATAATTCTGGATTATGCATGAAGAAACATCTGTCTGCAATTTATTAATTCTAATCATTTTTATCATTATTAAAATCTAAATTACATATAGTGACTATAATTACTGTAACCATTATTTGTGTGCTTAGGTATTCATTAATTATATACACTTACACTTGATATTATGAACCTTACATATCCTAACTATGAAATCATATTCCTAATTAATATTTACACTTGCGCTTTATTTTTAATTACATATAATAAATTCCATTCAATATCTTATCAATTTAATTGCAATACAATACAATAATGTAGTGCACAGTTTCACTGAAGAGATTTTTCAGAATGGGATGGGGATGGGCCTGATTATTACAATGAAGACAAACTGTTACGATACCTTATGTAATGTTTGCCATTACTGTAATACACCAGTTCTGCAGAAGAACTCATCTTAGATGTCATGCCTACTAAGATATATAAGTGCTTTATTCTTTAGCTAAATAAGTTAATAGCTTAGGCTATACACTTCCTTATTATTACCAGCTTAGCGGATATACACTCAATATCCAATGATCTCATATCAAGTAGAAGCCATTGAGTTGACGAATTGATATACGGAAATATATGAAATTTTTTATGTTATCATCTATGAAAATAATGATTACTTTCTTTGAATATCCAACTAATGCTTTTTTACACTTGAAAGTGTACATGGGAATGCCTATAGATGTATTCACTGAGAGGTTTTTAGTTATCTTTTTGAGATTAAAGTATGATTGATATCATAAATATTTCGTACCAAACAAGGAAATTAGATCTCATATTAATCTGCTAATATTTGACTATTTAAAGTTGAATACATGGTTGTATTTTATTAATCTCGATGAAACAAATTTGTATTCATTATTACAACTATATCTTCCATAGATATATTAATATGTTGGTGAAGTGAATCATTATCATGCTCAATAAAATATTTTCTTATCAAAGTTATTATGATAGTGGGCTGCATTAAAACTATGAGGTTATTAATAAATTAAGATATTAATACATTAAATATTTTCCCGAAATAGTATACAATATTATTTCACCCTATGAAGCTAATAAATTATTGAATACAGATTTTGGGAAGCTCTATAGGTTTATAATAATATCTCGAAGATAGTACTATATATGGTACAATATATTATTATTAATTTCATTGATTATATATTATAAGAATTAATTTCATTATTATAATTCATCATTAACGGGGATACAAAATTTCGGCAATTAATAATTTATACTCCGACGAGAACGCGATTTCAGTTAATGAATACTGTGGTATTTGTTAATATATATTTAAATATGTCATTAGAGAAAATATATTTTTCCTGGGTATCATTTTATATACCGGGAGAGGTTTTCAATAAATTCAGGTATGAGATCGTAGGTGTTTATAACAGTGTTCTTTCGATTAATGATACAAATGATTTGGAAGTATTGATTCAATTTAGTTTTCAGACTTTATGTTCATTTTCAGACTTTACAGGTAGGCGTTCATTTATAGTCTTATTCAATAATTGCAATATGCTTATTGTTAATAATGTAATTACATAACTAACGGAATTTGTTTATCTTATCATTATAGTTTTGGATAAGTGAAAATTTAACAATATTAATAACAATTGGAGTCTGTATTTCTAGAGTTTGGGTTATAGAATTATATTTAATTATGGATTCTTGAATTTGATATAGTTGGTGTAATAATTATAATTACATGTTTATATACATTTCTATAATTATCAACACTAGTTTATATACATTTCTATAATTATCAACACATGTTTATATACATTTCTATAATTATAATTACATTTTTATATACTTTTCTATAATTATCAACACATGTTTATATACATTTCTATAATTATAATTACATGTTTATATACTTTTCTATAATTATCAACACATGTTTATATACCTTTCTATAATTATAATTACATGTTTATATACTTTTCTATAATTATCAACACATGTTTATATACATTTCTATAATTATAATTACATGTTTATATACATTTCTATAATTATCATTACATGTTTATATACATTTCTATAATTATAATTACATGTTTATATACATTTCTATAATAATCAACACTAGTTTATATATATTTCTATAATTGTCATTACATGTTTATATAAAATTCTATAATAATAATTACATGTTTATATAAATTTCTATAATAATAATTATGTTTATATAAATTTCTATAATTATAATTACATGTTTATATACATTTCTATAATTATCATTACATGTTTATATACATTTCTATAATTACCATTACATGTTTATATACATTTCTATAATTATCAACACTAGTTTATATATATTTCTATAATTATAATTACATGTTTATATACATTTCTATAATTATCAATACTAGTTTATATACATTTCTATAATAATAATTACATGTTTATATACATTTCTATAATTATAATTACATGTTTATATACTTTTCTATAATTATCAACACATGTTTATATACATTTCTATAATTATAATTACATGTTTATATACTTTTCTATAATTATCAACACATGTTTATATACATTTCTATAATTATAATTACATGTTTATATACTTTTCTATAATTATCAACACATGTTTATATACCTTTCTATAATTATAATTACATGTTTATATACTTTTCTATAATTATCAACACATGTTTATATACATTTCTATAATTATAATTACATGTTTATATACATTTCTATAATTATCATTACATGTTTATATACATTTCTATAATTATAATTACATGTTTATATACATTTCTATAATAATCAACACTAGTTTATATATATTTCTATAATTGTCATTACATGTTTATATAAAATTCTATAATAATAATTACATGTTTATATAAATTTCTATAATAATAATTATGTTTATATAAATTTCTATAATTATAATTACATGTTTATATACATTTCTATAATTATCATTACATGTTTATATAAATTTCTATAATTATAATTACATGTTTATATACATTTCTATAATTATCATTACATGTTTATATACATTTATATAATTATAATTACATGTTTAAATACATTTTTATAATTATCATCACATGTTTATATACATTTCTATAATTATAATTACATGTTTATATACATTTCTATAATTATAATTACATGTTTATATACATTTCTATAATTATCAACACTAGTTTATATACATTTCTATAATTATAATTACATATTTATATACATTTCTATAATTATCTTTACATGTTTATATACATATCTATAATTATAATTACATGTTTATATACATTTCTATAATTAACATCACATGTTTATATACATTTCTATAATTATAATTATATATTTATATTCATTTCTATAATTATAATTACATATTTATATACATTTCTATAATTATCATCACATATTTATATAAATTTCTATAATTATAATTACATGTTTATATACATCTCTATAATTATAATTACCTGTTTATATACATTTCTATAATTATAATTAAATGTTTATATACATTTCTATAATTATAATTATATGTTTATATACATTTCTATAATTATCAACACTTATATATATTTCTATAATTATAATTACATGTTTATATACATATCTATAATTATAATTACATGTTTATATACATTTCTATAATTATCAACACTAGTTTATATATAGTTCTATACTAATAATTACATGTTTATATAAATTTCTATAATAATAATTATATGTTTATATAAATTTCTATAATTATAATTACATGTTTATATACATTTCTATAATTATCATTACATGTTTATATACGTTTCTATAATTACCATTACATGTTTATATACATTTCTATAATTATCATCACATATTTATATAAATTTCTATAATTATAATTACATGTTTATATACTTTTCTATAATTATTATCACATGTTTATATACATTTCTATAATTATAATTACATGTTTATATACATTTCTATAATTATAATTACATGTTTATATATATTTCTATAATTATAATTACATATTTATATACATTTTTATAATTATCAACACATGTTTATATACATTTCTATAATTATAATTACAAGTTTATATACATTTCTGTATTTATCATTACATGTTTATATACATTTCTATAATTTTAATTACATGTTTATATACATTTCTATAATTATAATCACATGTATATAAACATGTGATGATAATTATAGAAATGTATATAAACATGTAATTATAAGTATAGAAATGTATATAAACATATGATGATAATTATAGAAATGTAAATAAACTTGTAATTATAATTATAGAAATGTATATAATCATGTGATGATGATTATAGAAATATATATAAACTTGTAATTATAATTATAGAAATGTATATAAACTTGTAATTATAAGTATAGAAATGTATATAAACATGTGATGATAATTATAGAAATGTATATAAACATGTAATTATAATTATAAAAATTTATATAAACATGTAATTATAATTATAGAAATATATATAAACTTGTAATTATAATTATAGAAATATATATAAACTTGTAATTATAATTATAGAAATTTATATAAACTTGTAATTATAATTATAGAAATTTATATAAACATGTAATTATAATTATAGAAATATATATAAACTTGTAATTATAATTATAGAAATGTATATAAACTTGTAATTATAATTATAGAAATGTATATAAACTTGTAATTATAATTATAGAATTGTATATAAACATGTGATTATAATTGTAGAAATGTATATAAACTAGTGTTGATAATAATAGAAATGTATGTAAACATTTAATTATATTTATAGATATGTATATAAACATGTAATTATAATTATAGAAATGTATATAAACATGTGATGATAATTATAGAAATGTATATAAAATGTAATTATAATTATAGAAATATATATAAACTTGTAATTATAATTATAGAAATGAATATAAATATATAATTATAATTATAGAAATGTATATAAACATGTGATGTTAATTATAGAATGTATATAAACATGTGATGTTAAATACAGAAATGTATATAAACTTGTAATTATAATTATAGAAATGTATATAAACATGTAATTATAATTATAGAGATGTATATAAACATGTGATGACAATTATAGAAATGTATATAAACATGTAATTATAATTATAGAAATGTATATAAACATGTGATGATAATTATAGAAATGTATATAAACATGTAATTATAATTATAGAAATATATATAAACTTGTAATTATAATTATAGAAATGTATGTAAACATGTAATTATAATTATAGAAATATATATAAACATGTGATGATAATTATAGAAATGTATATAAACATGTAATCATAATTATAGAAATGTATATAAACTTGATATTATAATTATAGAAATAATAATAGAAATAATAATTATAGATAATAATTATATAATTATATACATCTCTATAATTATAATTACAAGTTTATATACATTTCTATAATTATAATTACAAGTTTATATATATTTCTATAATTATCATCACATGTTTATATGCATTTCTATAATTATAATTACATGTTTATATACATTTCTATAATTATCAACACTAGTTTATATACATTTCTATAATTATCAACACATGTTTATATACATTTCTATAATTATAATTACATTTTTATATACTTTTCTATAATTATCAACACATGTTTATATACATTTCTATAATTATAATTACATGTTTATATACTTTTCTATAATTATCAACACATGTTTATATACCTTTCTATAATTATAATTACATGTTTATATACTTTTCTATAATTATCAACACATGTTTATATACATTTCTATAATTATAATTACATGTTTATATACATTTCTATAATTATCATTACATGTTTATATACATTTCTATAATTATAATTACATGTTTATATACATTTCTATAATAATCAACACTAGTTTATATATATTTCTATAATTGTCATTACATGTTTATATAAAATTCTATAATAATAATTACATGTTTATATAAATTTCTATAATAATAATTATGTTTATATAAATTTCTATAATTATAATTACATGTTTATATACATTTCTATAATTATCATTACATGTTTATATACATTTCTATAATTACCATTACATGTTTATATACATTTCTATAATTATCAACACTAGTTTATATATATTTCTATAATTATAATTACATGTTTATATACATTTCTATAATTATCAATACTAGTTTATATACATTTCTATAATAATAATTACATGTTTATATACATTTCTATAATTATAATTACATGTTTATATACTTTTCTATAATTATCAACACATGTTTATATACATTTCTATAATTATAATTACATGTTTATATACTTTTCTATAATTATCAACACATGTTTATATACATTTCTATAATTATAATTACATGTTTATATACTTTTCTATAATTATCAACACATGTTTATATACCTTTCTATAATTATAATTACATGTTTATATACTTTTCTATAATTATCAACACATGTTTATATACATTTCTATAATTATAATTACATGTTTATATACATTTCTATAATTATCATTACATGTTTATATACATTTCTATAATTATAATTACATGTTTATATACATTTCTATAATAATCAACACTAGTTTATATATATTTCTATAATTGTCATTACATGTTTATATAAAATTCTATAATAATAATTACATGTTTATATAAATTTCTATAATAATAATTATGTTTATATAAATTTCTATAATTATAATTACATGTTTATATACATTTCTATAATTATCATTACATGTTTATATAAATTTCTATAATTATAATTACATGTTTATATACATTTCTATAATTATCATTACATGTTTATATACATTTATATAATTATAATTACATGTTTAAATACATTTTTATAATTATCATCACATGTTTATATACATTTCTATAATTATAATTACATGTTTATATACATTTCTATAATTATAATTACATGTTTATATACATTTCTATAATTATCAACACTAGTTTATATACATTTCTATAATTATAATTACATATTTATATACATTTCTATAATTATCTTTACATGTTTATATACATATCTATAATTATAATTACATGTTTATATACATTTCTATAATTAACATCACATGTTTATATACATTTCTATAATTATAATTATATATTTATATTCATTTCTATAATTATAATTACATATTTATATACATTTCTATAATTATCATCACATATTTATATAAATTTCTATAATTATAATTACATGTTTATATACATCTCTATAATTATAATTACCTGTTTATATACATTTCTATAATTATAATTAAATGTTTATATACATTTCTATAATTATAATTATATGTTTATATACATTTCTATAATTATCAACACTTATATATATTTCTATAATTATAATTACATGTTTATATACATATCTATAATTATAATTACATGTTTATATACATTTCTATAATTATCAACACTAGTTTATATATAGTTCTATACTAATAATTACATGTTTATATAAATTTCTATAATAATAATTATATGTTTATATAAATTTCTATAATTATAATTACATGTTTATATACATTTCTATAATTATCATTACATGTTTATATACGTTTCTATAATTACCATTACATGTTTATATACATTTCTATAATTATCATCACATATTTATATAAATTTCTATAATTATAATTACATGTTTATATACTTTTCTATAATTATCATCACATGTTTATATACATTTCTATAATTATAATTACATGTTTATATACATTTCTATAGGTCTAATTACATGTTTATATACATTTCTATAATTATAATTACAAGTTTATATACATTTCTATAATTATAATTACATGTTTATATATATTTCTATAATTATAATTACATATTTATATACATTTTTATAATTATCAACACATGTTTATATACATTTCTATAATTATAATTACAAGTTTATATACATTTCTGTATTTATCATTACATGTTTATATACATTTCTATAATTTTAATTACATGTTTATATACATTTCTATAATTATAATCACATGTATATAAACATGTGATGATAATTATAGAAATGTATATAAACATGTAATTATAAGTATAGAAATGTATATAAACATATGATGATAATTATAGAAATGTAAATAAACTTGTAATTATAATTATAGAAATGTATATAATCATGTGATGATGATTATAGAAATATATATAAACTTGTAATTATAATTATAGAAATGTATATAAACTTGTAATTATAAGTATAGAAATGTATATAAACATGTGATGATAATTATAGAAATGTATATAAACATGTAATTATAATTATAAAAATTTATATAAACATGTAATTATAATTATAGAAATATATATAAACTTGTAATTATAATTATAGAAATATATATAAACTTGTAATTATAATTATAGAAATTTATATAAACTTGTAATTATAATTATAGAAATTTATATAAACATGTAATTATAATTATAGAAATATATATAAACTTGTAATTATAATTATAGAAATGTATATAAACTTGTAATTATAATTATAGAAATGTATATAAACTTGTAATTATAATTATAGAATTGTATATAAACATGTGATTATAATTGTAGAAATGTATATAAACTAGTGTTGATAATAATAGAAATGTATGTAAACATTTAATTATATTTATAGATATGTATATAAACATGTAATTATAATTATAGAAATGTATATAAACATGTGATGATAATTATAGAAATGTATATAAAATGTAATTATAATTATAGAAATATATATAAACTTGTAATTATAATTATAGAAATGAATATAAATATATAATTATAATTATAGAAATGTATATAAACATGTGATGTTAATTATAGAATGTATATAAACATGTGATGTTAAATACAGAAATGTATATAAACTTGTAATTATAATTATAGAAATGTATATAAACATGTAATTATAATTATAGAGATGTATATAAACATGTGATGACAATTATAGAAATGTATATAAACATGTAATTATAATTATAGAAATGTATATAAACATGTGATGATAATTATAGAAATGTATATAAACATGTAATTATAATTATAGAAATATATATAAACTTGTAATTATAATTATAGAAATGTATGTAAACATGTAATTATAATTATAGAAATATATATAAACATGTGATGATAATTATAGAAATGTATATAAACATGTAATCATAATTATAGAAATGTATATAAACTTGATATTATAATTATAGAAATAATAATAGAAATAATAATTATAGATAATAATTATATAATTATATACATCTCTATAATTATAATTACAAGTTTATATACATTTCTATAATTATAATTACAAGTTTATATATATTTCTATAATTATCATCACATGTTTATATGCATTTCTATAATTATAATTACATGTTTATATACATTTCTATAATTATAATTACATGTTTATATACATTTCTATAATTATAATTACAAGTTTATATACATTTCTATAATTATAATTAGTAGTTTATATACATTTCTATAATTATAATTACTAGTTTATATACATTTCTATAATTATAATTACAAGTTTATATACATTTCTATAATTATCATTATATGTTTATATACATTTCTATAATTATATTTAAATGTTTATATACATTTCTATAAGTATCATCACATGTTTATATACATTTCTATAATTATAATTAAATGTTTATATACATTTCTATAAGTATCATCACATGCTTATATACATTTCTATAATTATTATTACATATTTATATAAATTTCTATAATTACTAATTTATATATATTTCTATGAAAACGACATGAAAATGTTTCGTTAGTATAACATGGAAATTATAAATAATGATAGTAATAGCTGGTATTTAATATTCACTCCATAATCCTACGAACCATCAACCTACCTAGACTTTTAATTCTACCATACCGAGTATCTACCATGACATGATCATAAGACATAATCATGTCCACAAAGAAATTATAACATATATAAATTATGTATATACTATATCGTGGTTTAATTAAACTTATAGTAAATTCATGTTATCGTCAATTATTCATAGATCACACTTGTATTCAACTAGGTTGTAAATCACCAAATAAGTTCAACAATAATTACTTTAACGTATATTAAAGACAACAGTGTGGATGTCTATTTAGTTTAGTTTATAATTATATAAATAAAATTGTATGTATGTTGATATCCATACTACTGATACTAACATATATGTTTTATATACACACGAACACATACACACACACACACACACACACACACACACACACACACACACACACACACACACACACACACACACACACACACACACACACACACATATATATATATATATATATATATATATATATATATATATGCATATATCACACAAACACATACGGTAACGCATCTTATATAAAGAAGATTTCTTACCGTTTATTAGAATTTCCTTAGAAGACAATACATATATTATGTTACACATTTACTATAGTTATTATAAAGTACACGAATACTACAAACCTATATTCGAATACATTACCTAGTAATGGTTAATTGCCCTGAATATAATCTAAGTGTTAATTTTTATAGTCTGATTATTTGTTTATAGTAAATAATTTTTATAAAATTCAAAAATCCTACACCTTTTATTAGTATTAAATACTTTGCCATTTCTACACTTTAACCCCACAATACAGGTGTAAACTATTCATAAAAACACAGTATATATTTTACATATGATTAGTTTTCAAGTCTATGTATTGGATATATATATATATATATATATATATATATATATATATATATATATATTATATATATATACATATATGATAGAGTATATTTAAAATATAATATATATTGATAGCTGTTTTAACTTTTTATAAGTTATAATCATATCTATAAGTTCTATAATGAATTAATATTATATTTAACATTTATATACAGACATTATATATTATGTTTTTTATGTAAAACAGAATATAATGTATTGATTAATAGTTAGTAAACATAATGTATCAAAATCAAATAATACTGCTATCTATCATGTAATCTATCATAGGGATGTGCCCATGCAATGTATTAATCATATAGCAGTGGGTACCATTATATGACTACTCCCGTGAGCACGGTTGTACCGTTACACCACTTCTCCAAGTGGCCGCGGTTAATTATTAGCATTCACTACAGTAAACTACGTTAGAAATATTCGCACGCCACACTGTACCACGCCCACCAGATACGCCTATTCGATACGCCCACACCCCACCCTAAGTAACGTATACATACCATTTACCTTTATTTCGTCGTTATTCGCTATATATACGTTTTCTATTGTTCTCTAGTTATACTCAGCTGTGTGTAGCTTAGCTCGCATTATAGTCATCTCCTGTAAACTTTCGGAGTGAAGTGTCTAACGCACACCACCACGCATACGCCTTCAAACACTAGCCTTTACTAAGTTACACTCCAGGTACACCAAGGGAAGTGTACAGTTGCACTCAGTCAATATATGCATTGATCTCGATGAGTATCCCACGATAACGATTGTCTTCCTGTACATCTACTCGTGTTCCCTATACATTCCCATACAAATGGCTACCGTTATACACTGCCCCCCAGCTAATGAACCTAGTGCTCCGCAGCTCCCCCCATCACCGTATACACGGGAGACTTCCGGTTTCGAAAACCAAGAATGCCAACTGTATCCCATGCTCGAAGGTCCACCCGGATACGCAACGCTTCCGTTCAATGGTTGTAGAATTGATACTGGGGGCGTGGCCTATGGGCAGTCTAGCCCTGCCCATAAAATGGATTATGTGGATTTCGTGCCAAGGGTATTGAGGAAAAGATTGTTTTCGGTGGAGAGCGAATACGAAAGATTCGAGTTAGTATATTTAAATTAGAGTTGTAGGGAGCAGAATAGGGGTCCCCATTAGGGGTATAGGAGGAAGGCAGTGCAGGAGTGCAAGGGAGTGTATGGAGATAGAGAGTATAAGTAGTGTAGCTGGTGTAGTTAGTGTAAGGAGTATAGGGAGTATTTAAAGTATAGAGTTTACATAGTGTAGAAAATATAGTGAGAGTAGATATTTAGGGGTTTAGAACCTACTCGGGTAATGGTTTAGCAAGTATAAAGTGGTGTGGTTGTAGTGAGTGGTGATTGTAATAAGAGTAGAAGAGTGAGTGGTAGATGGGATAGGTTCAATGTATAGGGTAATGTATAGGGTGTATGGTAAGTATAAAGTGTAATGAGTGTTTGTATTGGCAATATAGCATTAGTATAGTATATATGTAGTTTATGTTTAAGTAGGGTTGGTGTGGAGGTAGGTAATGCTAGTGTATTCTAATGGATATGTAGGTAAATTAAGTGTTATTTAATAGTATAGTGGGTATGATTGTAGTTAAATGTAGGTAAGGAGGAATAAAATGGTATCAGATTAAAGTGTTGTAAATAATAAAGTTGATACATAGATAGTCAATATTCAAGGTGTGGAATATAATGGACTATATACCTGTCTGAAGGTGTGGCTTTCTTTCTATATATATATACATACGCACACACACATACACTCACACACACACACACCCATACACACACACACACACAAACACACACCTACATATATATATATATATATATATATATATATATGTATATATACCAATAAACGTTTACATGCTAACGAACTGGTTTGTTATTACAGTTAATCCTAAATCCTCGGATTGTAACCGAGACACGGAAACGGGCGTACACTCACAAACACACACACATACAAATATATATGCCAATGTGTTTTCGTATATGTTACTTCAATTTCAATACACACTGTACCTATTATTTACTTGATACCCATTCCCCAGTACCCATGTAAAATATACTCTCTAACTCTGCATACAGTAACTGTAAGTATTCATGTAGAATGTACTCATATTTGTTTATTATCTAACTCACTTTTTCAGATAATAAATCTTCTTATAAAACCTATCTATAGTAAAGTGTACTTATATATATTAGACCAGTTGTGATTGTGGTAGCGATGGGTATCGTTACGTAATAGTGAGTCAAAGTTCATAACGTAGTATGCAATACCAGTATCATTAAGGGCCGGCGTAAATATCATTGTTATATAATCATTCCTATTATAATAAATCCTTTAGGCTTTATTTATTAATTTATGTATTTACATTTACATATATTTCTCTCTGAATATGGTGTATACATGTGAGGGGGCGAGGATACACATGTCTTCATATATTGGGTTTATTCATAAATAATCCATTGCACAAATACTATATAAAGCATTATACAATGTGTATATTCAATCTCAAAAGATGAGTAATTATAAAATGACCAAACCCAAACCCAAACTATCTTATCAATGATTACACTATATTATCAATAATTACACTTAATACTTATCTTAATCGTAATTGCGCTATATTATTAATAATTAATAACAAAACTATCTTATCAATAAATACACTATCCTATTACTACATTATCTTATATAACTGCACTATCTTATCAATAACTACACTATCTTATTAATAACTACAGTAATGTCAATGCCCTATTGTGTTCGTTGAAACATACCTTTTTAGTCAATAGACTATCCTATAGATTATTCTACAATGTACATTGTACACTTAGTATACCGTGTACATTGTACAGTGTACAATGTACACTGTACACTTTATACTTTATATACATAAATGTTGACATGACATCAGTCACTAGAAAAACATATGTTTGTGGATTTGACATATGCTGTGGTATTATATATATATATACATATATATATATACATATATATATATATATACATATATATATATATATATATATATATATATATATATACATATATATATATATATACATATATATATATACATATATATATATATATATATATATATATATACATATATATATATATATATATATATATATATATATATATATAGTAGTTTGACATTGTTAAATGAAACAATAGATCAAAATATAAGTTAAAATACATGGTCTAGTCATAATATCCGAAATAATAATGAATAAAACTAACATATATTTTAAATATCCTACTACTAGAACTTGGTATATCGTTGTTGTTAGCCTATCTGATTTTCACATCCTTATCACTCACATTTGTCTAGCTTTCACTGGGATTATAGATACGTTTCAATTGTTAAAATGTATTGGTTACTATTGGTTACATCAATCTTCTCCATATCATCTTATAAGATTGTTCGTCTTGGCCAGAGATTCTCTCAGGTAAAGTTACTACCCCATAACTAAAATAAAAAGGAAAATTAGATTAACTTCTGAAGTGTAATACATCACTTCTAATATTAATTACATGTAATAATAATTTCTTACATGTAGCTGAACATATTGTAGTATTAATATGCGTATTAACAATTTCAACAACATTTCTATATTGCGATGACAATAGTTGTAGAGTTTTAGTTATGAGGTCAGTAAGACATATGTCACCTTCCTCTGTCAGTTTGCCTAACCCAAAGCCTAATTTCTTGCGTAGTAGAAAGATAAAACCTCCATATTTGGAGTATTAGTCTTCTAAAAAATATCTATTAAAGAGTCAGTTTAGAGAGTTTTAAGTTCAGTGAGTTAGCTGGTGTACCTATTATATAGCTTGATATTTCTAAATTCAATCTCAATCAAATTAATTAATGAATTTTTATCTTATATGAATTCGCTTTTAAAATATAAGATTTTTTCAATGGGAGATATTTGCATTTAAATTGGTTAAAGGAAAAACCTAATAGTACGTATATTCTACAAATACTAGTTATATAATACTTCTATTGTTACTCAATACAATAGTGTATTATTAATAGAGTTTGTGTGATAATCTATATTAGATATTAATGACTAATTCCATGTAAAGTAGGAGAAAGTTGATTATTGTGATAAATACCCAACGGTGATTTATCATGTTTACATCTTGAAGAGAGATCAAGTGCTTATACACACACCAGACTACAGGATGCTGCGAAATATATATATATATATAAATATATTGTTAATATATAAATATATATATATATATATATATATTAACAATATTAATAACAAAAAACATATATAGGTTGTGATAAATCTAATAAGTAAGTGCTTTTCAGAATTATATATATTTAGTAATTATGATTCACGATGACTCATTGCTTAATTATATAACGATAGCATTGGAGTGAATCTATAAATAGTGTTGTTTATTAATATGGTGACAGTGTATGTCATAGACTGTATGATATTATAAATATTGTATTCGATACCCTTTAATGTTGGTATCTGAATCCATCAGATATATTTGTAAATTTTAATATATATTGAGAACATGTAATACGTATACGTATATATAGTGTTATATTATTAATATAATAATAACATTATTTTATATAGCTATGATTTAATATATTGATAATAAATTACGATGTATGCTTATATTATATGCAGTTATATTATATTACATTTATACCATATTACAATTATATTATATTACATATATACTATATTACAGGTTTAATCTACACAATGATTAGTTCGATGATTACGTTCCTTAAATAACGTTTTAAATAAAGGTTCTTCGTATGAAATAAAGTATTTAATTGAACGTATTAACATCAAAGACCCGCAATTATGCAAACTAAACTTTGAATAGAAATCGATAAACTTTCATTATATCAACTTATATTTATAACAACTTTAACATGCCTAGTTGTAATACTACTAACTTACCATATGTTTAATAAATATTAGGAGTTTTAAAGTAAACCCGTAGCAAATTAAACAAGATCTAATGAAGACTGTTTTGAGTACTTTATCTCCTCTAAATAGTATATAATAATGCGTATTCAGAATTATTTTACAAGAACGTTATATACATTCATCACAATCGCATACGCCATTTTAGAGTATGGGTATTATTAGCCTAGTGAATATATAATCTATATGGCATCAATAATGGTGTTATTGTGTAAAGAAATCTATAAAACGTAAAGTGACAACGGAAATTCTGCAATTTTATTCTAGTAATTTACTAGAATAAAATGTAATAATATATAATATTCACCTATTAAATTCATATAAAAATTAGGATAATTATTTATCTAACGCCGCATCTTTATGTTTATATAGATAGATTATGTCTGTAAGTTATAAGAAAATGATATATTAAGACGTTTTTCTTTCTCTAGATATATAACTTAAAAACTATGTATTAAATGTGATATTCGATAATAATTGAAGAATATATTACATAATGAAATAGTCTTATTGAAGAATATATTACATAATGAAATAGTCTTATTTTAATAATATCGTTATATTAGTATCGTTATAATATAGTATATATATATATATATTGTATTATAAACGACTTATTTATAGTAATTCTATTTATAGTAACCGACGGTAAATCTGATTGGTCGGATTGCTATTGCGTAATAATTAGGTTGACCTTCTATACACTACTACCAGATCGATTTATAATTAAACTGAAGACTCACATACATACACTATCCACCTACATCTGAATACACAATGTAATTGGTACTCATTATACTTGGGCATAATCACATAATCAGAGTTGATATACATAATCATTATACTATATTATAATATCTATAATTATATTTATATTTATAATATCTATTTATACGTATCTATTATAATATATTTATACGTATACATTATATATATATATATATATATATATATATGTGTGTGTGTATATATATGTGTGAGTACATAAAACTCAGAAGCGTGTTATTCGGAAACTATAAACATAAAGAAGAATTTAAATTAAATTGGGTTTGGGTTTGGGTTTGGGTTTGGGTTTGGGTTTGGGTTTGGGTTTGGGTTTGGGTTTGAAATTGGGTTTGGGTTACCTCTTCATCATAGTTACGTAGCCTATAGGCTACGTTCATATATGAACACAAACAGAGAATAAGATAAGATAGTTAAAATCAATGTGGTAATAAAAAACATATCTAAAAATTAAAAACAGCTGAAGAATTGGGAGAGAAGATTTCCGGATTCTTCAGATTGCAACCTTTATGTTATCAATATTTATTGCTTCCATATTGTTCAGGTATGTTAAGCTCTTCATTTAATTCGTCATTATCGGGATATCATAAACCTAATGAGACTATACATAATGGTATCATGTAATCCAGGTGTGAGTATTTCTCAAGTTTCCTTTTTGCTGCCGATTCTTTGTTTGCAATTGCGTCGAAGGCTACTGTAATATACATATTTGTAGATACATTGTGGTTAATGTTGATATCTGGCTTTAATTATATCTCCTAAGTATATCTAGTATCATAATAAATTGATATTGAATCAAGGAATGTTGTGATGATTTCTTGAATGTTGACATATCTCATTGTCATTATGTCGTATACAGATATACATATGTTTAGTACATACACCGGAGTTTCTTCTTTGGTAAAATATCGTCTGGTTTTGTACAGGCTTAGCCAGGGTAGAATTGAACTGGGAGAGTCTGTATTCGAGCCCTATTCCATTTGCGTCAGGCATGGAATGACAATGTTGAGTACTGTGATAAAAGGTATGCTATAAGTGCCCAACAGCGGACGTAATAATTTTTGTTAGTTAATGATTAACTATAATGGTTACCGATTAATCTATATAATATGGTAGCTGCTCCGATTTTGTTACACTCTTTTATATTATACTCATAATGTTATTCTGGAGCATTTGTGCAGGTTAAACTGTAAACCGATATTAACCGCTGTTTTCATTTTACTTTACATAATATAACATATATGGTATCCATTTCCGAAAATGAACGACTATATAATAGATAGATCATTGCTTCCTTAATTTTGCTAATAATTGGATCTGAAGCTAAGTTTAAAATTATCGGGGAAAGACAGTAACCATGCCTTACTCCAAATCGGTTTTATTTCAAACTCATTATACTGACGTAAAGTATTAATGTATATGTCATTTAGTATACTGGATGCTGGATGCATGGCTAGGCAATGGAATTTATTCACAGTATTAAATTCATACATTATTATTTACATCAATTTAACCAATATTATTAGCTAAGTTAAGCTACACAATAGGTGAGTATGTTCTTGATTTACCCTTAGTAATTTAAATAACTTTTTGAATAACTTTTGTTCGTGTGATATACAGTATTTTCTGATGCAATCATAATTCATTTGTTTAGTGTGTATATATTATATATATATATATATATATATATATATGTATATATTACATATAATTATATACAATATATAAAATATAATTTAACAATATTAACCTGATAACCGGAGGCTCCTGATGATTTCATTCAGAACAATTTAAAAATAAAGTTTCTATACAATTCCTGACTGTATACAGTTATATGTAATATATATATATATATATATATATATATATATATATATATTATATATAATGTTTATTAAATGATGATGTAATACAATAATTGTTTTATTAACATACGATGTACGATTTAAACCGTGACTCGTTTCTTTGTTATGTAACTTGATAAGCCTATTATATATTACTTAGATTCACTTGTACCTACATGCACTACATACTGTGTATTGTGAGCTATATATATCCTATGTGTTTGTGACTACACATATGTTGTGGTAATCAGATGTCGTGATGTATAACATATATAATATTTATTATTAATTTATCCATTATCTAATATCTCTATCAATGCCATTATTTTATACTATTTTAAACAAACATTTACTGACATACCGCATATATTGTGAAATTTACATTATAAATAGCATTCACTCTGTAAACTGTATTGTTTACACTGTACATGTACATTGTACACTGTATATTTTAGTTAGTGAATACTTTTAATTGTATGTCCATTCGGAAACAAGCTATATATATACGTATATAAATCTATTGTTTTGGAATGGATATACGTAACTATATATATATATATATACATTGGCGATAATGCATTCGTTATTGATGAATTTACAACATATATTTATAATATATTATACCTTTGTTTATTTTGAATGTAAATGCATATCCCTATCCATCTCCCACTCCCTGTCCCAACACATAGTGGTAACTATTGTTATTGTTACCACTTAACTAGTATATAAATAACGTATACAATTCTAATATATATGATCACTGCACTATAATACTGCGTTATATAGAACTTTACAATAATGGTCTCATCGGAAGAGAAATATCACAATTATTATAGATCGTAGACGATAATTTAATAAAAACTATACTACAAAATTGTATTCACATGCTATGCAAGTATTGAGGGTATATGGATCATTCATAGATAACAATTCTATTCATTTCCGGTTAATGACTAACGCAGGACTGTTTATGTGTACATATTACGACTGGATAATGTTTGCGAAATAGTCTCAATAATAGTATACTATTTATAATAGGTGTTTATATATAGTGAAGATTTAATTCAATAATGAATATCTGTATATCGTAATATATTTTGATGTGCAAATTATCACATGCTATAATATCTATATTGATAATATCTATTATATATAATAATAGATAGATTATTAGTGGATATTAATGTATTACCAATTAGTGGATTAATTGTCTAGATTTGTATTAGCACAAATTATTAATTATTACTTTAACTTATTATAAATGTATGTGAAAATAATCTATATCCTACTCTAGAAGTCACAACTTTTATATTGATTACCCTTAAAGTTTGTGCTGTTTAGTTTCGAATTTAGAAATAGGAGTATTATAATCTGTATGCAGGCATATTGATTTAAAATATGAAAATCCATATATCTAATACAATATAATAATATCTATTTATATATATATATATTACTTGACATAAAATATGTATATTATACAATATACTAAATAATACCGTTTTATTAGTTAAATATTTTAATTAAAATATATTACAGTATTCTAAATATATTTAGACATACAATATATATAAATAATATATGTAAATATAATATAATACATTTAATATATATATATTTAGTATAATATTTAGAAAATATCATACTATATAAAATTTAATTAATATATACAAATGCATACATACACAAAATATACATGTAGATATAATATATTTTGTCATAATTAATTCTTGGTTTACACTACAATCATATATATCGAAGGCTCATCTTGACTAGATTACCCGAAAGTATATAGGTAGAGCTGTATTAACTGTCAATATAATAATAGATTATTTGATAATCTTAACATTACAAATAAAATATATATTATAATATTGCTTTATAAACGATAAAAGAATTATTAATAAATAATGTTACACTATCTATTTTTACCAATCGCACCTACCAATCAACAGCGCATTGATAGCGAGGGCGAATTATTGGCTGGACCAACATCCTACAGCTGAAGTAAAATCCTGCGAAACCATGCACTGGACGACATCCACTGGAAAAGTAAATGACATTTGCGTTCAGAGATCAACAGCTGATACGAGTAACAAATCGTCTCACTACACTAAAATACTCAGCGGTCTGAGGTCAGTGGTCACTGGTTCGGAACATATTTACATGTTGTGCGATTCGATGTTATGTAATCGAAAGTCGTTATTTCAGAAGTCATATGCGATGAGTTGAAATTAACTAGGTTACGTAATAGGTTATCCACTACTCATAATTAAAGTATTTGATATAATCAAAAAGTTGTATATGAGATTCTATAAATTATATATTTTAATAAAGTAAATATAATATAAAAGCTTGTGGTAGAGAGAATTGGTTAACTAGGTAATGTAAGTATCAGCATATGATGGTTATAATAACATATCTTATTCTTAGAGGTTACTTATAATAATTATAAGGAAGTTTAGGGGTCAAATGTCAATTATTATTGTCATAGGTTATTAAGTTATTTCTGAGGGAAATGTTGAATATTTTATTATAATGTTATGTAGAAACTTTATTCTAAAGTTACTTTTATAAGTTTAATTTTGTTTTGTAATTTAAATAAAAAATGTATAATATAAATTTACTAACATACCTAGTTAACTATTTTATTTAAATCCTTTCTAGAATATCTTAACCATACTATCATAGCAGTTACTTTAGTAATACTAATTATAATACTATTAATATTATTATAAAAATGTTTCTGAAAGAAAATAAAATAATTTTGTCAAAATAAAATATTTTATATTCTTTACAATAATTTTGAATAAGATTTTATGTATATTTATATGGTGAATATAAATAATATTATTAATAAAAAATTGTTATAAGTGATTTAATATTATATTTGCTGAAATATTTTTTACTGATAACTCCATCTGAACATTTCAATATATCAATGTATATATCTATCAATAACATTTGTTGATAATTGTCACATATACAGATGGATTGGATAATATAAACCACATTGTCTATCTTTATACATAATATGTTCTTTGTATATATTCTAGTAATAAAATGTTTCATTTGCATTACTCAATATAGATAATATGCACTATCATTACTGCAGCTAATACACTATATAATTAGAGTAAACAATATATACTATATACTATATAATTTATAATATATCTATTATATGTTAAAAATCTGTCATGTTTCCTATATATCATTTTATTAGTTATTCACTTCATTGTTCATTATTGTTCATTAAAAATAAATTCTAAAGGTAAGCAATTAATACAAATATACAAATATTGATTTCTACATTTAATAAAATGCATAAATATATAATTAGAATCTATTTATTGTAAATTATTAAAATATTCTAAATATTATGTGTTTATTTACTCTATGTATATTTATTTACCTAGGATTTGGTATTATTTGCCAGTAGATGAAGATTCGCATGTCATTACACAAGAAGGCGCTGGACTGAACAGGAAGTGCGGAATGGTGATAGCATGCCGTACATTTTTGCCAAAGAGAAAAGAGGATTTTGAGAAAATGGTAGATAGAATTAATAGACTTTTTGAAAATGACAAATTTGGTGGTTAGTTAATTTCAAAACCTTTACAAGCAATCTATATAGGCCATAGTGCCAACATTGAGATATTCACTTTACTAGATAATTGTATATTAATTATAGGTTATCTATTAAATAGATATACAAAGTTAATAGAAAGAATTTTCATTATATAATATATTAATCATTTGAAAATTATGTATACAATAATAGATTCTTATTGTAAAATATTATTATCATTTTAATGCATTCAGCTATAGTTAAAATAAGAGTATTGTTTATGCAATTGATGGTTTATTCTCTAATAAACAATAAACTGTGATCTTTGCACTTGTATTCTATATGAACAAGAATTTTATATTTTTATATTAATATGAGTAATTACATCTCTATTTCATAAAATAAATATAATTTAATAATCTGCTATAATATAATATATTACAACATTGAAGTGATTTTGAAGTTTAAGAATATAAGAATAATAAGGAGTGTTATAAATTATAGATAGACATATGTAGACATGAAGTTTATGACTCACACCTTAACATTGTATGAAGTAACAAATATAATTATTTAGTAACATTGTTTCATAACCTATTATATATATTAATATATTAATTACATTTATGGTTAAATTATATTCAGTTAAAAATGATAAAATTATATTATTATTAATACAATTTTTATAGATAATTAGCCTTAATTATTATAAATAAATAATTATCATATTTAAAAAGTATAACAAATTATTTGTTAGATTATATTATGAATATAAAAGATAGTTATTAGAATAGTTATTATAGAGTTAATATATTATTCGATATTTAAGTTTTTATGATTTAAATGAATCATTAAAATTTGTAAACACCCATACATAACCACTTCATGTAGTTCCTTACATGTCATTCCCTTACAAGAGGTAAGATTATGTAATCTTAATGTGTATTTAAATATAAGCATGCATCTATTGTCACTGGAGTGGATAGCTAAATTGGTCAACAATATAACAGGCAAATGAGTTATTAAGATTATGACATCATATTGAGTTAATGATGAGATTAATATAAATAATGATCTCCTCTCCTCTCCTCTCCTCTCCTCTCCTCTCCTCTCCTCTCCTCTCCTCTCCTCTCCTCTCCTCTCCTCTCCTCTCCTCTCCTCTCCTCTCCTCTCCTCTCCTCTCCTCTCCTCTCCTCTCCTCTCCTCTCCTCTCCTCTCCTCTCCTCTCCTCTCCTCTCGCCTCTCCTCTCCTCTCTCCTCACATCCCTCCTCTCGCCTCCCTCTCCTATCCAACACCTATTTCAGGTGAGATCATCAGCTCAGAACTTATCTCCAGAGCAACTCCAAACCAACAGGCTAGCTATACTCCTCACACTCTAAGACCGAACAAGAGTGTTTTCAAGGAGAGACCAGATCGGAGCATCACAAGAATCCTTTGTCTACGTGTCTACGCTAAGATGGGTGAGGGTCGCACCCTTTGCCCTTCGGAGTATGAAATTATAGGTCAGTGCAGGTAATATGTATAGGGAGAGATTCGGAAATAGGTGAGGTAGTAGGTGTAGAATTTGTAGGTGCAGAGAAGTGAGTAGTTATATGGAGGTAGTAAGAACAAAAGAAAGTAGATTATATGATTGCAATATGTAAAACTATTATAGGATTGGGTTGTGGGGAATAGGGTTATTTCATGATGAGCTAGTGAACAGAGATGCAAAGTAAAGTGACAGAAGAAGTACTCCAGATGTATAGGGGACTACTTAAACCTACTTAAAAGTCTATTAATTTGAGGTTGATGTAGACCAAGGAGGTGTATATAAAATACACCATATATCCTGCATCATATAGTGTATATAAGATTGAATAAGCCGGTGAAAGTAATGAGACTAATAAAGTATTTGTGTTTTAGTGATATCTTTTAGTTATTTCTATTCAATATATTCATAATAATTATTCTAATAGAATTAACACTTAGAATATTCTATCAAATATTAATATATTAGTTAAGTTTATTATAATTAAAAATAAGTTTAATTAGATTACTGGTGTATAGTAATTTATAATATTACTTTAAATAATGATTGTGAGAATATCATCGGGGATTATATCTAACAATTTAATTGATATAATTAATTTAATTATATATCATAAACAATATAAATGTCAAATCAATGATAAATTTATTTCATAGAAATATTGCAATATAATAAAATATATAATGTAAGGAAATACTATATTTAATATTAAATATGTGTAGCTAAATATATATATAAATATATATACATATGATATATATATATATATATATATATATATATAATATAAATATGTATGTATAAGTAAATATTCACACTGCTCTATTCACATGATAATGCTATATTTATGCTAGAAGTACATGCTATATTGATTATAATTCTATTGTTGGCATTAATAGAGATATATATATATATATATATATATATATATATTCTATTCATCCATGAACACTATTGTCTAGGGAGGTATCAAATATATAAATTTGCATATACTAGCATTGTATATATTTATTTCTTTACAGGTATTGTTATAACAATGGTATTTGATAAATTAGCATCTACTTCCATAGGGTTACAATGCATTGATAATATATACTATGAAATAATAACAAGTTTCCTGAACACTTCAAGGTATATTCAGTGTATTTAGATGGTATCATGTAATTAGTCAGAATAATCTTTATATACAAAAATACATATTTATTATATTAATTGATAGAATTTTATAAGTTATTTATTATTAAATTGTATTAATGTATTAATTTGTATCAAATATAATTATATCAAAACTTCTAAATATAATATAATTTAGTTATAATATTATCAGATTAATTAATTTATTATTAGATTAATATATTTATTTATCTAAATTATGTAAAGGCTTTAGATATACTTTAAATACTTTAATAGAGATTAAGATAATATATTTATAAAATAAATAACTGTAATCTCTATATTATTTATGACATATCTACAGTTTTTACGTTTATAGTTAAAACCTCACAGTTAGATGGTACTTACACTGGGATGTACTACCTGTTAATACTTTACTTTCCACTATATACAACCTGGTACCAGTGATACACTACTCAACTATATATGCTATCCTATACTAGTCAAACAAATATATTGTTCTATCTATGAAATAATATTAATGATTAGTTTTTATTATATATTATATAATTTATTTTATTATTATTAATTATTATCCATTATTATAATATAAATTAAAGTATATTGAATAATAGTTTATATTATTACCGGATGTTTACAAGGAGTAAAGTATGTATGTTTATAAATTATATTATAATTAGTTACGTTAAAAGTTACTTATTTAGAAAATGCTATAAAAACTCACACAAACAGGAGTCACAAAGGTATAGTTTACATTGTTCAGTGTATAGTATACACTACACAATATAGTGTACAGTGTACATTGTACACTGTACAATGTACAATGTACAGTGTACATTGTACACTGTGACAAGTTGAGCAAAAGTTGAGTAAAAGTAGAATCGAGTGACCCATGGCTAGAATGTTTTGATTATTGCAAGCACTTTATACTACGAATGGTTAGCAGCAAACATTAGCAGCAAACATTAGCAGCAAACATTATCCTTATACACATGTTTCCAATCAGTAGCATGTTTCCATGTCTATTGATTCTAGTTCTGGTTAGGAAATAAAAGAGATTTATATATTATCCCAATAATTCGTATGGCTATTGATGTGTATTCAGATATAACAAACAAGTAAATTTTTATGTTACACAATACTGGTATTGTTTATTAATCTATATTATCTGTCATCTATATAGATGATGATTAAACTAATAAAATATATAAATTAATATATAATTAATAAAACAATTCTACAAGCATACTATATATGATATTAAATATATTATTTAATTAATTATCTATTACCTGTGAAAATAAATAGATAATTGTTATATAGTTTATATAAAATATGTATTTTAATAATTTAAAAATAGAATATATTTTGAATATAGTTAATAATAGATAGTCTGAATTATAAATATTTAAAATGTGCATGTCTTTGTTCATCTTTATAAACTTTATTGAAATATAGACGATATATTTGGTTAAACCTTTTAATGATATATCAATCACAAATTGAAAAAATATAATAAGACATATATAATTTGTATTACTATTCAAATTATTCATCATATATCTATATATATTAATTTTTAAAATATATATACAACAAATTAATAAACATGATTTTAATACCAAATTAAAGTGTTTTATATAGAATACAATATAATGTTTTTGAAAACAAAGCTTAAATCAAGATACATTTACAATATATTATATACATTGTAATAGTTTATTATATATTAGTTATCAAATTAGTATCACATCATAATAGAACAATCATATCACTAACATATCAACAATCATTTAATGATAAATTTTAATTAAATGTGAGATAATATTTTTTGTTAATATATTTATATAACATGCTAAATTAAAACTTAAATATACAATTTGTAATATGATATTGGCCAATAGATTAAAACTTAATTATCTTTTTATTATATAATTATAATAATTATATTAAATACAAAATGGTAAAATTGTATAATCAGAAATTTAGATATATTTATTAAAAATAAAGTATAATAAGACAATAATATTCATACAAAATTTATATTAATTGGGGAGCCTCTGTTTTCAATGTTAATAAATAAATAAATAAAATATTTGCTTATAAATTGATAGATTGCCTTATAAAGTACATATATTTAAATCAATAAAAATTTCGGATAAATATATTATAACAATATTCCAATATAGCTGTAAAAATAATGATTAAAATTAGCTTACATATATGATGTTATTTTATTTAATGCTAATTAATTGCATTTTTGTTAATTAATCCTAAATTTAAATTGATTTCTCATTAATTATGGTACCAAATATGAACTAATTTATTTATTATTTTAACTAAATAATTAATTAATTATTAAATAAATACTTTTTTTGTAATGACTTAGTAATACACAACATAACCTTCATTCAAATTATATATATATATTACAATGACACATTCACTACATTTTAGGTAGAATGCTATTTGCAATATTTAATATATTGCCATTTAATAATCTATTTTAATTTACATTAAAATACTTTTAATTGTAAGGTGACAATTTTATAATATAGTATAGAAGTGACTTAATTATTAATGTTAATGTATTATATGTATGTAGGTAGGTTAGACTACTGATTCTAATCATATAACTAAACATAATGGCTGATGATGTACATCTCATTTAGGTTACAAAGATTTTCTGCCTCAGTTCAACAAGCGACGCGGTGTTGCCGGGGGTTACGACTCTTTTCAGAAGGTGATGACCAACGCGAGTTCATGGGTTGCTGACCAACGAAATGTGAAGTTTACGAATCTGCAGTGTATTCGCGTGAAGCGCAAAGACTGTTAGTAGAATTATCTTGTGGATACAACTATGAAAAGTATTACATTCCTTTCTAAGCTTTCTATTGTATTTTTCATAATTATATTATATTTATAACAAAAATAATAATCCATATATTAATCACAATTGTCAACTTATTGGAGATAAAATTAATAATTTATGCGATATTATTAATATGTAGGGAATCTTATTTATTATTACATAATATTATCAAAACCTATAAATTAATTAATAATAATAATAATATATATATATTTTTTAAGTTTTTAAAAAGTATTAATATATTTATTTATTAAAATATTCCAATACTATAATTTTAAATATTTATATTTCAAATCATTGAAATAGATGGAAAATTCCAGGAGAGGATGGAGCATCGAGAACATCAATGTGCTTCTAACAGAATGAACCCTTTACACGGAGTTAATCGATTAACACCATATGTCACATTACTAAGGGCTTTCTTTACGGTTCAAAGACCTACTAATCAGCGTAGGTCTAAGCAAATTCTTCCCATCGGATTAACCTACAGGTTCAATACTGTTTATAATATCGAGACTACTAACATACTGTATTTTTATCTACCTTTAATTAAACACAATTTATATAAATATGATTTCAATTAGAGGATAAACTTGGGAATATCATAATAAATTTATTTAAATTCTATATAATTTATACATATTAATTATATATAAAATCAACTGATAATTTGTAAAATGACATTTATAATAAGAATATAAAAGCTATAGTGTGTCTATGATAATTATATTAAAGTTGCATATTTCACTTGTGAATTTCATGTTGCAGAACTTTTTCTCCGAGGCAATTAACTAAAGATAATTGTCTTAATCTATCGGAGTTTGAAACGACTAGAAAACTTATGGACAGAGTACAATTATGGCTGCAAATATCTGGTAGTTGAATACCAGATATGGTTTCCTACTTATTAACTAATTAACTCAAGGCTAAAACCTTGATTATGATCAACTTTTAATAAGATCTAATAGATAATCTAATTTCAAACACTTTATTATTCAGGAGCAAATGTATTCCATGCTGAAACTGTTAGAATGCATTTTCAAACTCCGGATTCATCCCAAGCCGAAGAGACATTTTCGCAAAATGGCTGGAATTCAAGAACAATTAACAAAGCCAATAGTCAAAGATGGATGTACCACATTAGGTAATATCAATTTATTATAATATTACATTAGTCTATATTTGTTTCTTGAGGAAAAGTAACAAAATTAAAATAAATATAATAATAACCGAATATATTTTTACATTTTCTCAGTTTATGAAAGTATATAATATTGAATAATAATATAAGTACATTTCATTATAAATATATATATATATATATATATATATATATATACAAAATATATATATATATATTATGTATATATATTTTATATATATATATAACTATATATTTATTTATTATTTATATATATTATATATGTTTATAAATTCTTATTTATAAAAGATAATAAAATAATAAAAAATGTATCCCTACAATTTAAAATATACTTAATATGATAACAATCTATGTTAATATCTATATTTATCAATGTCTCTAAATATACTTAATATACTAAATATATTTCGTATAGGCTATATTTGGACGGAGAGTATTATGAACCTCCTTCTGCTATGGATCTAGTCAAAAACCCGATATTCTGATGTCTGCTCTACAACTCAATTTATTATTTACTCAATTAAATTACTACTATTTTAGAATTCACTTATTATTAATTATTATATATAATAAACCAATATATCTATTGCAATGTGATATTATTGCATCATATACATTTATCATTCATAATTTACAATTCATGTATTCAATATTTTTATATTAAAAACAAGTTTTTTATCACGATGTTCATTAGAAATTATTTTGAAATTTTATACACATTTTTTCCAGTTTTAAATTAATGTTAGGTATATTGCTCAAATATCAACGATTATAAAAAAATTCATAAATCATAATCTAAGTAATGTAACATAGGAAATAAAAAACTATACAATATCATTTATTTATTTACTATATTTAAATATCAATAGAGTTTAAGAAATAGAAAGTTTTTGTAAATTCATTAATATGTAATATTAATTAAAATGATTGTAATTAATTTTAAATTTGAAAACATTTTTAGAAATATAATGTATATTAAGTGAACGATTAATAAATATTACAAAGTTTAATACCAGTTATTAATAAGCTAATTATTAATATTATTATGGTTAAGTTCCCTGTAGTTACTTTGGATGATTTTATAATAAAACTATCATTAAAGTTTAAGATTTATAATCGATAATAAGCTTTCATTTAAACCACAAATCTCAAATATATGTAAAACCGCCAATATGTCCTTATATAAAATTAAAGCCATACGTAAATGAATTAACCGTAATACATGTATCTTACTGATCCACTCACTTGTGTCCTCACGTATTGACTACATAAATTCACTCTACTGTAACTTAAGTTGGTAATTACCAAACTATAGACTCAACAAAATAAATATGATAATCCGTTCATCTGTAAGAATCATTACTAATCTCAATATATATTTCCATTCATCAATAAGCAAAATACGACATAATTTTAAAATACTTGATGCTGAGGTCATTCCTTAAATCTGTATTACTAGTCCACAACATAATCTATTCTACTCATTCTGCTAACCTATATACGTTAATTAAATATTACTTCCCGCTATCATCCCTTAGATCTGCCAAGTCAGTAAAACTTAATCTACCAAAATATAATTACAGATTATTCCTGGGTAGATCGTTTAGAATTACTGCACCACTAAACTGGAATTTACTTCCAAATAAGTTACGATGAATAAGTAAAGTTTTTTAATTTAGAACCAAAGTAAAATGTTACTTGCTCTCATTACACATTTAATTTCGTTCCCATACTATTGCGATTATTATTTTATAATTTACGGTGTTTAAATAAACTAATCAATCAATCAATCAATCGAAAAACCGGAATTTAATAAGTTAAACTAATGTTATATGTATATTAATTCTAGCATTATGAATGCATAGTTTATTGAATGTCAAAACATCAGATAAACTGTCTAGAAACAGTTGTGACAAATTTAAAATGAAGACAATTTGTAATAATTATAATCTATACATATTGTCAGTATAATATCTAACTAAAAATATACCTTTATTTCAGCAACCTACCGACTTTCAAGAAATATAACACTAACACACTTACACCTCCGAACATATCTAAGAGTTTCGCGTACAATACTATTATTCATGTGTACAAAAGATAAAATAAATATACCTATGTATACGAATATTAGAGTTATTGCTCTAAAATTGATTTAAAAATTTGGATTTAAAAACAACTGTGGAAGAGAGTGAGTTTTAGATATTTACTTTGTATATCTTTTCTAACTATGATTAATGTGTCCAATATGTCGATATTCTTAATAAATTCGATAATCATTTATAAATTGAAATCAATCAGTCATTTATGGAAACATAATCAGTAGTTACTTCAATTCTGAATCTGCTTTATGTTAATGAGAATAATTATATAAATAAGTGAGTATCAGTTTATGTAAATATAGAGAGTTGACAATGATTAAATATAATATTATAAATGTGAAAATAATAATATCAAATAAGGAATATAAATATGGGAACACCTTCATATATGAATTATGAATATGAATATGCTGCAATTCTTAATTGTTAGAATCGAACATTCCTATAGTTCTATAAAGAAATTAAATTAATGAGTGTCTAGCTGATTATGAATAATTATTTTAAACTTTCACTATCCGAATACTGTGAATTAACAAACAATATATTCTAAAACTCGGTAAAAAGCATACATATTATGAACGTAATATATTTTTATATAAATTTAAAATTTCTGTAATTATAACTAATAAATATAAAGATGTCATTTAGACTTTTTCTATACATTAGGTTTATTCTTTATATTAGTTTAAATATTTTATTTAGTTTATGTATATAAATGGCATTTTCTAAATGTAAAATTTAACGATTCAACGATTTTTTAATCTCAAAATTATTATAGTCTTAATTCAAACGTTTTCTATTGTGTAACTTTTTGATTATATAATACATTATTCTTTATATGAATATATATAATACCTAAACTATATATAATATTTTTTGGAGAACTTGTTTAGTTTAAATACCAATTTTTATAATTATTTTTTATTTCTATAATATAATTCAACTATTATTTGAAAGTAAATTTCGTCAATATTGAAATATTCACAAAGAAACTTTATTATTTGTACATAGATATAACTAACTATATTAAATATTATAATACAATTAATAAAGGTTAACTATTTGTTTACTAGTTATTAACATTCTTTTAAACTGTGTTAAATAACCACATGTTAAAATATAGCTACTTAAAATATTTTTAAAAAATAAATATATTATATAATAATGTATATTATTAAATAATTTGTATTCAATATATAGATAGTTTCATTTATATATCAAATAATGTATATAGATTTTAAAATTATCTTAATTTCATTAATATACATTATAGTATATTCTATATTACGGACGTAAGGCTATATTTTATATATACACAGTGAAGAATAAAATAGTATAAAACAGTATAAAATAGTACACGTGAGTATACTATTTTATATAATAATATTAAGATATGACCATATAATGAATTGATGAATGTTTTCATCATCATAAATTTTATGAATAATGTATTTTTATTATCTCAATATACCAAATATATATATATATATATTTAATTTCAAATGGTATCTTACATAATTTTTTTTATTTAATAATAGCTATTATTTTATATTTGCACTATTACATTTGCAGATTATTATTTAGTGAGTCAAGTTGCAGTTTAAAATTGGCATTGTATCTGTAATGTAATATAAAAGGAAATATAGATCAGGATTATTTAGTGAATACCTAAAATAGTCCGCAATTGTCAGAAGATTCCAAACTATAATTAGTTTATTTTATTTTCAAATATTGTATTCCGTATGAACGCTAAATCACACGCACAATCTTTTTAAATTAGTGATCTTCTAGCACAGATTCAAGACGCGCCCACGTGAAAAACACGCCTTTTCCATTAGTAGACACGCCCACTCATCACCACAGTTGAGATTTCCTTTTCATTCGACATTATTTCGGGATCTTTAAAACATCTGCTATTTTAATATGAGACTTTTACTCATATTGATGTTATGTTGCTGTTTACTAATTACAAATTGTTACACCCAAGGACGGATTCGCGTAAAATATACTAAAGTAAGTTTAATAGTAATATATAAGTTTAATAATGATATATAATCATATTTAAAATAAAAGTGTTTTCTCATTTTTAAAAAAATCGGAATATTATTATAATAAATATGTTACCAATATTCATCTAACTATGTCGTTATAATCTGCAGGTACCACGTCCTCGCATGTGTAGAACAAGCGATTTTCGGTATTTCTTGTGTTACGAATGCGGCAAGCAAGTTCGCAACGCTCGAATCTACCACGGTTGCTGTAACGGAGTACAACAAGTCGTGCGTTATTGTAACATGCTGATCAATACGTGAGCGGATATTCGTCCGAAATGGTATCGCCACTACAACTTTGTGAAAGAGCGATTCGAGATTTACATCATTACTAAATCACTACTAGGCTACTACAAATTCACAAGTTTACGATCTGAATACACATCAATCAAGATCAAAATTGATCTACGATCTAGTCTATAGCCAAGTATACTTAATATGCGTAGTAAAAAATGCCAAAACTCTAACTTCGGAAAGTTTTCTAAACAATTTCCTAGATTCTTGCATCGTGAAGTTTAATTTATCTACCATAATTGATTACGTAACAATGCCATCGTGGTTTATTTATCCTAATACATATAAATGTATTATATTTTAAAGTAAATTAATTGTATACGTTAATTTCAACATATATGAATATAAGAGATGGTGTTATATGTATATATATATTTATATATATATATATATATATATATATTGCTATCATTACATTATTCATAACACGCACAATTGTATTAATATTATTATATTATTATATTAATGGATTATTATTCCAAAAACTTTTCATATTATTAATTTGTATACACATATTTCATATGAACCTATCTTATGTTAATATTATATTAATAATATCCTAATAATCCACATGCATATATGTATTATATGAAGGAATACGTGTATTTTGTTTGTAATACTAACTTCATCACATTCCAGGAGTCAAGCTGAAATTACTAATCCAATAATTTAATATAGTCATAAATTATATTTTAATAAAATAACGATTTCTAAACGATATTCTTGATGTTTTACAATTATCATATAATAGTTCATAATGATAGTATCAAATATATAAATACAATACATAATAATATAGTATATTATATTAAAATGGCATGTAAAATGTATACACAATTGCATATATTAATAAATAGTACTTGGTTTTATCAGAATCAATAATATAAATAATAATTAATATGCGTTAATACATTATACTGCGAATTGGATGTTTTCTAGATTATAATAATAAATACCAAGATAATTGTGTATTACTTGGTAAGTATGGTTAACTACTTGTTAATTTTATATAGAGGCACATACACACACTTATATATATATATATATATATATATATATATATATCTAGTTAAATATAGATTCAATAATAATATTAATCTATATGTAATTGTGTATACATTTTCATTTATATACACTTACGAGGTTATACGATCATTCTATTTTAGTTGGTAAGAAATTCATAGATTTAATGTTTCAATTCGTGAACAAAACTTATTCAACAAATTAAGATATTTTATATTTTAGACTTCTTTCTCTATTTTACTTAGATTTATAATTCTATACATTTTCATAAGTTGAAATAAATATATAAGATGTTAAGTATGCAAAGGATGCAAACAACTTTTGCATGATAAGCAATTCCAGCAAAACATTTTAAATATTTGAAAGTTTTAGAAAGTATTATATCTTAAGTCGATATTTAATTTAGAGAGTATCGATATCAGTAACTTAGAACGACACTTTAATAATTAATATATACATAAGTTAATAGATATATAAGTAGTTTCTCATATAACATATTTAAGGTAACGCCTCTTTACGCCTACTCATTTTTCAAAGACACACCCATGTTCTAATGTAATAATAGCGCATATTATATAGTTAAACATTCATCTTCAAGTAGACTACAAAACACCACGGAACAAAGGGAGATATGCGAATGATAGATTTCTTCTTTGGGATTACTTGCATTCTATTGTTACACGTTTGCTTGTCCAGACCGCATGTAGTTTATACCAAGGTAATTACCACTTAATCGTTATAACAGAATACTAATCCAATAATTCTAATTTACATATATGCATACAAACTTCCTTGTCAGATATTATAATATAATCTCGCATCGATCAAG
>OZ038314.1:32656385-32772133 GCA_964035775.1 Osedax frankpressi
GAGAGAGAGAGAGAGAGAGAGAGAGAGAGAGAGAGAGAGAGCGAGAGAGAGAGAAAGAGAGAGAGCATTGCGTGGATTCTAATATTTGTAAAGATATATTCGTTTATGTAAAGGTTGTGAAACTGGATAGTATTATATAAATTCCAACATTGGTCACCGGTTGAATATGGGCAAACTAATGTCCTTGGAGAATTTGTATTTCTAGGAAACGTTTTAACCTCAACCATTGTTGTCACGTCAATAAATCACAGTAATAATATGCATTAATAATATTCGTATCATTGCATAATTCTATGTAATAGATAGTGCGTGCATCTGCATTGAAATGTAAACGCCATATTATATAAAACTATGTTATATAATATGGTATATATTCACACTAATTAGAGCTTAAGGGTATTCTGTAAGTAACTCTATACATGACACAATATTAATATTAATATTATTGTATATACAATTTTATTAGTAATTACATGTTGTTTCGCATATAATATTATTAATAAGTAATATTTATATATATGTATAAAATGTATTTTCAATAATAATTAAAGATATTTTCTTGTTTATTTATTTCTATAGAAAGCAAATTTACCTCGCTCGTAGTAAGTGTAGTTATCATTTTCTAAAGAATATATTATGTAATTAAATATTGTTAATTAATTTGTATTGTTGGATTGTTGCAATTGATATGAAAATAATTATTTATACTTTTTAGAATTTAAGTATTAAATTGATGTTTAAAATAATATATTATTTATCCTAAATTTTAATGTACTGTCCTAATAGTATTATTTACGTATTCTGGGTATTGTAATATCGGAAAATTTGTAGTCTAGAAATATTGTATTCTAGAAATAGTTTAGTCAAGAAATAATTGTAATATATTATATTAATATTATAGTATAGAAATATTATAATATAATAATATTGCAATCTTGCGGATGTTGATAATGTGTTATAGAAAACAATTTTAAAAGGCGATAGTTTCTTCTATTATGAATTTCTATTAAAATATTTCATAAAAAGAGGAATACTATGTCGTTCTTTGTAATTTAACCTATTGGGAAAATATACCACTCATATACAAAAGAATAGTTCAATAGAGATATACTCGAATATACTAGGAAATAGTATTACGGCTGATGGCTGTTTTTTATCAAGTGAGTACTTTTGGAGTGTACTCTTAATGTATTCCTAAAATCATATTTTACAACATTTTATAATGCTCTATTATTTGTGAAACCGTCACAAAAATCCTTTAAAATACAGAAAATATTAAATGGCAAAATATAATCATTCTCGTAAAAGATCAATACTATTGAAATACTTTTAAGTAGAATTGAGTACAGGGGTGGGTTCTCATGAAAAAACAGAAGATGGCATAATCCTGCCAAGATCTTGTAAAAAATCCATTCTCCAACTGTTGACATATTGCCTACTAAGCTTAAAACTTGTATATAAAATAGTTATTCGATACATTCTAGAATCTACGAAATAATTCAGATTTATGAGATCCCAGATGGAGTGGGTTTATTGAAATTATACTAATTAAGTAAATTCCTAAAATATTTGTTGATTTTAGCGAAATCTAGTGAAATCTAATTAGTTTTAGTTCAATCAAGTAAAATCTAGATAATCTAGTTAAATCAAGTCAAATATGGATAACTCAAGTTAATATAATTAAAACTAGATAAATATAGTTAAATCTAGTTAAATATAATTAAAGTTAGATAATTTTAGTTAAAGATCAATAAATCTAGTTAAAGCTAGTTAAAGCTAGATAAATATAGTACAATTTAGAAAGACTTCAAAACTATATAGAAATTAAGACAAGCAAATTAAAGTTTTTGTAAAAAAGTAACTGTATCGTTCAATGTTCTCTCAGAGTAATATATTGCCATACCATATATGTTAGGAATTTGTTTCATAACTAGATATTCACATTATGTATAACTTAAGAATATGCTATGTCATCATAACATGCTTACATGTTAAACCATAGCTAGTTTTTATATTTAATTAAATTAATATTACAATTGTTTAAACAATTAGTCATTTATTTATTTAAAAATTACAGTATAATTTACTAATTAGTTAACAATATAATAAATTAATATATAATTAATACGTATGACATGTTTATAGGAATCATATGTATATACATCTTAATCCACAATTTATTATATGAGAATTATCTATTATTATGTATATCTATATCTATTACTATTATCATCATTGTATCCATAGCATAGCATATGTATTATGGCATTGGCTAGATAGTCTGTGAAACATGCTACATTATTTACAAATAATTTTATTTTTATAATTTTCACGTCTTTGTGGTTCATACATTGTTGATTATTAATTATAGATATTGCATTGATATCAATAGAACTTTTACTAGTTAACGTAAATAGAAAAATATGTGTAAAATGCATATTTATTTTCAATATAAAATTTTTTCATACCATATATATAGAATAAACTATACTAGATATATTAATAGTTAATGTGATATATTACTTAATATTTATATTTTGAATTTAGCCATAACTAGAATTTGAGCAAATATGCTATAGTAAAACTATAGTTTATTAAAATTATTTCATAACAATATAAATAAAGGGAATTGTATATTTGTTAGTGTATTATATTTATTAGACTCTATATATAGAATAATTCGTAAATCGTGTTTATATAATATAATTATTACATATAAAATATATATTTATTCAATATTATAATATATAATTATAAAATTATTTGAATTGAATATTAAAATTTGAAACTTTATAGGAGCGAGAAGTTTATATTATTTATAAAATTTCGTAAAATATATTTTAATTTAGATTCCTATATATCGGTATACAATATCTAATATCATGTTTATTAATACAAATATTATAGCTAGTGAAAACATTAATTAATACAGATAATAATACTATTTAAATACAAAAATAACCCATGAGGAGGATTTTATATTATATAAAGAAGCTATAAAGGAATATGAAGTTAAAACTGATCAACATTATTTATTAAAAGATATTTATATAGCGCAATTCCAAAAGGTATCATGTTTGAAATTTGTAAAGGGTTAAAAATAATTAAATTATCATGTTACCATTGGCAACAAATTGAAATATATATATATACAATGTTGAATATACATAATAAAATTATTTTATAATCGATGAAAACTTAAAAAATAGATATATTAAATATAATAAAGTTTAAATGTTTATATTATAAATTTTACGAGGACTAATAGTATTCAAATATAATATTAAAATATTTATGATTTGAACAAATTATTTAATAGTATACTAATGAAATATTTTAAGAACATGCATATTTGTTAAAAGTATCAACAGATATTTCCAAATTCGTTACATATAGATTTTAAGATACATTTTAATATAAATAAATATGTATTTTCCACATTATTTTATTTATTTATTTACATCGGTAACTAGTAGAAATTGTATTGATATATATATATATGACATATATATATTTAATAATTAAACATGTATGAACCACAAAGACAATAAAATCATAACATTATTTGTAAACAATGTAGCACAGTTAACAGCATATCTAGCCAATGCCTAAATATAATTATTTATAAACAATGTGGCATGTTTCACAGCCTATCTAGTTAATGCCATTTCAATTGATCAATTAAACGAGTTTTACTTTGTCAAGATGTCGGCCAAGATTACCTTAGTAATCATGGGTATCGGCTAGAGTGAGTGTGAACTGTGCTGATTTATTTACATTACATATATTTAGTAATTTGTGCAATTTTCATGTATTTTGATTAATATATTGTTAATTTATATTTATAAATTTTGAATTTTATTTTGTATACCGATATTTCCAACTATAATGTTGATTTAAATTGTACAGTTGTTGAATTGGTTTCAATATAGCTTTTATTTGTTACACTTAATAATAGATAGTACCAAATAGATAGTAGTACACATTTTAATATTGTTAACCAATAAGCATTTTCCCAATATTTTGTATCTACATTAATATCAGAAAAATAACATGTGGTCATTACTTTATCTATTACAAAAGATGAACACATTTAATGTCGAATATAAGATTAAATAACAAATATGCATTTTCCTAATATTATTTTTCTACATCAATGTTGAAAATTAAAATAATGTGGGAAAAAGCTTATTTCTTAAAAATATTACAATTTGTTATACTATTTTTATAGTATATATTTAGAAATATATGCTTTTATTAAATACAAATTATATTCACCATCTATACAATTTAAATCAACAATATATTTGCAAATATTTGTAAAATAAATAAAAGCTAGATCGAGATTAATATATACATAAAATTTAAATCAACAATAAATGAGCCACAAAGACATGAAAATTATACAAATTAATAAATATATTTGATGTAAACAAATAAGCACAGTTCATCTAGCCAATGCGTATTTTCAAATAATAATTATAATTTAAAATATAATTAATATAGATTATCTATGCTTACTAATACTAATCTGTAAGGGTGCTATCATTTCATTGTATACATAGTATTATTAACTTATCTATCAATACTATTTAAATAATACAATCCTATATTTATAAATGTCTTTAATTAAAAAGAAATCTACAAGAAAGTTTAATATTAGAAAAAGAAAAAATAGTTCATCAGAAGAAGATACAGATAATGCGAAAGAAAATACTATTGGGTTTAGATGAATAGTATTAATTTCTTATTTATATTTATGTTTTCTTTATTTATCTCAGTTATATTTATCTTATTTATATAATATAAATTATATAATATTATAATCATCACTAAGCCAGAGAATGATTATCAGGTCATTACGAAATTCTATTATTAATATAATTAAAATATACTATTAAAATTAACTATTAAACAATAGTTAGTTTTTAATTTTACAAATTAATTTGCATGGAATATTTTTTAAATTTGCCCAACATTTAAAAAATTTATTTTTAATTTTCAATATCAACATATTTCGCTATTTTGTTTCATTATATATTAACTTTTATAATAAAAACTTATATATATATTTTGTTTAGAATTAAATACACTACAATAATATCTAAACATATTATTTATCTAGTACAATATAACTATAGTAATTTATCTATTATAAAATATATTCATAAATAAAATACATGACTATATAAATACATATTTTATCTTATATATTTAATTTGAAATAGATTATGTAATTATATAATACTAATTATGAATTAAAAAAATAGAGTATAAAATAAATAATTAAGAAATCTATAGATACATATTATATTGAATTATTTATCATATATCACATATATTATTTTTAAATGTTATTATGTTATTATTGTTAAATCATATATGATATATTAAAATCTGTTTAATATAATATAGAAAAGTACCATAGAAAAGTAAGTTTAAATTGTTTAATATCAAATAAATTAAATAATTAAAAATATACAAGTAAAATTATTATTATCTACAATTTATATGAATTATATGGTAATAATCATATATACTAAAAAAAATAGACTATTATAAAAGGTAAATATATAAATATAATAGCTATATTAATGAAGGTTATATCTCAAATTAAATAATAAATGATTTGAGTTTAATTTAATAAATATAGGTAATATTAAAAAAAAATAGTAAAAATGTTAATTAAAATTTAATAATAATTATAAACATAATCATTTATTTATACATTTTACACAAATCACATGAGAAATCTGTTCTCATAGTCATGCCAGCTGCATTTTTTCTTTTAAGATTTTTGCAGCCCACGCAGACTACTGTTTCCAGTAATCATTTTATAATTGTGAAGAACAGATATAGATGGTGTTGATTTCTATAAAATTATCCATAATTTCATGTATTAGTATTTATTTGTAGATAAATTAATTATCTGGAGACATTGGCACTTTTGTTATACAAAACAAAGGAATTAATCACATAAATATAAACATATTATATACTATGTATTTACAATATTTCTGAGATTTTCTCCCCGTTTTATGTGAGTGCTTAATCCATTTTTTCTTGAGTCATTTATCCTCAAAGAAGTGATAGCTTAGCATTTGCATCAGCAATTGGAAGGGAGATATGGGAAAGGTTAATCACTGCAACATCCTTCTTTCTCCTTATAGCTATTCACACCACACCTGTCTGGCATCACCTGACCCCAACCATCAGCTATAAAATCATACAAAACTATATATTATAAATAATCATTATAATTATTTTTCTTATTATTTCTTATAGCTCATATTACAGATAAAATATAACAAATATTTCAAATTAAAAATTAAATTTTAAAATGTTGATAACTTAAATTAATACAAAGCGTTAGTTTGATTACTGGATATTACCCGACCAGTATGTCTGCCTCTTTTAGATGGGGTAACTGGCTGTGGTGGTTGAACATGAGGTATGATGTCCTCACTTGTATCTTCATCACTATCCTCATCTCTCTCAGGATTTTGGTTGCTTGACATGTCCTAAATGTAGTATTATGAATATCATTCCGATGACATTTTAATCTAGGATAATAGGAACAAAGAAAAATCTCACAATACATATCACAAGATTATCTTAGATACAACTATTACACATGTATTGTTGTCATGGTACTAAGAATATTTATTATTGTATATTTCGATAAATAATTTCAATGTGTAAGATCTTGTGATATATATTGTGGGATTTTTCTTTGTTCCTATTATCCTAGATTAAAATGTCATCGGAATGATATTCATAATAATACATTTAGGACATGTCAAGCAACTAAGATCCTGAGAGAGATGAGGATAGTGAAGAAGATACAAGTCAGGACATCATACCTCATGTTCAACCACCACAGCCAGTTACCCCATCTAAAAGAGGCAGACATACTGGTCGGGTAATATCCAGTAATCAAACTAACGCTTCGTATTAATTTAAGTTATCAACATTTTTAAAATTAATGTTTAATTATAAATATTTGTTATACACTTTATCTGTAATATGAGTTATAATCTATAAAATTAAGTAGTAATCTATAAAATCAATTTGTACTTTCTACTCATTTTCATTTTTGTGCTGCTCCATGAAGAGCACCCATAGAAATTTATAATCTATTACGGTGTTCACATTACGAGCATAGCTGAGCGTAACACAGCGTAGTAGTAAGATACGTAAAGCTGGGCGGGACCATCGGTCGACGATTATTCAAAATTCAAGATAGCCGTTCGCATGACGAGCTTAATAATGATTTACAAATAAAATATCTTCGAATATAACATCTATGAATATAATTACAACAAATAGAAGATAGTAAACGGTATGGCTTCAAGATAGAAAACAAAAATTTGACAATTATTCTTAAATTAATCATAATGATCATTTTATTTAATATAATATAATTTAAATATATATTATTAATATTACTGAATATAATTAGAAGTATAGTTATTTATAGTAATATAAAATAACATATTTAAATTACAAATCTAATCTCAAATAAAATGTACCAGAATGCATTGCATTGTTTTGAATATTTATTTTCATTTCCTGTGAATTGACTATGAATCATAAACAAATAGAACATGTTGAATTTTCAAGATACGCAGGTAGACAAATAGAATACACTGTTAATCGTCTGCGAATTTTTCACAGGCCACACCCATCGACAAATATCTAGTCACTTACGCCCCTTTTTCTCGGGTACACTCCGCTCAGCTACGTTACGCTCGTAATGCGAACTGCATATATTGTTTTATTATTTTATAAATTTTAAAATTTAAATATATGTATTTACTTCAAAATTTATGGTTTCAAGTAATACAATCCGCAACTGTTTGCTGGCCATCATAGAATACGCATATGCCTCATTAATCTTTCACAGTTTGGTTCGCATATATAGATACGTCTAATATGCATTTCACATTTTTACAATTCTCCCAACTGATAAATTATATTAAATATTCTGTTTGTTTTCGTTATTCTTGTATTCAATTTAAAATCATTACATTAAAGTACCATTAAATTCATCTATTGTATGAAATTCCGATAGGAAAAAACTATTTAAATTCACTCTACTTTACTATAGTTACATTGTCAAGACAGATATTAGGCTAGGTAGCAATTCTTATAATTAACTTTAATAAGGCAATACATAAACATGCTTTTATTATTTGTATAATATCGTATATTACGAAGTAAATATTTAAATATATATGAATTAAATTTGTATATATATATTATACATAGACACTTTAAATATACGAATATCACACTTTCTCATATTTATTTTCATTCTATTTTATTCTGCAATTCATACTTGATATAATGCTATATTTTTTTAATTTTTGATAAACTAATATGTGATATGTTTTACATAGATATTAGACTTGGATCACAATCTATGCTTTAATTCAAGTATGAAAGATTTAATTCAAGTAATATTTAAGTTAAACACAAGGTCACTCCATTCCTTCACCATATATATAATATATGATTGATGGATGAATTATTCACAAATTTACTTTTATATAATTACCAAGGTAAGAATTATTTAGTATTTCGACGCATTACGTCATATACAATATTATATCGCAGGGAGATCATCGAACAGGCTCAAGACATCCAAAAGAATCGCTTAAAGCATTCCGGAGTTAGCGCTGAAAGTTTGTACAAAGGCAACGTAATCGACGAAGAGAAATCTACTCAAGAGGTTAAGAGGAATTTGTTGTTTACTTGACAAGTGTTTTTCATCCCAAGAATAATTTTAAATAGACCTAAGTTATAATCGACCTTTTGAACTTTCACTGATGTATTGCTTAGGGAACTTGAATTAAATCCTTGTATTTCCTAATTGTTAATTACATATAAATTATAATATGAAATAAAATATTTATTTTAATATAAAATAAATAATTTATGTTAATATTGATTTGATCAGCACTTTGTAAGCAATTATATTTAAACTAGATAAGAAAGTAAAGTAATATAGTGTACTGTTCATACGATACGTTGTACACCTAGTAACCATACTCTCTTAACAGGAAAATGGTTACAAATTATCTATAGGTGGATGTACTGATGCAAAAACATTGAAAAAAGAGTTTGTATGCAATAATTTATTTTGTAAGTTTTTCTATAAATAGAAACTCGATAAATGAAATGAATTCTACAACAGAATGATCAATGATGAAATGAAATCCATTGGAACATCTTTTGCTGCTGAAACTAACCAACGCGACGAAGACACAGAAATGTTATTATAATGTAATGTTATTAAGGTATTAAGGTGCTTTTTTTCTTATTTTTTTTATAAAATGCAAATTCATATTACATATATACATATATATATATATTCCTTGTGTTTTAAGGTTAAAATATGTGGATAAGAAGATGGCAGAAAAGAGAGGATACCTTAAACAGACAAGTATTGAGAATAAGTCAGTCGTTGCATTCCTTCATATTAAACCTTTATTTTAAAATTGCAAGATGTTCTGTATAGATTATAGTTTTCTATTAAGAGATAACTTATCCCAACCTCTCAATTATTGAGGCTGAATCGCGAAGATAAGCTCTACGAACTGCCCGAATACTTGAAAGGTATCACCTCTAAGATTAAGAAGTCCGAGGACATGATGTCTAATCAGATGTTATCCGGAATTCCCGAAATACAACTTGGCATTTCGTTAGCTTTCAAATTAAATTCTATGATGACCAATTGATAATTATATTATTCGATGTGCAACATTTATTAGGCCATGCTTTTATATTAACAAATATGTATAACTTTTAGTAAAATGTTCATGACATTTTAAAGTTCTTATCAGTAAGACATAGGTTATCGCGTATAAAGTAGAAAAAAGTCAAAATATTGATCAAGCTTAAAATATTTATTGTTTACATCGAAAGCTAATGCATATATATATATATATGTGTATATGAGGTTGAACTATGTGGATAAAAAGATGGCAGAAAAGAGAGGATTAACTAAATGTTGTACATAGCTACATATATAAATTCTAAATAATAAAATAAAATATTTGATACACTCATATTCAATTTTAAAATAATAAATTAAATTAAACTTTTTTATATCTTATAAATGCCAGGAGCAAATTTTATCTTAAAATGAGAATTTTAGTTTCTATTTATTTTAACGGAGTCTTGAATATAAAAATATTATGCTTTGATTATCTCATATATGTAATTTATAATATAAACAAATACTATAATACTATATATATGCCCATCAACTATTTATTTATTATATTAATTATGTTATTTACTAAATTAAATTTGTATGCTATATTATTTTTATCCTTTAATCTACAATGCAATGCCTCAAATATTTTATCTAAATATTATACAAAACAGTTAACAAATTAAAGTTTAATGGAAGTAGTGAATTGTTCAGATAGTATTTTGCATTCTTCTCTACGATGCTATTATTGTGATATTCAGACAAAAGATATTGAACATCGAAGCCACGGAAGAAGCAAAACTGAAGATGATTCGGGACTCGCGCGAGAAAAAGGACACCGGCATGCAGAAGTATGTACCCTCCAACATGGCTGTGAATTTTATGCAACATAATCGATGTTAGTTAGCGATCAGATAGTTACCATGGCAATTACTACTTACAAATGCAATACTTTTTTTATTTTTCCCAATAATACAATCTTTAATTCAATAATCTTTCAAGTGTATTTGATCAAAAATATTCGATATTTTATCCAATGAAAACATTCTTTCTATTAATAATATACTAATAACTTTTCGTAGTTAAAGTTGATGATAGTTTACCTTTGCTGAGTGATGGATCTGGTAGGGAGGCAGAAAATAGACTTCCCGGGAGAGGTTAATATAGATACTAAATTCAATCAAAATCAGTATAACACTATTACATAATTGATTGTTCTAATTATAATTAAATTATCAATTAATGGTTCTTTTTTCTTACAATAGCACTAGTTCCAAAAGATGGAATTAAAAATGATAAAGCAAGTACAGACGATTATCATTTTGACAAATTTAGAAATAAAATGACTAAATAGAATGTTATGTTTTATTTTCTGTACTAGATGGGGGTGTGGTATGGGGTATTGATACTGAAGATATATCAGAATTTTGGCTTTCTAAGATCTTTGGTCTTAATGATGATAGGGCGATCAATATGGCTTCCTGTTGAAACAATGCATTATTATATATTATACATGAAATAACTGGAATTTTAAATAATTAAAATCTTGGTAATACATTTAATATAGCACTAATAGTAGAATGTTATTCTGAAATAATGTTGCTAAGCTTATATTATTTCTAAAAGTTTTTGATACGAAAGTGATAACTAATAATGTAAATGAATGCAAAAAGAATGTTGATATAATTTAATAATATTAATATTAACCTGGGGTAATAACATTACACTGGGTTTAATTTAATAACATTACCCCGGGTTTAATTTAATAACATTACCCCGGGTTTAATTTAATAACATTACCCCGGGTTTAATTTAATAACATTACCCAGGGTTTAATTTAATAACATTACCCTGGATTTAATAACTAACCTCTGTTCGAATGGTGCCTGAGCCTTGGTTAGGGCAGACATTTAGGTAGTAGTCAAAGAGTTCTTTTGGCTCGCTCGCTGTTAGATTGGAATCCCCTGTCAAGCTCTCCTCGAGTCCCGAAAGACCTCCAAACACTACCATCAGATGCCTTTAAAACGCGATTTATATAAAATTACTAGATAATGTGTCGATAAGTATAATAACAAAGAAAATAACAGTTAAATAACAGCTTTACCTTGTTAAGTTGAATATCATTGGCATTGTTTAAATATTAATAACTTAGATACAACAAACTTGAATTTCTGCAACTTGAAGCTATCCACATCGTCACCTCTTTCGGAAGTTCCCAGCAGACAGTCGTAGTTATAAGTTGGATTAACAAACACATCGCTGAGAGAATTCGCTAGTCGAACACTGTATCCCCAATAGGTGGAGTGTTGGCTACGGGGAGTGGACGGAGATACCACACAACCTTTGGGGACCTTATTATCTGTGTGACGGGATAACTGAGCATTAACGCTACACTCTCCGATCAGCGTATCTATTAAACTTTAATAAGCATCCACTCTGCAAAAATTAGAAACATCTATCAATTTTAATTTCACAACAATACTAAAATATAATATGTGCATACTAATTATAAGAAATGGAACGCATTGTAATATGAATACTGAAATTTCATTTTCATATACAATATAATTTAAATTGTATAAAAAATCCAAATTATAACCGTGTCAAATTTAATAGCAGAATTATATTGAAATATCTTACATATATACCCACATGTATACATACAAATATATACTCACGTGTGTATACACATAAATATACCGACGTCTATACATACAAATATACATATATATATATATCCATGCCGTAGTACTGATCACCTTTGATGAATAAATTAGATTTTATTTATATTATTATTATTATTTATGTAATCTTGTGAATATATCTGAATTTCTTATGAAATAGATGACTTATGTTCTAATGTTTAATCTTCATACTTATTATAATATAAAATTAAAAAATAGAATTAAAATAGAATTATATAATAGTAAAACTAATAAATTCATAAAAGTAAATGAACTACCTGAACAGTTATTATAACGATATTAATACATTTTAAAAATATGTCTTGGAATAATACAAGAATAATTATTAATAATAATCTATAAAACATATATAATTAGTTATATAATTTTATAAAACACTAAAGGCCATGCCACTCTAATAATGCTTTCACTTTTTATTGAGGAATAGATGATTGCTTCATATAATAATTCATAAATAATTAGTTTTTAATTAGTTTGCTATGCAAACATACATTCATAAAGTCATTTTAAGTTGTATATAAATATATTATTATTTTTATACTTAGTAGCTAATATTTACTGATAACAATTTCATTATATTGGACGGACATTAAGTTTAACTATTATAATAAATTATTAAATAATATATTAATATGAATACTTAATAGCATTATCTTTAGCTTTGTATTATGATTCTATCATAAGTATAGTATATATATATATATCCTACATCTACTCTAAAAATAGCATAAAGCTTAAAGTATTTTATTAGTAAAATAAATGATATACAATAAATTACTAGCTTTATTTAATCACTATTTAACAACATATAATGTAATAAATTAAATATATATATTTAAAAAATACAAACATGAAACTCCTTTCAAAACGAAACTATTACATTGTAAGATTAGTTTTTTATTACTATATTTCTTCGATGATATATTACATATAGAAGGAAACATTTAATTAATGCAAATAAATAAAAAATATCTAATTATTAAAATTAACTAAAAATGTTAACAAAACAATATTTAAAAACTTAAAATTTGATTGTCATAAACCAAAAAATAAGTAAATCTGTAGATCAATGATCAATTATATTCATCTTTTTCAGAATAAGTTAGACAGCTTAGAAATTGTAAATGTTTCTCGAGGTTCACTCTATTACCCTTATAACTAGACCTCTGTATCATAGGTCAACTTATAATAACTGATACATAAATATATAAAACCTAGGGTACTGTTGTCCATTTCAATTGTAACCCTTGTTCCATGCTTGAGCTGTCTGTCGATTTTAATCTCTTTCGAAAGTCCCACATCCACAAAAGATCCTTTTCCCTCCTTCTCAGGGGAAATCAACGGATGAAAGTAAATCAAATGTGATAAGTACAGTATAAGCAAACGGTTGGTAAAAACTTATTTGCAGGACGCAGCGATAAGATAAGAATAACTGAATATAACTCACTGCATGTATAATCTCGATAACCGATATGAAATAACGTCATATAAAGTCGAGATAGGAGATCAAAGTAAGTAAACCTTTCGTGGCTTGTCTAAAACAACTCCTTCCCTATACAGTGTAGTGGTGTTATCATGTCTGATATGGTGAGTGGAGTCCAGGGGGTTCAATATACCTACGGGTTTATATTATATATATTTTTAAATATTTGTAATAATCAATTCTTTTTAAATATTTTAATACGCATATTTATTGAATGCATTCTGTATTATATTTAGATTTATAGATTTGTAGTAATCATAAAATACTATACTTATAATATTACAAGAAACTCTATAAACAAACTAGATTTTAATTATATGATTAGATTATAAATGAAATGTCAAATGTCAAAGTCAAAATGCTCAACTTCAGTTTCAAATCTCGAGCAACTTAGAATCGATGTTCTCTTCAAATTCACTTGAAATCACTTAGCACCAAGTTTTTAGTCACTTACGACTTTAAACAACAATAGATCATTGGACAAATTAACCTGCATATTTGAGGTCCGAGTGAATTGGGAAGAAGTACTTCCTGAGGTATTGGGGACATTCCAGGTACTGTAATATACGAGCAAATCTGACGCAAGCTTCGCCCTTCTTACCAACTCCTTGAAATTCACCTTCGGTAGTGCTGAAGTATTTAATATCGTTACAAATACAAAATGAAATGCGATACGCAGCTAGTATCTCGGAATGTGTACACATTACTAGTACTAGTTAGAGGTATAATTGAAACGCGTCGCAATGCGTGAGATAAACATAGTGATAAGAATTATAAGAACTGAAAGTTTACGGGTGGAAAGGATGAAAATTGAAGATAAGTTGCAAACTTTGAATTGCTGATCCCGACCTCGTTAAAGATAACAATTTCATCGACGCAGTAGATGGTTGCAGCTCTTGCAATCTGCGTTGGCAAAGCATTACCAATCTACTCAATCTCTACTTTAGTTGAAGTCGCAGCTAACTAATTATATTCACTGTATTTCGCATATTAAGTTATTTACCACAAAATGAAATTTTATAAAAATAAATAGAATCCGTTACATTTTAATTTTAAAAATATAAAGTAATGACAAAGGCTAGGAAATATCCGAAAGCGAGAAACTAGACTCACCTGGCCTGCCAGGTAGGTGCGAAGCTCCGGGCTCTGGGCATTGTCGAGAATAGATCCGGGTAGAGCTATGCTGACGGTGTATTGTTTACCTGTTAACAAGTCTCCAATTAGTAGTCTATGCTATGAGGGCATAACTTATTATATAGTCTTTGCATATGAATTATACATATCTAGAAAAAACAAAGTTTGCTAGTTGAATTGATAAGTTAATGTTTATTTTTAAACCATCGTTAATTTTTTCAATAATTTTTTTTTCTTTCTTCATTTTTTTGGCTGCTTTAATATCTTTTTGTTTTTGAAATTCTTTCATTAGTTTTTCTTCTTTCCATTTTTTTATTTCAATCTTTCCTAGAATAAACACACGAGTTTATTTAATATTATTAATTAATACAAGTTTTAAACTATTTATTGATAACTGATTACTAAAATAAATATTAACTTTCATCTTTCCATTTTCTCCAATCTTTTGATGCCTAAATATTTAAATTATAATTAATTTCATCACTATAATAAATACAATTATATTAACATTCTAAATAAATTCTATACTATAGATATAACATAAATGAAATTAATAACATTATCTATGAAAAGTGATTTTCATATGTATGTTTTCTTTATAAACTGAATATAAAATTATAAATATATATAATCAGAAGTTTAAATGTAATATCGATATTATAAATATTACATATAATAATTTAAAAAATGATATATAAGAAATATTACTAATTTTATATTTTATTAAATTTATTATATTTAAATAAAGTTAAATATATAATAATAAATCTGAAATAAAATTAATATTAACTAAAAAAAAAAAGGAAATATATAATTATAATTTCCAGTAACTACTTAAATTATATATTATTAATTTGTTATGATTTGTATTAATATTCATACTATTTTATATCCTTAGTTAGACAAGATACAATATTATTTGATTATATTTCATTATTTTATTCATATTATCATCTCTTTTTAATTTCTGAATGATTACAATTAATATAAAAATTTGTAGCGAACTGGTATAATGTGATCAAAGTGAATAATTGGTTTTTATTATTTACTGAGATAACTTTTTAATTATATATGTATCTTTTAATATAATATTTAATACTTTCTCTATAATTTATGAAAATAAGTTATATTTATTCCTCTTTTATTATATTTACTTTATTTAGACATTTTAGCCGTGTAAATAACACATAGATAATAGTAAAAGAAATATTATTTATATGGTACTTAGTTAATGAATCAAGTGCAAATTATGTATATTACATTACAAACAAAACATTATCAATAATATAACAACATATAAGTAAATAATATAACAAACAAATACAATTAAGAAATAAATATAAAAGATAAATTAATCTTGGTATCTCTAATAGAATTATATATTCTAATAGAATTATATTTATTGTGATTAAAAATAGTTTATTGAAAACAATCAATTGTAATTATAATTATAGCATATTGTATATATTAGTATACGTATGAGTATAATAATTATTATTATATTGTAATAATTGGATAGTATTTGTATTTTAATACAAATTTATGATAAATTTATTTTAAAATATTTCAAATTTAATCTGATTATCACCCAAAAAATGTGAATACAATTCATATATCTATTAATGTAACGATATATAAATATGCTAAGTATATATAACATAATACCACTGGATGTATAGATGAATTTTTATAATCAGATATCGTCTTTTTTGATTGCATACTAAAATGATATAGTATATTAAAATTTAAAATAATAAAAAGTTTAATAATAAAACCCACAGAAATTAGTAATTTTGATGAAAATATAATTATAGAACTACATAATTTCGATCAATTTCTCACGATTATAGTTAATACAAGTAAGTAATTATACTTAGTAGTACAACCTAATTAAAGAAAGCTAAGGATATATATATATATATATATATATATATATATATGTTTATATATATGTATATATATATGTATATATATATATATATATATATATATATATATATATATATATATGTTTATATATATGTATATATATATATGATATATATATATATATATATATATATATATATATATATATGTTTATATATATGTATATATATATATGTATATATATATATATATATATATATATATATATCCATATCCATATATCATTTGCAAACATTATTTTTCTAATTTTAAAATTACACTTCCAGTATTTTGTCATATGAAGCAATTAATTATACTATTATTAAATATTTCATATGAATAACATATATAGTTTGTAGAAGTTTTTAAGAGGTGAGCTATGTTTGTACGGGAGATTATAAACAACAATAAGTAGATTACCTCTTATGTAAGACTATTTTTTAGAATGTTTCGGTACTTTTTATTACGTTCTACTATGATTTATAGTTTTCGTAGTTTTACATTTATATATTGTTGATGATATTTTATATTATTTTTACTATAATAACTAAACTCACTTAATATTGCTTAATTCAGCATAATTGCATTGCACTGCTACCATTCTGAATTCAAATTATATATATTCCATGTTATTAATTATATATAATTGTTATTAATTGTGTATATTCCATGTTAATTACAATTTATCATACTTCAACTATAGGAAACAAGCTATCTACATATATTGAAATTTAAATCATAGTATATATACAAATTAAAAAATGTATACATTTATATATTATTAAAGATTGAGTTGATTTTATTTATCAAAAACTGTTACATTTTCTATAATAATTAAAAAAAACTTGTATTACCTTACCCTATTACTATGATATAGAAGAGATAATAAACTACGAATCATATTAATTTATATATAGCTAGGTCTATATATAGACATTAAAATTTCGTTACATTTATAATATCCAGATGTATAGTTATAATATAAATATATATATATTAATAATAATGATTATTTTATATATTTATTTTTTAGAATATATTTTACGCAAAATAAATATGTATCCGTTTACATAGAATATAATGACATTCTTTAAAAAGATAACCATATATTCAATATGTAATTAGACGATATATTGAATATGCTACCGGAATGTCAGCATATATTTCAAATCGACATTCAAAAATAAAGTATTACGCATTTCATTTTATTACATAACGCATAACATACGGAACAATATTATGTTTAAGGTACAACTACATATTTAATAACAATTATAAGACTACTACTTATTAACGACTATATTATTTAAAAGGAAATCATATTAAATACGATGAATTTTACTACATTAAAGTTCTGCCTCGCACGTGTTGATTTTCTCTCCGATCAACCAGTATGACTTATTTTCATCTTCCTGCAATTTGGTTAGTTTACATTTATTAAAAACACATACACGCATGCATATATATATAATCACACAAACTCACAACACACACATACATACACTCCCATATACATACACTCGCATAACCCAATATATATATATATATATATATATATATATATATATATTTAAGCACATTTATATTAAAATAATATTTAATATTATTCGTTACGATTTTTTAAAGACATTACTATAAAGTGATATAATATGTATTTTACTAAATTATCAATATCAAATAATAACTTATTTTCCAATAGAATAGGGTAAGTTAGTGGGTTATTAAATATTAGTTTAATTTTAAATCAATAACTCACCAAATCACATGTTTCTGTATTTGGCTCAACAATGAACGTTCCTAATTCGCAAATGTGGTTATAACAATGGTAATCGATATGGATCTTTCCAGCTGTAGTTTGTTAATACAATTTTGATACAGAGAGCAATGTATTTTCAGGTAGTTTAAATTATACGAATAAATACGTTTACCAAGATATGTTGAGCGTACCTTCTCCATTTTCCTGAAGCTGGATAGACCTTTGAACCGTTGTCCCTAGCAACGTATACCTTGGTTTTCTTCTCTCAAGAACACCAGCCACAACTGAACCTATCGATGCGTTGTTATTCAAATGGAATATACGCAAATCACAATTTAATTAAATAATTTTATATATTTCGTTACTAGGTGAACTCCGTTCATAGTTGTGATGACTAACAATACATTTGATGGAATGAAACATATAATTTAATATAATTTTAGATATGAATATAACAAGAGCCATTACATGAAATCACAATTTCTATACATTTTAAGATATTTATAACCTAAAGCAGTATATATTGTTAAGATATAGATGTTTTATTAGTTGTTATAGAGTAATATTATTATTATTATATTGCATTTTTATTAAAAACATTCGGCGGAGTACTATTATCACAGGAAATATGTTGAATTGAAACTTACATATCAAATAATAACACCTACATCCCTCATATGTTATCTATATGTATGCTATAATAGTTTCAACTTTCGGATATTCATTATACCTGTTGCTATACCAATCCGTAGTTTATACTTGGTGTTGGAGTCCGCCAATTTGCTAAGTTCTTTCTGAAAGTCAATAGCTAGCAAGCAAACCTCGGTCACGTGTTTGTCTCCATTTCTAATCGGAACACCTAGTTAACAACTGGAATACATTTCATAACAATTCATATTTAATCGTTATTAATTAAATAATTCATTTAGGCAGACGATAACAATGTACGTGTTTGCTGATTAATGATGGGATATAGGACAGTTAAATACTCTCTATACCCTACCCTCTAACCCCTACTACCTATGCATTACCCTCTATATCATACCCACAACTCCCTACCCATTATACCCTACAATCTACACATTTCCTACTAAAACCTATCATCTACCATCTACACCATACTCACTACATCCTACCCACTACATGCTATCCACTACACCCTATCTATTCTGCATCATAACTTCTCCACCCTATCCTCTGCACCCTACCATTAAATCCCTACTCAGTATAGAAAATGCTATCGAACCGGAAGATACTAAATACGCATCTCCTATTGTTTGTATCTTGAATACATCTCTTTTGGCGATCATATCATCGAAGAGATGGAACAATCTATTCAACATACTGAACACCTGTATAGCGGCATTATAGTTGTTTATGATGAATGCAATTGAAACTAGCATTTCCCTTACACATGGTCGTAACCCGAATACAAATGCGAATTCTATTTAAATACCCGTTACGAGTTTGTATATAAAATAGTATATAAGTGTATTTAATGTTGAAATAAAACTTGTTTGATAAATATTTATTTAATATTACTCTAATTAATATCCCAGGATTAAATTAACTCAACTGATTATTATAAAATGATTAACGTTTAACATATGTTATAAACATATGTTATAAACATATGTTATACACATATGATATAAACATATGTTATACACTTATGTTATACACATATGATATAAACATATGTTATACACTTATGTTATACACATATGTTATAAACATATGTTATACACATATGTTATACACATATGTTATAAACATATGATATACACATATGATATACACTTATGTTATACACATATGTTATACACATATGTTATAAACATATGTTATACACATATGTTATACACATATGTTATACACATATGTTATACACATATGTTATACACATATGTTATAAACATATGATATACACATATGTTATACACATATGTTATACACATATGTTATACACATATGTTATAAACATATGTTATAAACATATGTTATACACATATGTTATACACATATGTTATACACATATGTTATACACTTATGTTATACACATATGTTATAAACATATGATATACACATATGATATAAATACCTCTTCAGGGGATTTGTCTAAACACAAAGCTGTGAATCCAACGATATCAGAAAAAAATATCGACGCCGATTCAAATGATTCCGTTATGGCTTCTTTATTGTTGAATTTCAGAATAGACGATACCGTCGGGGGGAAAATCGTGTTCAAGATGTGAGTCATTGTCTTATTCGACTTGTTCATGCGATGCAGTCTAAATATGTGTTTTACTTAATGTATTGTCTCTTAGGAACTGGGAAGCCTATGCGGACTCAAAGGACCCCGATATATAACGATGTGTTACGTAATCGTAACCTCCGGTTTTGTTTCTTCGACGAATGCCTACGGTCCAGCCTCTGGGACAACATGGAGTTCAGCAACTTGTAAGCGAAGGGGATGGTGAGCAGAAGGATTCCAGCGTTTACAAATACGATAATGTAGTTTGTATTCGAGTCGGATCGTAGTATATTCAGTATACCATCTAAAATATCTCCTTGGAGCTGCGGGTGACACGTAGAGTATTACATAATACGCAAAGGCCGTTTTACCAATAATAGGTTGATAAATAGCATTTGAAATGTTTTGCGTGCTATTGTTTGCTATTTCTATTGTTAGTATGATTATATTTGTTATTAACTACGGTATGTATATAACTATAGTCAATCTTATATATTTTACTTACCAATTCGTATTCATTTATGTTGAGGGTCATATTATGATAAAAATATGACATCATCATGGACAAATGAACTTTCGCGTTTTTTGAACCAACGTTCGAAATTTCCGCAAGCATTTTATTACAATTGTTTTCCAATATTCTGTTGGTAAACACATATTCAAATATACATACAAACATATATATATATATATATATATATATATATATATAAGTATCATTTTATATACAAGAAATTATTTAATTAGAGTTGAACCTTCTAAAATGGTCAAAATTTTTGAAGTATAAATTGGCTAAATTTGAATTCGTCTTTATAATGTCGATGATTTTATGGGTTTGGTAGATAGTGTAGATAAAATCATTCATAATCTCCGGCTTAAGGTGGCCCTGTTAATAAAACAATGAGAGTGTCACGAGACCCAGGTTGTGTTCTATTGAACCCGAGTCGTTCGCTCATACATTTGCATAGAACCGGCTTCCATATACTACTTGGGTTGACATGATATTGATGAGGTCATTAGAAGTCTCGTATGCATTGATTTGCGGCCATATCTTGGGTTTATGTAAACTCAAAATGCAATAGTCAAAAGTTGACTTCGTATATTGAAGTATCTCTGCAATAACATTTGAGAAAGATTAAACTTGCTACCCATTATTAATAAGTATTAATATACTATATATATACATAAATACTATATATTATATATATATATATATATATATATATATATATACATAAATACTATATTATATATATATATATATATATATATATATATATATATGTATATGTGTGTGTGTCTTATATATAATATACAACATATCTTGTTATTAAAATGCATGTATTATTATTCTATTGTATAGTTTTTCATAAAAAATATGTGCAAGGTTTTAAAATTGTAACCAAATACATCTAATTAGAAAATAAATTAACACAATATTAACATATATAATTTATAACACTTTATACCAGTATTATATATATAAAATATTATTTATATATTGATATATACACCATAATATATATACAACCATCATATGATGATAATAGTTCATTGGTAGGGTAGTCTTGGTCGTATAGACTCTGCAGGTGTATTCTCATTTTAACAATTTCTAGTTTGAATTTTTCTTTGTTAAATTCATATTCTCCTTTGATTACCATTGAATCCGATAAACTATCAATAGCTGAAATTCATGATTTTTTTTCACTATTGAAATTCATTGCATAATAGCCATACATATATATATATATATATATATATATATATATATATATATATGATATTACACTAGAATAATTATTCAATAACATATAAATTTTCATTTTAAGGATAACAATGTACAACAAATTTCTTTTGTTAACAATTATCTGTGATAATGAACGCCTTGATTAGTTCTTGTTTGGAATCTAATATCACGCTGTAGTTACGAATGGCCATTATGGAACGTTCCATGTAAAGGTTGCGGAGTACGATCCCAAGTCCGTTAGCATAGTTCAATTTATTGATCTCCTGTGAAATGCGTACATCTTGGTATCACGATTCATAACGGTAGAATAACCATACACGATCAAGAGCTATTTAATTGTGGACACTCACAGATTAATAATATATGTTGTAACTATATTTGTCTTTATACTACTATATATATATATATATATGTATGTATATATATATATATATATATATATATATATATATATATATATATAACCGTGAAGTTTAAGAACATTATTCCGGATACGGAGGATAAGTTGCAAATTATCAAAATCAGCAACACAATTAGTGAAGATAGATTGACCACAGTGGTTCGAGCAATCTTATTTTTCTTAAATTTCATATATCCTGACAAGAATTAAAATAATCTAATATAGATCTATTATTAATCAAACCGTATTATAATATATATTAACACACACACATATATATATATATATATATATATATATATATATATATAAAATAGTAAACATAACCCACGTACTAGATTACATGCTGACCTGCATACAAATAACTATATTGGGTTATCTTGTCAGGGTCATCGTCTTTGTCAATGAATGCATTATTATCGGTGTATTTATTCGGCCAATTTTTATGGAAGTAATTGATGAATTCATTTCCAATTCCGGTGTAATAGGCGTCGTGTTTATTTTCAAAATTAGCCGACACCAAATCTTGTCTTACCCCCATTTCCGTGTCTCTGATGCCATCCGAGGGTTTGGGATGAACTGTGATCACAAACCAGTTAGTTAGCATGTACACGTGTATTTGTATATATATATATATATATATATATATATATATATATATATATATATATATATGTATATGTATGTATGTGTGTATGTGTGTACGTGTGTGTGACTGTGTGTATATGTGTTTGGGTGTGTTGGGTGTGGTAAATAGGAAATAGTATATATTATTGTTCATAATAATAATTAAGATAGACTTATTATTATTTGTTAAAATGTATAAATATTAATTAATTGAATACATAAATAATTAGTATTCGAATAGATTATAAATTATGATTGATTTTTGAATATTACAATAATCTAATTTAGCTTTGAATTTAAACTAAAAAAATGTCGTGATAATAACCAGATATTCCTCTCCTTAGAGTTAATTTAGAAAGAGATGGCATCTTTATTTTAGTATCGCCTGCAGTAAATAATAGAAAGAATCAATATAATAAAAGAGAAATTATCATAAAGTACATTACTATTTATTAACTGACCTCTATCGGTGCCTCGTGTAGACTGACTTATACATGTAGGACTCTACTTACTGAATACATTTGCTAATTGCAAACTAACTTATCGAACCTAATACAATATCCCAGCAACCCTAATACAGTAACCTAGAAACCGTCGAATTTAATTTCGAAACGGAAATGGATATTTATAGATTGTATTTCTATGTAACCATAGTTACTTATTTATTTTAGACACCGATTATATTATACCTTATATATACCTAAAAATAGTTGATATAATTTAAACATCCTATGTAATATAAATATTAATATTTTTAATTATTATCATATAAATAAGAAATTATTTTAATTTATATTCAGAGGTAAAATAAATGATTAAATAACGTTATGCATATATATTAATTAATATTAATTAGTGTTATTTATTAATTATTATTAATTGACAAATTAAATTAATAATAGATATACATTTCATATTATATATCAAGTTATTGTACTATTATATTTCAAACATATATACTATATTATATGCAGTATGTAAGAAATATCATAATATGATTTCTTCATATAAAATATATAATGTTCATTGAATATATATATTTTTTAATGAATATTATAAAATTGGATATTTAATAATTGTATATACTTTATAATTTCTCTAATTTAATTACTAAATATTTATTTTCTATATAAGATATAAAAATTAATATATCATTAATAAAACCATATTATAATCATCAATTTAATATAATATTATTAGTAAGATAATGTTAGTCTTGAACATAACCTAATTTCGTAAATGTAATTATATTATTAGCATATATTTTACTCTTGATAATTATATTTTATAAAGGTAAAATTTAATAAATAATTATAAATGATTATCAAATATTTATTGAACAATGTTTAGAACTAAAAAGCCAAATATACTAATTGAAGAAATTTGCGATTACAACTCAATTTAACACATTTGACTATCTAAGAATGCGTTTGTATACACATATCTTATTAATTAATTATTTAAGATAATTTAATAGTTATTAATCGATACCAGCAATGAAATCAGTTAGAAAATTGATTAATTAAAGAAAGTAAATCAGAGTTTATACATAATTAATATTAGTAATATTATGTGCATATAATATATATCAGTATATCATATCATAGTTATATCATAGTTATATCATAGTTATATCATAGTTATATCATAGTTATATCATAGTTATATCATAGTTATATCATAGTTATATCATAGTTGTATCATAGTTATATCATAGTTATATCATAGTTATATCATAGTTATATCATAGTTATATCATAGTTATATCATAGTTATATCATAGTTATATCATAGTTATATCATAGTTATATCATATTATTATATAAAAGTTATATCATATTTTTATATCATTTTATATAATATTGTTATAGCATAATTATCTCTCAATGAGATGGTCTGAAAAGTCTAATATGTTCATAATAAATAAATATAAAAATGATCATATATAACTAACATTTCATATAATATATACATTATCATTTATAGTCCATTGTTTACCATTACGACACGTTTTTACATTGGTATTTAAATTTGTAATGTATTTAATGAATCTTAGTGAAAATATTCTGATTATTTCAATTGGTAAAAATAAACAATTTAAACAAAAATCTAATTGTTCAATTACTCGTATTTCGTCCTTCTTGTTAATTTTTAGATATCCATTAACATAGATGTATTAGCTTATCAAATATTGTTAAAATTGCTTTTTACATTTAATATATTAATTACCTTACCTTGTGTACTAAATTATATTAATTAATGTAGAGCTAGTTATATATACAATAATACATAGTATATACTATACAATACTATATATTATATATAATAATGTGTACATAATTATGTGGTATATAGAATATATTACGTCATGGGGTTATGGTATTCTGTAGCATATAGTAAATAGTAATGTGTTAACAAATTAATATTTATAGGATTTATTTATATTATACAATCTAGTATATAGTCTATAGACTATATACTATAGATTATATATATTAAATAATACTGTGTACTATATCTTATTCAGCTATATATAATACATATCATACAATAATATTATAGCACAATATAAAAAATGTTTAATTCAAATAGGATTAATCCCTCTATTTATAACAATTAGTAACACACAATATAATCTAGACAACTATTTATTCTGATTCTACTAAATATACACAATACTCGCTTTAATCTTCTATTTAACGGTTTGAATTCGTATTGCACAATTTTTATCTACCAGGAACCCATTGCACACTGCATAGTAAACCTTCTTTTGATAAGTGTAATAATCAGCGTTAATTAATCGCATTAGCCGGTCAGACAAAGTAAACAGAATGACCACTACCCATTGGATTAGCCACTTGGACTATTAATCGATTTAAAAGGTGGTTCTATGCGGTTTTGCCAGTGGTCGGTGGTCAATGCGATGCTCGTTTAATGTTACTGGATATAGGAATTCACTTGCACAGGTTATGCTATCGAAGGCAAGCCCCAACTATATTCTGATCGGATAGAACAACACCGATAGTTATGCTTTGGTATCGCAAATTCACCGTTTTACTAACTATTAACGTATTTTATGAAGTAGTACATAGTTGATTCCACTAGTCCTGACCGATCTTAACGGTGTCCCCTATGAATAACGGCAATACAGTCCACGTCCAGCTGAAGCACTTCTATGGCAACCAAGATCAGGTTCGTTAGTGGAGATGACGCAATACATTCCAGGCAGGATAACCTCAGTGAAATTCGAATATCGCGTGAATACTTTATCCGAATACAATAAATGCATTACTATCTCAGAAGCATATATTCGTGATATTTTATATCCACTCAATATGTAGTTTTAAAATATTCATAACATTCTTTTTTTCTGTGTTAACTATCTCCAAATGATTATGAACTTATAAATAAATATCCTCTTTTAGTGCATATTATTATGTTATGCTATTCTTGTTAAATCAATATACACAAAAGAAATATTATATGATTGATTAATATTATTAATATTATATACCATAGATAAGATAATTATATTTCTTCATAATTATGATCGATGAATATAATTTACAATAGTATATGATCTAATTTAATATTGACCTATAGTAATTCATTAAGGTAATATTTTGTGATCTATTGATTTGATGATTATTTATCACGTATTATAGTTTAAATTACAGAGGTAAAGTTTTAATGTTTGGTGTCATTAAATATTAATAAAGATAATCGATTATTGAATAATTTACGCATACGCTAATATACATACACATATAAATAAATGAATTTTATAAATTGTATTCAACTCTAAATAAATATCCATGTCTATTTAATGATCACGTTTATTATTTTATATAATCCATATAACTCTCCATAGTAATATATATATATATATATATATATATATATATATATATAGTATTATTAATGATTCTTTTTACTAGATTACTTGTGCTACTTTTTCAACCGATCTTCAAATTCTACTAACCGGAGGTGATGATAATATTATCAGATTATTTAATGTATTGACTGGTAAACTGATCGTTGAACTCATTTCCCATAGGAGTTAGTCATGATTCGTGTTTCAAAGACTAATTATAAAAGCAATGCAAATAAAAAGTATAGTTGTATTATAGTGAATAAACTATAAAATAAATTTAAAATTTAGTTTAAATATTTATATCAAAATATCATTTCTGTTGCATCGTCGCAGCTTCAATACGTTCAATTGCAATATCCGATGATAGTAAATTAATAGCTTCCGGAGATTTTAAAGCTCGTCTTCTTATTTTCACTTTAAGAAATGTCACATGTAAACATGATATTAAAGGTCATTATTTGTGAGGTAATCGTATTATTTAAATAATTTAATTAAATATTTGCAAAATATATATTTATATATATAAAGTACTATAAGTATCATAATCATAAGTAAAAAGTATATTCATTTATATATATCATTAATATATCAACTCATTGTAAGAAATAAACAATACAATGAGTAAACATATTACATTTGTAGCTCATACAAAAAGTATAGAATGCCTGAAATTTTCTCCAAACACCGGCAAGTTTTTATTATCGGGCAGTTGGGATCATACCGCAGTCTTATCGGATTCTCAGGTTTACATACTGCAGTCTTATCGGATTCTCAGGTTTACGTAATGGAATTGTTAACGGTCATAATTAACTTTTTTTGTAACATTATCGTTTGATTATCTGTAACTCTATATTTAATATAATGTAAACTTTGAATCAATATATATATATATATATATATATATATATATATATATATATATATATATATAGATATATATATATATGTTAGTGCAAATATATACATACATAGACAGGCAATGTATTGAAAACATTTAGAGAACATATCAACTTAGTACAGTCGCTAGCATTTTCAATGGATTCAAAGATGGTGAGAATTAATTAATCTAAAGTGATCTCAGTGAATATAATTACTAGAAATTAAGGATGATATATGAATTGAAATTCAATTCTATTTATTAAGATTAAAGTAATCTATTCTATAAAAAAATAAGGCTGTTATCTTTGGCATATCTTAAATGTTAAAACTAAAATTTACCAAGTAATAAATTAAATAATTTTGATTTTAACATTAACGCTTTAAGAATTCATATTTATAATATTATTGCATACGCAGATCGCCACCGGAAGTTGGGATTATACGATAACTGTTCACCGTTTGCAACCGGAAACGAATAGTTCACGATGCATTGAGCAAAGTAGGGTATTGAAAGGTCATCGTGGAAACGTCTATTGCCTGGAGTTTTCTACTCGGGGAATGTTGGTTAGTCTGAGGTTTATCTATTTTCAATATTTCTTATATACTGGTAAATCAAACACGTTTTAAATATACTTATTATTATTCGTATGTATTGATAAACAACTATTTCTCTAAAATAATTATTAATTGTATGATCATAATATATATCTTTATAGTTTACTTAAATTTTTTAAATTATGAAGCATATGATATATTATAATGCATACTCTAAAGTATGCTCTTATCATGTAGGTAAGAATAGTTAAACATATAACAACTTTCATATAAACGTAATAGGAAAAAGAAAATATAGCATTTTCATAAATATTTATAATGTTTCAATTTAATAAATATAATTCTTTCATTATTTTCACTAATATTTACACTTCCTTTCGTATAATCACCGCATGAAATTATTTCATAATCAACTTATAATCTTTACTTTTAAACAATTTCATTTTTAACTACTAAGTTATATATACCCTACATTTATGTTTAATTTCTAATCGTGATCATACCAAATACCTTAAATTCAATGTTATCCTTTACCTTTAATCACTACCCGAGAAACCTGATGATGTAACTATTATACAATATTATATAATTTATTTAAATCAAAAATTAGCGTAATTTATTTAATATAAATATAATATATTTTCACTTGTATTATATAACAAAACATTCAAATGACCTGTATGGTTTCCTGAACATATTAAATTCCCGTTGTTATCTATAATCATCATATATACACTAACTTGACCTTTCATCCTTCCATGTGTACTTTAAAGCCCCCTGTTATCCCTTATTATTAATCATCACGAATACTTTTAATTTACATATTATATTAATTAAATAATACTATTTAAATGTACCTAATTTGACACCTGATATTCAATCTTCCCCAAAGGCTTCAGGTAGTTGGGACAAAACGGTAATTCTATGGAATGTGAATAATCAAAGGTGTATTTATGTACTAAGAGGTTAATTATATAATTTATAATCGATAACAATTTTCAATTAAGGTACTACGTAATAATATTTATATGGTTCTATTTTACGTGTTAATATCTAAATTTATAATATATATATACTTTTTATAACTATAAAAATATAAACAAACTTAGCTCTTTTAACATTCTTCCATCGATGACCTGGATCAAAGGTCATACAGGTTGGGTTAACTCCCTTTGTTTCAGCGAAGATGGTCTTGATGTATTAACTACTTCTGAAGACGATACCGTAAGGTTGTGGAATTGTGTAGATGGTTCATTGTCTCATGTATACCAGGTTAGAAAGTTCAGTCAATATTGGGGAAGTATATATCGAAGCTTAGTTAGCTCATGGTAGGGTGGGTGTGCATAATAGATAATAGGGTTGGCTAGTAGAGTGTGGGTGTGGCTAGTTGATTATATATATATAATTTATAATTTATAATATACTACATACTATTATAGTACTATAATACTTTAGTAGTATATAAACTTCTACTAATACTATAACTACTACTACTACTACTACTACTACTACTACTACTACTACTACTACTACTACTACTACTACTACTACTACTACTACTACTACTACTACTACTACTACTACTACTACTACTACTACTACTACTACTACTACTACTACTATATAACTACAACTACTACCACTACCACTACTACTACTACTATTACTACTACTACTACTACTACTACTACTACTACTACTACTACTACTACTACTACTACTACTACTACTACTACTACTACTACTACTACTACTATATAACTACAACTACTACCACTACTACCACTACCACTACTACTACTACTATTACTACTACTACTACTACTACTACTACTACTACTACTACTACTACTACTACTACTACTACTACTACTACTACTACTACTACTACTACTACTACTACTACTACTACTACTACTACTACTACTACTACTACTACTACTACTACTACTACTACTACTACTACTACTACTACTACTACTACTACTACCACCACTATAACTCCCATAATACTTAGGGAAGGACTGACGCAGTATCCCAATGTACCTTTAAGGGAGATTCGGTGATCATACTCGGATATAACCATGCACAGTTGTACTAGAAGACTACCACATGCGGATGATTTGACAATGTCCACTGGACTTGGACATTGTCCATTGAGCGTCAATAGAATTCACCCAGTGAACGAATTCACCCAATCAAACGTAAATTTGATCGGACTAATTTTATGTAGGTATATATGCATATGCATTATGCATGTATATGTGCACATGTATTATATATGTATATATGTATATGCATTACTTGTATCAACAATATGTTCTATTTTTAATTTTCAATGTTTAGACAATAGACGATATTATAAAACCAGAAAACATATTTCATGTATTTTGGATGACTATAGTTTATTATATAATATTAATATTTTATTTAAATGAAAATATCTATCGTCATAATAGATAGTAGGGTATAAAGTGTATAATGTATACTATAGAACGTAGATAATATAATACAGCCATATATATATAAATACTTTATTATATCGGGGTTTCTAAACAAAATTGATAAATATTATATTATTATATAATAAATACTGCAACAATATACTATAATGATATTATAATGTTATACTAATGCTAAACTAATGAAGCATTTCGCATTTATAATATTTAACAAATTAATCATACACTTATTCTATAATTTGTTCTATATTTCAAATAAATTATAATATAATTATCATTTCATTTTCATATATATATATATATATATATATATATATATATATATATATATATATATATTCATACATGCATATACCTAATTAATATATATATATACTATGAAAATTAAGTATATACTTAATATATAAACTGAAACATTTAACATTTTATTTACACATTATTTCAATAAATTAAATTAAGATTATTCATTGATTACTTAATTAATTTATTATGATATATATTGTATATTTTATACATATAATTTATAATAACAATATATAATATTATGCATGTATTAGTATATTTATATGAAAATAAGGAAATATTTATATTCTTATATATTAATTCTTTTATAAATGATATTGATTATTAAAAAAATATATTACGTTATTTTACTTCTTAAATTCAATATCTCATAATAACTTAGTTAATAACTTAGTTAATAACTTAGTTAATAACTTAGTTAATAACTTAGTTAATAACTTAGTTAATAACTTAGTTAATAACTTAGTTAATAACTTAGTTAATAACTTAGTTAATAACTTAGTTAATAACTTAGTTAATAACTTAGTTAATAACTTAGTTAATAACTTAGTTAATAACTTAGTTAATAACTTAGTTAATAACTTAGTTAATAACTTAGTTAATAACTTAGTTAATAACTTAGTTAATAACTTAGTTAATAACTTAGTTAATAACTTAGTTAATAACTTAGTTAATAACTTAGTTAATAACTTAGTTAATAACTTAGTTAATAACTTAGTTAATAACTTAGTTAATAACTTAGTTAATAACTTAGTTAATAACTTAGTTAATAACTTAGTTAATAACTTAGTTAATAACTTAGTTAATAACTTAGTTAATAACTTAGTTAATAACTTAGTTAATAACTTAGTTAATAACTTAGTTAATAACTTAGTTAATAACTTAGTTAATAACTTAGTTAATAACTTAGTTAATAACTTAGTTAATAACTTAGTTAATAACTTAGTTAATAACTTAGTTAATAACTTAGTTAATAACTTAGTTAATAACTTAGTTAATAACTTAGTTAATAACTTAGTTAATAACTTAGTTAATAACTTAGTTAATAACTTAGTTAATAACTTAGTTAATAACTTAGTTAATAACTTAGTTAATAACTTAGTTAATAACTTAGTTAATAACTTAGTTAATAACTTAGTTAATAACTTAGTTAATAACTTAGTTAATAACTTAGTTAATAACTTAGTTAATAACTTAGTTAATAACTTAGTTAATAACTTAGTTAATAACTTAGTTAATAACTTAGTTAATAACTTAGTTAATAACTTAGTTAATAACTTAGTTAATAACTTAGTTAATAACTTAGTTAATAACTTAGTTAATAACTTAGTTAATAACTTAGTTAATAACTTAGTTAATAACTTAGTTAATAACTTAGTTAATAACTTAGTTAATAACTTAGTTAATAACTTAGTTAATAACTTAGTTAATAACTTAGTTAATAACTTAGTTAATAACTTAGTTAATAACTTAGTTAATAACTTAGTTAATAACTTAGTTAATAACTTAGTTAATAACTTAGTTAATAACTTAGTTAATAACTTAGTTAATAACTTAGTTAATAACTTAGTTAATAACTTAGTTAATAACTTAGTTAATAACTTAGTTAATAACTTAGTTAATAACTTAGTTAATAACTTAGTTAATAACTTAGTTAATAACTTAGTTAATAACTTAGTTAATAACTTAGTTAATAACTTAGTTAATAACTTAGTTAATAACTTAGTTAATAACTTAGTTAATAACTTAGTTAATAACTTAGTTAATAACTTAGTTAATAACTTAGTTAATAACTTAGTTAATAACTTAGTTAATAACTTAGTTAATAACTTAGTTAATAACTTAGTTAATAACTTAGTTAATAACTTAGTTAATAACTTAGTTAATAACTTAGTTAATAACTTAGTTAATAACTTAGTTAATAACTTAGTTAATAACTTAGTTAATAACTTAGTTAATAACTTAGTTAATAACTTAGTTAATAACTTAGTTAATAACTTAGTTAATAACTTAGTTAATAACTTAGTTAATAACTTAGTTAATAACTTAGTTAATAACTTAGTTAATAACTTAGTTAATAACTTAGTTAATAACTTAGTTAATAACTTAGTTAATAACTTAGTTAATAACTTAGTTAATAACTTAGTTAATAACTTAGTTAATAACTTAGTTAATAACTTAGTTAATAACTTAGTTAATAACTTAGTTAATAACTTAGTTAATAACTTAGTTAATAACTTAGTTAATAACTTAGTTAATAACTTAGTTAATAACTTAGTTAATAACTTAGTTAATAACTTAGTTAATAACTTAGTTAATAACTTAGTTAATAACTTAGTTAATAACTTAGTTAATAACTTAGTTAATAACTTAGTTAATAACTTAGTTAATAACTTAGTTAATAACTTAGTTAATAACTTAGTTAATAACTTAGTTAATAACTTAGTTAATAACTTAGTTAATAACTTAGTTAATAACTTAGTTAATAACTTAGTTAATAACTTAGTTAATAACTTAGTTAATAACTTAGTTAATAACTTAGTTAATAACTTAGTTAATAACTTAGTTAATAACTTAGTTAATAACTTAGTTAATAACTTAGTTAATAACTTAGTTAATAACTTAGTTAATAACTTAGTTAATAACTTAGTTAATAACTTAGTTAATAACTTAGTTAATAACTTAGTTAATAACTTAGTTAATAACTTAGTTAATAACTTAGTTAATAACTTAGTTAATAACTTAGTTAATAACTTAGTTAATAACTTAGTTAATAACTTAGTTAATAACTTAGTTAATAACTTAGTTAATAACTTAGTTAATAACTTAGTTAATAACTTAGTTAATAACTTAGTTAATAACTTAGTTAATAACTTAGTTAATAACTTAGTTAATAACTTAGTTAATAACTTAGTTAATAACTTAGTTAATAACTTAGTTAATAACTTAGTTAATAACTTAGTTAATAACTTAGTTAATAACTTAGTTAATAACTTAGTTAATAACTTAGTTAATAACTTAGTTAATAACTTAGTTAATAACTTAGTTAATAACTTAGTTAATAACTTAGTTAATAACTTAGTTAATAACTTAGTTAATAACTTAGTTAATAACTTAGTTAATAACTTAGTTAATAACTTAGTTAATAACTTAGTTAATAACTTAGTTAATAACTTAGTTAATAACTTAGTTAATAACTTAGTTAATAACTTAGTTAATAACTTAGTTAATAACTTAGTTAATAACTTAGTTAATAACTTAGTTAATAACTTAGTTAATAACTTAGTTAATAACTTAGTTAATAACTTAGTTAATAACTTAGTTAATAACTTAGTTAATAACTTAGTTAATAACTTAGTTAATAACTTAGTTAATAACTTAGTTAATAACTTAGTTAATAACTTAGTTAATAACTTAGTTAATAACTAGTTAATAACTTAGTTAATAACTTAGTTAATAACTTAGTTAATAACTTAGTTAATAACTTAGTTAATAACTTAGTTAATAACTTAGTTAATAACTTAGTTAATAACTTAGTTAATAACTTAGTTAATAACTTAGTTAATAACTTAGTTAATAACTAGTTAATAACTTAGTTAATAACTTAGTTAATAACTTAGTTAATAACTTAGTTAATAACTTAGTTAATAACTTAGTTAATAACTTAGTTAATAACTTAGTTAATAACTTAGTTAATAACTTAGTTAATAACTTAGTTAATAACTTAGTTAATAACTTAGTTAATAACTTAGTTAATACCTATAACTGTAGACTAATGTCTACAGTGGTCGTTTATTGTAACCAAGTCGGTTATTGGCTCGAATGAGATCGCAAATCGTTAACATAACTAGCGGATAGCGTATTTTTTATTTAGTATTAATCGGTTAGCAGAAATTATTACAAGATCATCTCGTCTACCATATATCTAGGTATATGAAAGTCGATTATGATTATCATACAGAATGTTTAGCCAAGTCTTTGAATCTATTATTTAATGTAACACTCGAATTGAACAATTCTATGAAAATAAATTTAAAAAGTTGTATTGCGCAATTCAATTGCAACGCTCAAATATCTAACACTTTTGAAAAACGTAAATTCGATCGTATTACGAATAATAAATAATAATACACTTTAAATTGAATTTATTCATTTATAATATGAATATAAATATAAATTTATCGAACGATACATTTCTAGACATCTATGTAAACTTACAGATAGTTAATAATCTAAATGATCTATATTATAAAGATATCTATTTTTTGTATTCATTATTTTCTATCGTAGTTCAAACGATAAATTTAATCTAAATAATTCGAATAATATTTCGAATTCGCGTTCTTCTCCTTCTACTTCTCATTCAACTTCTACTTCTACTTCTACTTCTACTTATACTACTACTACTACTACTACTTATACAGCTACTTCTACTTCTACTTCTCTTTTTTCTTTTCAATGGCATTAATTTCTAAACAATTATTAAAATGAATTCATGTATTATTGTAAATTTTTATTATTTATTATGAAAATAACTAATTCATATATATATTAATTTAAATATCTATAATTTAAATATTGCATTACGATTGCTGAGATGAAATATAATGGAATTATCCTAAAAGTTGAAGCAGAACTAGTTTCTATCTCTTTCGCTATATTCTCCCAGGGTTCGTTAAGTTCATTAAAGCCGTCCGATATATCTTCTACATCAGATCTAGCTACATCATTTTCATTGGTTGGAGGAGGAGGTGTATTTTCAATTATTTCTTCCATTCCTCCGGTAATTGTATAAATCGCTTTGCTAAGACCGCTCTCTATTGTAGTATTTACTGATTGTAATCTACTAAAAGATTTACATCCAAACCAATCTTTATTGATGGGAAGTGGATATCGTCGAGATACCTGTAAATATTACATTATAAATTATATATTCATAAAAATATTATATTATTATGATAATTTAATATATAAAGATAATTAATAATTATTTTTTTAATTAATATTTAAGATTATTCTGGAAAACATGTTTATTATTATTTCGAGAATATAATTTTCTTAAATTCGTCTATGATTTGTATCTCGATTTTTACTATATATATCTTGTATAATACTGTATATTCTATTGACCTGGCATTCTCGGTCGCTGTACATATAATACTGTCCTCCTTTAAAGAACATTGTCGTTCCATAACTTCTTAGGTAAACCGCCGCATCAATCTCGCTAGGAATTCCAGTCCAGAGATTTAATGGTTTCGGGAAGTAGCTTACTTTCTTAAATATACTGCCGGCTTTGCTTACCCGATAAAACAGTTTGCCTGGAACATAATAATCGAAACTTAAGCAATTACTAAACTTATATATCTTATTTGAATAATAAAGAATTAATATAAAAACGTTTAAACATTTTTTTCTAAAACTAAAAGAAAAAATTAAAAGCCATACATAATAACCCATAGTAATATTTCAATAATAGAATATATATATATATTTATATTATTGACTACCTTTAGTGAAGTATATATTCCTATTGCCACTCCAGATGAAGGCAGAGTCGAGATTTGATGGAATTCCTACGAACACTTGACTAATTTTCAACGCATATTTCTCCACAAAACTTCTGTTAATCACTATAAAAACGTGTACTTTCTCTCCCTGTAAATTTATTTATAATCATTTTTATAATCAGAATAATTGTAACTAAAAATAAAATAAAACGATAAATGTAATTAATATCAACTCATTTAAATATAAATATATATTTATATGTTGCTGTAATAACTACTTTAAATTTATCCAACACATTAAATATTTTATATTACAAGTATGTTATAATATTTCTTTTAAATATATTTTAGAATATTCTATATAGTTAACTAGATTGGAGATTTAAATATAGCAGACACATATATGGTATACGGAATGTGCATAGCAGATATATAGATTATTGGATATGTTTAAGAAATTATAATTCAATATATTGTAATTAGATCAATGTTTACCTGGAATAAAAACACTTTCTCCTCTTCAATTTGCGCGTATCTAATCCTTCTGTAGCCATAAACCCATCCGTATCGAGCTGGAGTGGCAAACGCAGCATCTATCTTACGATCAAACTGTAATGTTCCCGGGAACAAGTATTTCGTAAGGAATACACGAGGACTATACCTCATGCGGATTAACATCACGGAGTTTCCTGTAAACGAAGTTTTTACATATCTATTACATGAGATTATTCGTTTACTAAGGTATAATTACAAAATAATTAACCTATCGTATAAATATTAACCATTGAAAGCGAAATAGTTGGTTCTGCGGAATTCAAATATTGCATCAATTCTTGGATTTTTACAAAAATCAACTTTATCATCAGAAGATGTTGTAGTAGTTTTAGCATTGGTAGTTGTCGTTAGTTTAGTAGTTGTACTGGGACGTGCTGTCGTTTTGGTTGTAGTTACAAAAGTAGTGGTAGTAGGTTCAGTTGTAGTAATTTTTGCATTAGTTTGAGTAGATGTGATTTCATTCTTTCCTAGAAATGGTAAATTAAAAATATGTTTAATTAATTTGTATTGAACATAACAATCGTAATAGTTTATTTACAACCAAAACTTCTTACCATAAAGAACTTGTATGGCCGCGATGTCGTCCGCACTCAGAGTGACCGTTTCTGACCAGCCGCCATAAAATGGTCTCATTATTGAGTCGTCAACATTTGGTTCATGACGCAATCCAAGGGCATGCCCAAACTCGTGAACAAGTACAACGACTAAACTCTTCATGGCTAAATCTATGATTGTAGTTGATATTATATATATAAATAATATTTATATATTTATTAAATTTCATCGTATATCATTTCATTAAAACATTAATAAATACTCTTGATAATGTTTAATCTGAATTCCATTTAATATTATTCAAATCTACAATTCGTGATTTTAAATAGGATATATATTAAAGTGACAATTGCTGGAAATGTTTAATTACATATTGGAGAAGGATCTTACTGACCTCCATCGCTTCTCTTTACGCCCCAGACTTCATCATCGTCCAAATGGGTGTCGCCACCGGAAATTGGGAAAAATGCATGCGCAAGAGTTTGTCCTTTTCCGTCAAATGCTGAGTCAGGATCCTCATTCAGATGGTGGCCTTGATAGAAATGTGGCGTTATATATACGATTACTTCTCGATTAATTACTTCTTACGATCACTTAATATCGTAAACTGCGTTATATATATATATTACAATCCGTAAGTAACCTGTGTAGAATCCAATCTCGATGTCGACGTCACCAGATCGACGATTTTCGAATGTGAGAGAACACTGCTCCGCCCATACCTTTTAGATGAGGATATCATTAGCGTGGGATGCATTTTAATTCGCCGTTATTCGTCATCTTTAATTTCGACGCAGTTTGAGTATATAATTAAGACTATTGTTTTGTTATCGAGACTAGAGTTACCACAACTTAACTCGGAACCGTCGAGCGAGTAGACGCGTAAAGTGTATACACTGATGCTAACGTTAAACGAGTATTCGATGGCGGTATGCAGTTCCGAATCAGTGACTTGTTTGGTGCTCTGCGAAACTTTCCACGTCAAATGTTTTGAAGGCCAATTGCTACCTGACAATGTGCAATATTCATATGTATAGTAGTAACAAGTTGTTATGTATCCAAGCACTTGTTTTATTCTAATAAAATTATTACTAGATAAATATCATATTATAAAATGATTTATTTTTGTTTAAGAACCTTGTAGATTATAATTTGCCAATTGATTGTTTTTGATATAAAGATCCGGGAAACCACAACGAGGTTTCTTCATCATGTCACTTGTTTCTTCGTTCATTCTACCTGTTTATTAAATCTTTAACTGATGCCATGTAATTTTATGAATAAATATTTACTAATTTGTATTTTTTATATTATTTTATATTATTATTATTAATAATATATTTATTAAAAATAATACTAAATTACTATTTCTAATTATAATAATTAGCTATAACAATTATATTATTATTATTTATACTAGTAATTACTATTTTTATTATATTTCAGTCAGATTAATTCTCATAATACGATAACAGTGTTAGTACAAAATAAATATATTAATTGAGGAATATGAAATAATTCTAATATTTTATAATATTGATATTATCCTCAAGATATTAACTTTGGTATTTAAGTTATTACAAACATGTTACTCGGAGTCCAAAGTATTTTTGAAATTTACAAATCGCCATAAAAATGTTTTTGATACCATTAACATCAGCTGCATTGTCGATTTTATCCCGATTTACCAAGTAACCGTATTTCTTCAAGTAATTCTAATAAAATGGGTTATTAATCGTTTATTATATTTTTTCCAAATGAATACATTACGAATACATTGTTTTATGAGTAGTTTAGCTATGATATATATATATATATATATATATAAAATAATCCATAAGTTTACCAACACCCAACAACTAATGATTAAATATGCTTTAAATAAAATTAAAACAGTTATTATTGCCCAGTTTACAGAATGCTAATAAATAAATAGACTAAATAACTATAGATATATAGATTGCTTATTAATTTTAACAAGTTTAAAGCATGTTTTGATAAACTTTGAAGGATTAACATGCAAATAATGTTCAACGATAACATTAATTAACATTATTATATAAATGATAGATAGATATATAGGAATTCAGAAATACTAACGATTTGTTGGATAGTTGGCATTTCGTCGGAAACTTCGTAGGAAATATCGACAAATGCTGAAATTGCCACGATCACTAATAATGAAAAATTCATTTTGTATATTTACAGATCAGTAAATATTTGAAGAGACGTTATTATAAATTGATTACCAATTATTGATTACCACCGACTTTATATACTTTCTCAGTGGAAAAAGATCAATAGAGCATGACGGGTATAGTCACGATTCGTGGTTTATCAATGGCCGGTGAGTCATACATGTGTAGTCTCGATGAATCACGTCGACTGACCGTAAACAAAATGTGGCATAATAGAGGTTATTCATGCTGACCACGACTTGTTTACGCAGTAAATTTGAAAAGTAGTTTACGTACGTCGGATTAGTTCTTATTTATTAGTCCGCTAGCTGTTAATGATACTCATGTATAATGTAGCATTGTAAAACTGCAATAACGAAAAACATTGCTAATATAAATTAACAAAACTCAAACATTAAATAAATAAAAATAACCTAATAGTTAACTAACCAAATTAGTATATGAATTAAAAATATTATATCGTAAATATACTTGTATTATATATATTATATATATTAATGTTATATTATGTAGTGTATTATGTTCTATTTTGTAATATATTTTCAATCTATTTTTCAATATTTTCAAATGTTGCATAAATCAACTCAACGCTATGTTAATATATATATATATATATATATATATATATATATATATTATGATATATAATATAATATAATATATATTATATATATATATATATATATATATACATATATATATATATATATATATATATATATACATATATATATATATATATATATATATATATGTGAAAGTATTTCATAAATAAATGTAATATCAACAATACTGTGATTAATAAATGATAATATTTTGTTATACAGTATTATATATATATATATGTTTTTAATTTTTAATAAATATATAATATTATATATTTATGTAATAAATCATTTTGAATAATTAAATAATACTATAAATTGTACACAGTGTATAATATACCGTGTATATACAGTGTATATTATACACTATACTTGAAGTATACCCTTGATATGGCACATTGGGAAAATTGGATAATTCGTAATTACAAAAAATAATACTATATCTAATTAACAAATTAATTATGTGAATGTATTTGATTATACACGCATTCATATTTATATTAAATATTTTTAACATCAAAATTCTAATGATATAATTTAATATTATTCTCTTATACTTGATAATAAGTGAAACTATCATTTATTCCTAGATGGGTGATAACAGATTTGCATCGTCACGATTATTCTATTTATAGAAACTTTGCACATTTGATAGTAATTAAATACCAATGCTATTTCTATATTTAGAATACCTACGTCACGATTATAATCTGCTGGGAGTAATTAAATACAATGTTTAAACAATACTACCATATGACACAACAGTCTTAATTGTATTTCGATTCCAATTGAATTACAATTATAATATATAATATATATATATATATATATATATATATCAGTTTTTGAATAATAATAGAAATCCAACTTCAATATTTATATATGTATATACAATACCATAAGATAACATATTATAAATAATTAATCAATATAGAGAGATTTTAATTGAAAAAACATATATATATATATATATATTTATATATATGTATCATCAATATTCAATCTGCATAAAAAGTTGACTATGTGTGAAATTATCATATTCTCTAGGATATATTACATATTACATGTAGTCATGGATTTTATAGTATTTTAATATAATATTGAATACTATGTATGCAACATAACATTTAAGAAAGAGAATTAAAAATATATTTTGAAAAATAAATACTTATTAATTAATTAATAATTAGTTAGCTAATAGCTAATTACGAAATATTAAATATATAATAGGAAAGTAATGTCGTTTAATATCCACTAAATTAAAGTTTGAAAACTAAAAGTAAAATTTTATATCTTAATATAAATTCACATTATATATTAACTTGTAAGTTTTTACACAAGATTAATACAAATACTTAATATTAATTAATATATTTTAAATTTTATAATCAAAATATACAATATATGGATAGAATGAATTGTAGCAAATACTACAACGCTCATAAATTTACACATAAATGACAAATTCCTAGTTATTTTGTTCCTATGAATTTAGCGTGGTTATCAATTGACATCATATTTATTTGGTATGTTTACTTCTTATATGGTTATTATTCCAGCATTTTTTCAGATAAGTTTGACAGGATAATATTGATATTTTATAAAAGATTTTTAATTTGACTAATTAATGTAAAAAGGGTGTAATTTCTTTCTTAATTCGTTAGATAAATTGTTAGAAAATAAATGATAAGTTCCTATATTTTCAAATATACTAACATAAAATTGAAATTTATTTATTTCTTGTAATTTTTTATGAGTTATTTCAACAGTAGATCATATTATTTTAGACTATACTAACTTTAGATTATACTAACTTTAGATTATACTAACTTTAGATTATACTAACTTTAGATTATAATAACTTTAAATTATACTAACTTTAGATTATACTAACTTTAGATTATACTAACTTTAGATTATACTAACTTTAGATTATACTAACTTTAGATTATACTAACTTTAGATTTTACTAACTTTAGATTATACTAACTTTAGATTATACTAAATTTAGATTAAACTAACTTTAGATTATACTAACTTTATATTATACTAACTTCAGATTACACTAACTTTAGATTATACTTACTCTAGATTAAACTAACTCAGTTAATAATGCATATCTTATTTTGTATATATTTGCCATGTTGCTACTATTGGGATGATTATTACTGATTTATGTAAAAATATTTGAACTCATATTAAAATAGTTACTACCAAAATTATTAAAATTCGTATTCGAAATTCGCCACTTTAATAGGTAATTACTATATTTTCATAATTTTGTATTCCAGCCATTATTTACAATCGAAATATTTTTGGTAGCTTTATCTAAATTGTTTCTTCAATCAATTGTTTATGGGTAAATAAGTTTTATTCAGAGATTACTTGGGTATAAGCATTACATTTATAAAATAATTTTATATAGATATTGTCAATTTAAATGTCATCCTATATAACGTATAACATTTCAAATTTGATATGTATACATAAGTAAGTTACATATAGAAGCGTTTTTCCATGCTAATAATAAATGTACAACCATCTTGATTATATCTCGAACATTTACAATATTCTACTATAATAAAATAACTATATTATAAAATCCGAATTATGTTGATTATTCCCCAGATTATTTCCATATAATCCTACATATATAACGATATTTTGTTATTCATCAGTATCAGGCGGATAATATCGGCCTGACAGCATTTAAAAAATTTTAAATTTGCAATAATAGAAATTTTCAAAATATCAAGCTGAATCATTTAGTTTTTTTTACAGAAACTAAATATTATAATATTCCGAATTTGTGTAATTTAATTCTATCATTAATAAATAATATCGGTATACAATCTTCGCTGGCTTATTTTAATTCCGGAAACATTCGATTCATTTATGAAAATAATAATATGTTGTGCTAATCCATATCAATTCCTAAAGATAATGTATCTAATATTATTAATTATTTTATATATTCGCAATTAAAATAGATTTAATTACAATTATTTTAAATATTTAGTTAATTATTATAATACAATATTGACAGTAATAATATATACTATATAATTTAAAATTGATAAGTAATGAAAATCTGTCAATATTAACTTAATATAATGACATTATATTAAAATGACACCCGTATTAAAATTATCATAATTCAAATAATTATAAACCACTTATATCAAGATTAGAGAACAATGAAATTGAATGTGTTTCTTAATAAGTCGACAATAAAAAAAAGCTTGTTTAAACTTGAAACCGTTACTAGTTTAATAGACCTATGTTAGAATAAACACATACAATATAGTATTTATATAATATATAATATATATATTTTTTAATATTCGCAGACGTGTTGTAGATGATTTCAAAATAATATGCACACGTTAAATGACAATTATATATAGATATGTAAGTTATTATGATTATACGAATATATCATTTATATATGTATACATGATTGTGTATTTATAAAATACATTACATCAATGTAATAATAATCATATAAAATAAAATAAACTATAATAAATGAGTTATATATTACAATAAATATTAATAGAAATTAAAGTGGTATTTTAAATTGTAAATATACTAATAATATATATAAGCTTATATAAAATACGGGGATACGTAAGGATAACGATCATTCGAATTAAATGTATAACATAATAATCTATATCATATATTATATAATATTACCGTAATAATAAGTTATCAATAAAATAAGTATACCTAATTTAAACGCATTGTAATATATATATAACATTATAATGTTATGACAAAATTTAAATAATCGATTTACTGTAATATTAAACATAATCACAAATGTATTGGAATTTTTAATGTTTATTGTACTTATGCTTATTTCTTGTACTTAATATGCAAAGAGTTACTGTTAATAGCAGTATAATTAGAGTAATTGAAAGAATTCGTATAGTTTTTATATATATCCGGAAGTGTTGAGTTATTTGTAGCTCTTTGCAGTGGGCCAATAGAACCTATCTGAGTCCCTAGAGATGTTAGAATGTCATTTACCTCATCCATATCTATATTCTGTGTAAATTCTAAATTACTCTGCCACAGCTCATCTATAATATATGAGATTAATATTAGTAATAGTAATAGTAATAGTAATAGTAATAGTAATAGTAATAGTAATAATAAGAGTAATATTAATATTAATATTAATATTAATATTATAATGGTAATAGAATTGTAAAGGTGTATATATTTTATAAATATTTTTAAAATATCAATTTTGCTTTAATTATGTGTCGTATAAGTCTATTTATGATATATTTGTTATAATATTACTGTTAGTATATCTAATTTATATTATGTTAAATATTGCTCGTATATGTTTAAATATAAACAAATAATGTATTATAAACATTTTAGATTAATACGTTTCCACAATGTATATGGAAAATTTCAGACATTATGCTGGTACATGTACGACGTACAGTGTATTGTGTACGATGTGTCATACATTTGGAAGACAAATAATAGAAATATATATATTTGTATGGTTATTTAAAATAGATATTAATTTTATTATTAATATTCGAAAATATTAGTTAATAGTATTAACTTAATACGTTAAATTTAACGTATTAACTAATATATATATATATATATATAATTAAATTAATATAATACGACAAATATATAATGTTATTTCACATACATTATATGTTTATTAAATATTAAAATGCATACTTGTATACATTATTTGAATACATTATTAGTAATTTTTATTAATAGGTAATATAAAAATATTATATATTATTATATCCATATATAGATTGATTATTTAATATTATTGTTGATATATACATGTTTCTTCTTGATGAATAATAAATAATATTTACGTTATAGTGTATGCATTGTATACACCGTATACATTATACTGTATACTATAAACATTATTCTATTATTGATGATATTTCGTGATAAAACAATACTTATATTAAAACTATATATATAATTCATATAGTATACCATATAGAATATATTCTATATGAATTTGAATTATTTACACTTTCCAATGGAATTACTAATATATTAACAATAGTTATTAGTCTTTATAAAGATGTAGTAACTTTTTTAGCACATAATTTCATTATTCCAAATTTATAAACAATATATACTATAAAGTAACTTATACTATAAGACGTATTATAATCAAGTTAAATAATATATATATATATATGTCAATGAATCATTATTTAAACCACAAGTTTTAGGATTTTTTAAGATTTTCAGTTATATTTGATTTATTTTATATGATTATTTATATATTTATTTATTATCACCCATTTTAAACCATTAATACAACTTATACATATATACATATAATGGTTTATAAATGTGTGTTTACTGGTTTTTTTTTCATAATTATAAATTATTTGTCATCCTATATCACATCTAGTTGTGACATCAATATAAATGTGAGTTTTTAATCTATATACACTGTACTATCAAATATAGCTACGTGTTCTGTACACACGACATATGTATTCACATAGTCATATTAAAAGCTAAATCATTTCATAGCTTATTGTGATAATATATTATAATACATTTAAAAAAAATATCGTTTCAAAGCTCCTTTATCAATGAGGATATATATATATCCAAGGTATTTATTAGATATAATTAATTTAAGCACACTATTAAGTATACTTATCTAAACTTAGTTCACTATAGTGGTATATCTAAACTGAACCTATTTCGAATGTGGCATTTGGTTCTGGAGTATTGAGAAACCTATCCTCTACTTCATATCCAGAAGAATTCGAACTGAAAGAGAATTATTACATTAAATTCACTTTATATAATCAATATATTATTCAATATATAATTCCATGTAAAAATTATAATAATTAATGTATCAATGGGTTACTTATAAGTGTCATCTCTAGATTTAAATCATTTTTAATAACATACATAGGCTAATTATTATGTATAGTAGTATAACGTATACATAATTAAATATGGATTTCAAAATAAATATATATACTTATATATTGAATGTATTATTTTTCTGTTCATTACATTTATAGATGAATTATCTATAGATAATATATATATATATATATATATATATATATATATATATATACATAAGTATTTATTATATATATATATATATATATATATATACATAAATATTAATTAAACAAATCATGAATTTTATAAATCCTATATTTATATTTATTTAAAATTTAATATTTTATAAAATATAAAATACATTACATACTTATAATATTATTATGTTAAAATAAGATAATGCAAAACTTAAATTCTAATGGATCTAGGAATTAGGTAAAAAACATATTAATAATTAAATAAACGATAATTGCGATAGTATACACTATTATAATTATATTCTCGAAATGTAGTGTTATATAATATATATAAAATATATTTATATATAAATATTATGTTGTTAATCCCATAAATATTTGCATTAAATATACCTACTTAATATATATACGCAATATATTATGTAATTAATTTAATATATATATTATATATATATATATAATATTATAATAACATTTTAATATTTATATAAATTATTCTAATGATAAATATGCCGAATTTCATTTATAGATAACAAGTTTTTAATGATATATCACTTTTATTTATAATTCATTATATAAAATAAAATATTCTCTGGTCTACTTTATATATAAAAATATTGCTAATTTATACTAGTACTACATAGAAAGGTTATTTTAAAAAGATTTATATAGTTCGTATATTCACAATTAAAGATAATTATGATATTATAAACTTGTTGCCAGTGTAGTAACTTACTACTAAATAATGTTTACTTAAATAACCTCGTCTCTCCATCGGTATTATCAAGTCTTGCATCATATCGTTGCGTCATATCTCTGGTACTTGGCAATCGACTTTGGAATATATTCTTTTTTGGCCTACCCATTCGAATAGCTGAAAAATTTCGTAATACTTATTAACTATCGATAATTACACATTAGAACGCAATTCCTATGGATATCAGTATGTGTATCTGATAAAAGGACATGTAAGTAAGTTTATGATTGTTATAGTTATTGTAATAATAAAAGATTAATACGACACCGCCAATAGACAATTAATAGCATCTCGATTTGAATGTTAAGAGGTTCTTCATTAACTTTACCTTGTCTCGACATTCCGACCATGATGCACTTCCGGTATCGGCAGTATCGACATTCGTTACGAGTTCGTGGATTCATACGACACGTAAAACCGTAACGACATCGGTAGCTATCAAATTCACTCAGAGCCCGGCGGAAGAATTTCTAAATTAATTCGTGGGGTGATTAATTAACTTGAACTATAACTAAGATTCTCTATGCGACACTATGAATTTCGTGAATTTAAATGGAAAGTTAAAATATGACTTCTAAAAGGTGAATTACGAAAACAAGGTTATCTTGGGCTTATTGATTACCTTACAGCCTTCACAACTGACCACTCCGAAATGTATACCGTTCGCGATGTCGCCACAGATTTCACACAGTTGTTGACCTTCCAATGCCTGAATCACTTCCGGTTTTTCTATTAATATAGTTATTTAGTTAATGTTTCACTAAAAGTAGAAAATGTATTAAAAACTAAATAGTAAATTACTATAAATAGTTACTTATTATTAAATTTATATTCTATAGAATAATAAGTAAATATAGAATAATAAGTAAATATAGAATAATAAGTAAATATAAAACAATAAGTAAATATAGAATAATAAGTAAATATAGAATAATAAGTAAATATAGAATAATAAGTAAATATAGAATAATAAGTAAATATAAAACAATAAGTAAATATAGAATAATAAGTAAATATAGAATAATAAGTAAATATAGAATAATAAGTAAATATAGAATAATAAGTAAATATAGAATAATAAGTAAATATAGAATAATAAGTAAATATAGAATAGTAAGTAATTGTAGAATAATAAGTAAATATAGAATAATAAATAAATATAGAATAATAAGTAAATATAGAATAATAAGTAAATATAGAATAATAAGTAAATATAGAATAATAAGTAAATATAGAATAGTAGTAAATATAGAATAATAAGTCAATATAGAATAATAAGTAAATATAGAATAATAAGTAAATATAGAATAATAAGTAAATATAGAATAGTAAGTAAATATAGAATAATAAGTAAATATAGAATAATAAATAATTGGAAAAAGTTTGTAAATAAATATACATCACAGTAGTTTTTAAAATAATATCATATCATATTTATTATTTTTTATAAAATGTTATCATTTAGAATCATATGATAGGATGAGGTAAATAAATAAATACCTTTTCGTTTCATGCCGACCGAAATACATTTCTGAAATCTGCAAAACTGGCAGTGCATACGATTTACTGTTCCTATGACATCACAGTTATTTCCGGATATGCACTGGGTTCGAGGTCTTAGATCTTTTGAACAGCGTATGAAAAACGACTATGTCGATATATTGTTATTATATTATTATTATTATTATTAGTAATAATGTGAAATTAGTCAATTATCTGAAATTAATCATCAGCCACTGATATATTTGGTAATATCGGTACCTAAGAATTTGTCTCTGGTATTTTGATGGCTTCTATCTTGTAGATACAATAGAAAGAGGGTAATTTAAGAAACAGACAATACATTCATCATAACCACACGAAGACTCGCATCGATGATTCCGATCATGAAAATATTTGCATAATAATCGACATATGCTTTGTCTCGCCCAAAATGGTTAGAAGTATACATCTCACTTTGAGGAAGTCATGGTCAGATAAGAAATTTAAATGATCTTCTCGATGTTGACTTGCTAGATACATTGATAAATATAGATGCTAAAATGAATTTACCCAACTTATGTCTCAGAACTAATGACTATCTTTTAGTGTCTGGAATTTCTTGCAAACTACTCGTCTTAAATTTATCCTGTATACTTACACTGGATCAGAATTGTGGCCTAAAACTTGCTATAGTAATTGAGATCGAAAGCAGAACATATATATTTGATATTATTATAGGATTTGACGATTGTGAGAACATTTAGATCGTAGATCTCAAAATACCGCATCTTAGATTTGTTGTCCCTTTTATTGTAGGTGCTCTTAAGTCAAGGTACTCAGGAATTGTTTATTGTAAGAAGAGCTTAACATCAAGGCTATGCAAAAAGTAAAGGTATCTTGAAATAAAGAAGCGTTTGAAAATACGAGCGTGATTATCTGGGATTCGGTAACTTTTTAGATATGCTTGCAGTGTTTTTTGCTTTACAATATTTTCTTTTCAATTGTTTTTATACTTTAATTATTTTATTTATTTCATATTTATATTTATATCGTTATTTATTGTTATTACATGCTAATACGATATTATTTATATTTGTTTTTACTTTAGTTTCATTGTCTTATCAAATATGAATACAAAATAGAAGTCATGATTATCAACATATGTGTTTAATTGTCAATAACACCCTTCTGATCTGTGTATAATATATATATATATATATATATATATATATATATATATATATATATATATATTTATATATATATATGTATATGTATTTGTATATATAGCTTTATATGTCTTATAATGATTATTATACTTATACTTATATATAACTTTATATTTAATTTATCACGGTATTTTTATGACGATATTATATTACATAGTGAATATTATATGTGTTAAAAATGCAATGTATTGTAATACTAGTAGAAGTTGTAAAGGATAACTTCTCACAATGTATTCAAGTTTCTTCACAGATATCCATTCTATTTATAAATCTATTATCAAAATATAAAATTTCTTTATAATGTAAATCTAAACTTTAAAAGCATTTAATTGTAATATTTTTAACTAATAAACAATCCCAATTATTGATACGATATATCTGACACTATATATATATATATACTAAAAGCACCCTAACATATACATTGGATATGTTTATCATATCATATATCATATTATATCTAGATTATAAATATATTCTATAACCTATATATAGTAAGTCTGATCTAGAGATCGATCAGATAATGAAAAATGTGTTGTTGTTATGTGGGTCATTGTTCACAAAATACATTAGTTATTTGTTAAACAAAAATGTTACATCATGTTATATAGAATCATATATATATATATATATATATATATATATATATATATATATATGCACATATATATAGATCAGGCTGATGGATACAGAGAGTATATATTATTTGTATTTGAATGCAGTATAGATGGTATATTATGATTGTTTTCATTATAATTTGTTTGCATTTTACTTTTAACGTCTATCCCCTTTTCTATATGTACTGTTTTGTATTCGAATAACAATTAAACCCAAATTTAACTATTATTATAAATCTAAATAATTTGTAATTGTCCATGTTTAATACTTACGATGTCCTTGAAAAATACAGTCCATGTGAAGTACTATATACTATACGTACACAAAATAATCCTTATCAAAAGGACTTAAGTGATATCAAGAGAACAAATTATTAGAAATTATTCAATTGTATTGATATGATAAGTAAAACACTTATTGTGGTTATATATTACTATTAGTATATTACTATTATTAATTAATAATTAATTAAACTAATAATTAATAATTAGGTAAACTGTTTCATAAAATAGTTCACTTTTAGAATTTCGGTAATTAAATAATAATTCTCTATAGAGATTTAATTATATTTAACTCTTATGATATATCTAATAATATTATGTATTACTTTTGTTTATTGAAAGTTTAAACTACTGAATATAATATTGGTTTTTTTTATTTTGATATTAATGTGAGATGACCGAATCTTATTAGTATAATAATTATTAATCTCCCCACTAAATAGTAATGTCATCACTAATAAATAATGTTCTCACTGATGAGTAATGTTCTCACTAATGAGTAATATTCTCACAAATGACCAGGACGGATTGACCAAGGAATATTAGGTTTACACTGTACATTTTAGAGTGTAGACTATACACTTTATAGTATACACTGTACAATATACATTGTATATTGTATAATTCATGTATATTGTTACTCTTTAAATATATTTAAATGATATATTATAAGTTATATAAGTTATATAGTGTAATGAACATTAATAATGAATACTAGTGTGTAATATATGAGTTTAAGTTGGATAATTGATTAATATGTACTTACTGTACTTACTGAATATGAATATGAATATATAAGTCGATTGCCTATTGTATATATAATATATGATTATTAATGTGTTAAAAAATTATATTATTGACTTTGGCGTACAAATAAAGTATTAAATAATAAAATACAATATCCGATGATAAAAAAAGGTTCAGAACTATTATTAAAATGAATTAGATTTATTACTGAAATTATTCTTTAAAAATGTCAGGAAAATTGATCTATGTCAATTTTAATATTCTAATGAAATGCAGATATATGAATTAAAATATGTCTATTGTCTAATCAGTTATTGATTAATTGATTAGTATAGCAACATGCCTATGAATATTTATATATATATATATATATGATAATAATTCTAAGTAAAAAAAATAATATAAACATAAAATAAAGACTAATTAATAAGGAATAAATATTACGACAAATAGAGTAATTAAATAGGGATATTTATCATCTCCTCTACGCGTTTTACATATTACAACTCCTGCAAAACTACATTAGACAAAACAGACAGTGTACATTGTACAATGTGCAGTGTATATTATACAGTGTATATTATACAGTGTATATTATACGTTGTTAATCCACTGCACTATAAAAATGTATAAAGTATTTTATAAGATTTTATAAGCTAAATATTTTTAAATGTATTCAAATGATTAGATAAAATAAATGTATACGTTTAAATATACTTATAAACAAGCATATGCAATATGAAAATAACAATGACGAGCAGAACAGTATACTGAGTACAATAATGGTAAGTATTTTGTCAATGTTATATAATAAAAACTATATATATATATATATATATATATATATATATATATATATATATATATATACATTCCAAAGTGTTGAATATTACATAAGGTCAGATTATATTTTGAGAATAGTATAATTTATAATATATAATGGTATATGTTGTCATAAAAATATTATATTTATTATTATTACAGTTATTGTTATACTTTGTATTTTCATATTTAATCTAGATTTATTTATTTTAAGTTATTATTACTTCTATAGTTATATAAACTTGGATTTAATGTGTATTTAAGGTTTTATTATAATTCATTATTCATTGCGATAAGATTCATATATATAATTTAGTGTAATAATTTAAATGCAAATAAAACAAATATATATATTAAGAGTCCTTTCATAGTCCATCAAACCGAGACATCTGGTGAAGTGATACACATAACTATCAATACCCAATATCACTACGAAGCTTCTATTGGTTAAGATATTTAGGTTTAAAGAGAAGGTCTAGCGAATTAATTCTTTATAATATAAAATATATATTAAGACAAATTTTGTATTCTAGAGATTTTAACATTTAACCGTTGTAATGTATGGCAATCGTTATGTCTAACTTGTGTATCTTATAAGTTTATTACAGCTGTAATACATATATATCTTGGGCTAGTTTATGATATATACATATATATATATATATATTTAGCATACAAATGAATTCAATGTAATTTTGTTAAATATTACAACAATAAATTATATTTTGTTTTAAGTTTTGATATTATATTCTTTATATCATTTAAAATATAATCCAAGTTAATAAATTATATATGCGGTATAATAAGCATAGTTAATTTCATACTTAAAATATTGCATAACTTGATGATATGCATGAGCATTCGTACTAAGAAACGCATAAGACATACCTTACAAGGCAGACACACGATAGCTCCGAAATAGCGTCCATTTGCTCTCTCTTCGCAAACCATACACTGCATCGTAATTTATTGCAAGCAGGAGTTCGTCGGCTATGATTTATTCCGAGTGAGCGCGACGTATTAAACATATATTAACAATAATAATAATATAGTTATCCCTCGTCACTGATATAAGAGTGAACCTTTACCGCGCGTGTACCCGGTTTTCTCATGCGAATCGATGTATAAATGCGCCAACAACAACATAAAAAACATTTGCGAAATATTCCTACGCCTGGTAAAATATTCGTCCGTGAACTGCTGATAAATAACATCAGCCGATATAAACGTGCCCTAGAATCTACGATTATTTCCCGTTGTCTGGGTTTGCTTGACATGTTATGGTTTTTGGAGTTGTTATTCTTTAAAAAATATGATTATAGACCGAGGTTTGTATTATTTGTTGATACCTTAATATATATATATATATATATATATATATATATATATATATATATATATTCATATATTTATATATATATATATGTATAAATATAAATATAAATATATATATATATATATATAAATATAAATATAAATATAAATATAAATATAAATATAAATATAAATATAAATATAAATATAAATATAAATATAAATATAAATATATATATATATATATATATAAATTTAGCATAAATATGTCATAGAAAGAAATGTACAATATTATTCCATAAAAAATATCCGTGTCCAATCATACCTTTATGTAAATAATTGTCAGTAATTCCTAGTAGGTAACTTATACGTAAGCGATAGTTAATAACTAGATATAGAAGAATAGAGATATCATTGTCCGTGATTTTAAGAACATATGTTTCTCTTAGAAACTGAAATTACTTTTAGAAATTCGAATTCAAGAATTGAAAATTAGAAACTAGATTTATTTTCAATTGGTATGCTTTGAGTAATGAATTTGATACAATTCCCCAGGCAAACTGCAATTTACACGTATATATGCATAAGGTATTTGATAGTTTATCTATCTTATAGATCATAAAAAGAGTGATATTAAACATAGTTAATTCATATATAACTTATTATTAAGTATTACTACTTACCTATTATAACTTTATATCTCCAAAATATTGTGTCATGTGATTCAGTCATATTTACGAGACCTCAGAATAATATGCCCAAATCTCTGGATTCTACAAACGAAATGTCAAAAAACAAGAGGCTAAAAAGTGTAACTCAGTCTGTTTTGCAAAATGCAGTTTCGTGTCATTTTTATCTAAGTAAACAAATTATTCCAAAAACTATTGTTTTCAATATTTTCCTTTGGACAAAATTAAAAACTATTTATTTGGAATAAGAATTAGATTTAAATTCTTATTCGGTATAAATAATGAATTGAATAAAAAAAACCTAATTGATGTATCATCACTAATCCGATTATAAAAATATGAGATATCCTGATAGCACTTGATGATTTTCTACACCATTTGCCAATAAATAGCGAATAAAAATGTTTTCTACGAGAGCATACATGTTCATAAATATTAATTTTTTAGTGAAATATTCAGAAAATAATATGTCATGTCCTTTCTTCCATTCAAATAATAGTATCTGCGGGTTGGTAAAGGCCAGTTAAAAGGGAATACTGTGTATGTACAGTAACTAAGGCAACACATATGTGTTGCCTTAGTTACTAATATATATATATATATATATATATATATATATATATATCTATTACTCAGCTTCAAGAAACTATATACCAAATATTTAACTGTAATGATTAAATAGTTCTCGTAGAATTCCTTTCTAGTTAGTAAACTAATGTTCTATACCCCTAATAGATACTACAAAGGATAATACATAGGAACATGGATTCGACATGCTGCTGATGTAGTTAAACCAAAATGCGTATTGATCTATACGACTAAAACGTATTTTAATACTAATATTGGTAAATAAATAATGTTATTGAAAATAACTGCATAAAACCATCCAAAATAAAGAATAGTCATACATATTTTTACCTCTCAGAGATCTATACTTTTTTAAAACATTGAATTTCTGATATATCACGGCTTATAAGCTCTAGGTTTCACGGTATTACCTTAAATATATTACCTGAAGCAATACACAGAGAATTATCGATAGTATTTATTTCATATATGTCAAGCACCTGAGTAATGACTGGTAGATGTAGAATATTAAGTGCAGATCATGAGTTCAATATACAACAAAGGCTAAACACATATTTTACATATCATTGAATATTTCGAATTTACGAAATGTTATTTATTCGTAGGTCAAATATCTGTCATAGGTTTTATTTCTGTTACTATTATACATATAATGCGACTATTATAGTTTATGATACAGGTACTGCGTTTAATTTTGTAAATGTGTATATGTATGGACAATTAAACTATTGTTTATAATTGCAGTAGTCTCATTGTTTTCTTGGTCCCTTTAAAACATCACTCTGTAAAATGAAACAGGAATTTTAGTATATATTTTAGAAATTTAGAATATTAAGACATTGAAAACAAGAGAATACATTGAAATGTCTGGTTACTTATTATCAAAACATTTCATTTACTACATAATTGCGGTGATACCATTTTATTATATTATTAGTATAGTTACTTATTGTTTTATTAACTCCCGGATACGATCATAATTCAATTAGTACAATTGTTTAATTGTTTTCAATAACATTCTTCTTGGTTATATATAAATATATATTAATTAGCCAATTAAATTACAACCATTATGTATTTGAATACATTTATTATCAACTAAAGTTAAGTTATTGACTTAAGTTACCAACTAGGGCGTATTATTTTTATATTCCTAATATACAGGAGAGCATTGGCTGATATTTTTCTCTCGTTTCATAAATATAATTATTAATTATTTACTCATTTATAATTATTAACCACAGATTTGATTTACCTTAAACGGATTCTCTGATTTATTCGACAACTTTTAGATATATCTTTAATTCTATTTTTGTTCTTTTTATCATATTTATATATGTTACCGTGCTATATTAATCTTCTTATTAGGTTTTATATATATTTATGTTTACCTATCGGCGCATAAAATAGTATGAATAGTTCATTATTGTAACAGCAACCTTTTCACAATTTTTAACAAATAATCCAAACAAATTAAATTATAATTATAAAAGTACATTGAAGCATAAAAAGGTCCTATATATATATATATATATATATATATATATATATGGTCAATGTAATGGCTTTAGAGAGGGTTTATTTTATCTCCATTTTTTTAAATATATATATATATCATATAATATATTTTTACGGATATCGTTATAGTATATGTATATAAATATATTTGTTGACGATCTTAGTACAAATTTTAATACCTCGTATATTAGATACATTATAATAATAGGGTACTAATTTTACTCTCGCATTTTTGATCGCAAAACTATTATGAAAAATCCGTTGAAAGTAAATGGGTAACCATAACAAATAGCTATTATAATGAATATCTAATTTAATTTAATTATATTAAGTTAGTTTAATTTAATTATATTAGTTCACAATAACTTTTTATTATATTTCTTATAAAAATGTTTTTATATTTCCTAATTGTTAATATATTTATATATGTTATAAAATATACAAATTACCCTTAAAATATTAGTAGATACAATATTACATTACTTTAAATTATAGTTACTTAATACTTATAAAGTTTTAACTAGTTTTAATAATTATAGAGTTTTATTACATCGGATAATATTGTATTTAGTGAAATAATATATTAAGGATATTTGTGAGTATAAATAACACTAGATTAAAAGAAATATTGATTTAAAACAGAATATTTGATACACTATAAGTTTGTTTCACAATAAGCATTGCATATTTATCATAAGTTGTCAATTATGAAATCGGGAATCTTACTGATCGTATTATATGTCTAGTAATTGTGTAACTCATTTTAAAATTACTTTTATGTTGATACAAATTATTTTTTTGCTAGAATAAGAAAGAATTATTATATTTTATAAATTATATAATACTATTATATCATATCATATCGTTATTAATATATTATATTATATTATATTATTTATCTATAGGTAGACATTTTAATTTAAGAAAACAATTTTGTTGCGTAATATATTGGTAATATATAATTACTTATCGAAAATAAACTAATTCTGAACTCCACTTTCTCGTATGATATCCAGATCGGTATATTTTATAATATTATTTATTTACTTATTTACTCTAATCGTATACGATAGTCATATATGACTATAGTTACATAGTATTATGTATCGTAAGAACAATACCAATGTATTGATGGAGTTGGTGTGTGTATATATATACTAACTCCAACAATAAATATTCTACATTTCGGCTAATATATATTGCAATCAACAACAATTTGATATTGATGAAGCATAAAGACTTCCGCCATGATCCAGGGTTATTCAATGTCACGCGTTTACTCTAAAAAAAGCGATAGTTCAATAAGCAAACAAATGAATTATTATTACTATGTATAACTTGGTTCAGTTTAAGTAATGCTTTTGGCTTCATATAACACTCTTAAATTGTTTGCCCATATCAGAAGTAACCAAAATAATATCAAAGGATGTATATGCATATAGTATATACAGAAACGAACATGATTTACAATATATATAACAATGTATTCACAATCTCTCCACGATACGGTATTAAGCGATGTACTGATAATTTGTCAATAATAAGTTGGACGGCACTTTATTGAGAATGATAGTAAAACTTCACACATCTAATTTCACAGAGACACTCTATTTTAAAGTTTGAAACTTTTGGCATATAGTCCGTTAGAGTAAATCATCCATATAAAATGTTTCCATGTAGAGTGTCTGGGTTGATCTAGATATATAGAAAGTGTTTTATTCTATATGAAAATACATTCATGTTTATATGTTATGCCTCTTTATCTACCGTATCAAGAATATTGAGCATCTAGGCGAGACTATTAAATAATATAAGCATCTCATCCTCATATGTAGTTATTAGTAACTTATTACCGAGAATATAAATGCAATCTAATTTTATTTATTTTTCATTAAAGGTTCAGATATGCATACATATAAAATACCAATTTTCCTGTATTTAAACTTGACATTATTCTATTTTATTGAGATACATTTCTAATATTTCAGTTTATATATATTTATATTTAAATTTTTTCTTTGCAATAATTACAAACACTTATATGTTTAATAATTACAGTTGAATTAAAATTATATTTGTATCTCCATCATTTATTAAGTTATGAATATTGTTAATATAATTATATTACCTTAGTCTTAAGTTGCGTTATAATTAATTTCATACAAATGTAACTTAACCATGTATAAAATATATTAATAATAAACTTAATTTGGTAAAATATGAATAATACAGTATTTACAAAATATGAACTTATAATAAGTACATATTTTTGATGCAACCACATCTATGATGTAAACACAATTAGTCTTGTGTATATAATTATATATATATATATATATATATATATATATATATATATATATCAGTGCGGTGTGTGGACGAAATCCAGTGGACGTCGTCCATTGTCCATTGGACGTTATATATTCGAAAAATATATTATCTTATTTTCATTAACTTGTTTTTATATTTTTCATCAATAATTAGCAATATTATATTATTATTATTATAATTCTAATAACCCTATTAAATTTGTATATACATTTGAATAATTAATAATAATTGGAATAAATTATGTTTGTCAGCATAAATATATATATAGACGGGTTGTTTTAAAATGTATAGTTTAAAAGAATTTAGAATAATATCTGAATATCTATGATTTCACTAGAAGCTTATCTTTGAATATATAGTTGGTGGAATATTATAACGAGGCAAATTTTTAAAATTCAAATTTAAATTTTAATATTTTTAATCTTTTTTTAACTGTTTTTATATCTTGTCATATTTTATATAAAATAAATTTATGCAGTGAATTATACAAGGTTGCTAAAATAGTTAAATTCACTTTATATAGACACTATAACATTGATTTACTATTTACTTAATAATAACTTTGTAAATAATTTATTAAATTAAAGTTAATACCAAATTTACAATAATTATCAAAATATTATATTTACAATAAAAAGCTAATGTTGTCACATTGAATTTATATACATTTATTAATTGATATTCACATTATTTTGATATATGAATGATTATTTATATGATTCATTGTATTATCATAGTAGTTATGAAAATATAATAATATTGGATCAATTTCGTTGTACTGCGAGTTCAAATTATACAGCGTATTTTCAAGACCATACCAAATCTAATTCAATGAAATAAACTAAACCTATTTTATGAATATTGTGAATGCTTCGCACATTTAATTATTGCACCTAGTTATATTTCATTATTCGTATATACAATTTACTTGCCGTGGGGAACTTTATATTAACTTTATATTGTCTATTGATATGAATATATATTTAAATTATATATGTTATATATATACCTATATAACACATATATATATAAATTTACATTATATTATATATATGACATATATAAAACATATAATGATCACATATATTCCAATATTTTCCAATTATTTCAGAAAAGCAATTATAAATATCATACTATAAATATAATTATATTTTTTATTTAATTTATAATATTAATTTAATTTTGTTTATATTCTTTAGAAGTAATAGCACATACAATTAATTATAAATATATATTAGATTGTGGTATCACATAATGTTTCTAATATCTGATAGTTATACATTCCGTTATAAATGCCGTTCAGACTACGAACGTAACGTAGCCTAACGGAGCGGACATGAGAAAAAGGGGCGTAACTGACAAGATATTTTTCACTGGGTGTGGCCTGTGAAAAATTCACAGACGATTCACAATGTATTCTATTTGTCTAGCCGTGTATCTTGAAAATTCAATATGTTCTATTTTTCTATGATTCACATTCGATTCACAGGGAAGGAAAAAAAATATACACAATAATGCAATGCATTCTGGTACATTTTATTTGAGATTATATTTGTAATTTAAATAATTACTATTTTTGTAATGGAATTAACCATGGAATCTTATAAATTGCTATCATCCGATAAAAAGAATGACATCAAGATGAATATAATTAATCATTATCGAAAACATCAATTTCTATATGATTGTAGAAACTCTGATTATATCAATGGAGATTTATGGGAACACACATAAAGACAATTTGCCGATAATTTAAAACACGATGGTTATGCTGATAGACAGCATACTAGTAATAGTAATAGTACGGAACTTCTGATGCATTCTTGTGCAAAAGATATTTCAGCAATCGGAACTAATATGCAGAGAACAATTTTGTTAAAAAAAATGAATGATTTAGTTTATGATTATAAAATGGAATATTATGAATTAGAATACAATACTGTAAAGGTGATTTATTTTTAATTTACTTCGTTTAAATAGATCATTATCTTGCCAGTCTACTTCTCCTTCATTAATGCTATATTCTGCAATTTCTTCTCGAACTTCTCTAGATCTTAGAACTTGCATTTATGGGGCACCTTTCTATTGAACTCATTTCAGTTGAGGTTGACCTAGTTGCATGATGTTAACTTATTTCTTTAATTAAATAAGTTTGTAAAGATCAACATGTCATTACAAATAAATCTACTTTATCTGGAGCAAAAGGTATTAGTTTTTTAAATATTTGAAAACCAGAATTCCAAATGCATTTTCTACAGTAATCCAAATAATATTTATCAAATGATCTGTAATCAATTGTATTCGTAGATATTATATACGAAGATATTTTATTTGTAAATAATTATTATGCTCGTCATGTAAACGGCTATCGTGAATTTTAAATAATCGTCGTATTGCAGTCACGCACACATTTATGTATATTACTATTACTCCCCTTTTTACGCTGGACTACGCCAGTAATGTGAACACACTATTAAGGTTGCTGGTTAATGTGCACTACATATTAATTGCTTTACAATATTACATAACATCATTAAATAACTGACAATGATTTAATCTATATATAGAAGTAACATATCTGAAGATATATATAATAACGTATATATATATATATATATATATTATGTATATATAATAACATATATATTCGTTTAACAATATTATATATAATATTTAATTCTTAGTAGTTTACAGATTCAACCATGAATCATTAGAATAAATCATAATGCTATTAATAGACATTAGCTATTATAAATGTCAGTCATTTGATTTTAAATACGCCTATTTAGAATTTTTATCGGACAAAACTCCCAAATAATTGAACTCGCCGTACAAAGGACTTGATCCATAATTTTATTTATATATTAATAACATTTAGTTTACCTATATGCGGTATGTTATAATGGTTATAAAAATAGAAATGCACACATGAATATATATACATAATTTTAATTAACGACATGAATATAATTTCTCAGTTTTCATGAGTTCCAAAAATGTCATTGGAGAGCCTCGTCACATGAGCACGCCAAGGAAACAATCTAACTTGTCGAGAACGAATAACTGTTAGTCCTACTTAATTTTACAAATACTTTATTCTACACTAGCCAAACTAATTATAATTTATTCCGCCCTTTCACACATGCAACTCTTTTACGATTTCTGAAAGTGATTTTTAATACTAGTGTGTAACTCCTATAACTACATTGTAACTCAAGCGACTACTTTGTAATTCATATAACTACTTTGTAACTACTATGACTGTTTTGTAACTTCTATGAATACTTTGTAACTCAAGCGACTACTTTGCAACTCCTATAACTACTTTGTAACTCATTTGACTAATTTGTAACTCCTATAACTAATTTGTAATATCTATAACTACTTTGTAACTCCTATGAATACTTTGTAACTCCAATAACTAATTTGTAATTCCTATAACTACTTTGCAACTCCTATAACTACTTTCTAACTCCTATAACTACTTTGTAACTCCCATAACAACTTTGTAACTCTTTTGACTAATTTCTTACTCCTATAACTACTTTGTAACTCCTATAACTACTTTGTAACACCTTTGACTACTTTTAACTCCTTTAACTACTTTGTAACTCCTATAACTACTTTGTAACTCCCATAACAACTTTGTAACTCTTTTGACTAATTTCTTACTCCTATAACTACTTTGTAACTCCTATAACTACTTTGTAACACCTTTGACTACTTTTAACTCCTTTAACTACTTTCTAACTCCTATGATTATTTTCTAACTCCTATAACTACTTTCTAACCTCTATAACTACTTTCTAACTCCTATAACTACTTTCTAACCTCTATAACTACTTTCTAACTCCTTTGACTACTTTCTAACTCTTATGATTACTTTGTATCTCCTATGACTACTTTGTAATGGCTACAACTACTTTGTAATTCCTATAACTACTTTGTAACTCCTTTGACTACTTTGTAACTCCTTTGAGTACTTTGTAACTCCTATAACTACTTTGTAACTCATATTATTACTTTATATCTCCTATGACTACTTTGTAATGCCTATAACTACTTTGTTACCCATATGATTACTTTGTAACTCCTATGACTACTTTGTAATGCCTATAACTACTTTGTAACTCATGCGACTACTTTGTAACTCCTATAACTACTTTGTAACTCCTATAACTACTTTCTAACTCCTATGATTATTTTCTAACTCCTATAACTACTTTCTAACTCCTATAACTACTTTCTAACTCCTATAACTACTTTCTAACTCCTATAACTACTTTCTAACCTCTATAACTACTTTCTAACTCCTTTGACTACTTTCCTACTCTTATGATTACTTTGTATCTCCTATGACTACTTTGTAATGGCTACAACTACTTTGTAATTCCTATAACTACTTTGTAACTCCTTTGACTACTTTGTAACTCCTTTGAGTACTCTGTAACTCCTATAACTACTTTGTAACTCATATTATTACTTTATATCTCCTATGACTACTTTGTAATGCCTATAACTACTTTGTTACCCATATGATTACTTTGTAACTCCTATGACTACTTTGTAATGCCTATAACTACTTTGTAACTCATGCGACTACTTTGTAACTCCTATAACTACTTTGTTACTCATATGATTACTTTGTAACTCCTATGACTACTTTGTAATGCCTATAACTACTTTGTATCTCATGCGACTACTTTGTAACTCCTTTGACTACTTTTTTACTCCTATAAATACTTTTTAACTCTTTTGACTAATTTGTTGCGATAAATGAAACTTGTTTGTTTTAAGCATTTCTCTATTCCGATTAAAATTTGATGGTAATCTTAAATTATCTTTAATTTGTCTATTATATACATATACATCTAAAACATATTCATGTATATTCATTTTTAATCGTTCTTCTACACAGACAAAAATTTCCATCAATATAATATAAACATTTTTTATACTTCTGTAACTTATCTTTTATTGGTGGTATTCACATTTTCTATATATACTTAAAAAATATATATAGTATGATCATTATATTATATTACTAGTATTAGTATTTTTATTATCATCTTCATTTTGATGAGGAAATAATGACCAATTTATGTACTAATACATTATTATCATTATTTAATAATTAATCATAATATATTCATCTAATAGGTAATATAGGTAATCTAGAGTTCATTAATAGGTAATATTGAATTAGTTTCTGAATACTTAAAATTTTAAAAAATTATAGTTGGTGTTTATAGTTTGTTTTAGTTTGTAGTTTGTAAATAATATTTATAAAAATGTAATATGAATACTAATACAAATTTCTTTATTCTTTATCCAGAATTATCAGTACCATTATTTACATTTATGTATACAAATAATATATACTGTCACTAATCACATTTTTGGGATTCTTTACACTACAATAATAACATATAATAATGTTATTTATATAAAAATAAAAAATAATATTAAAATAGCCAATATAATTAATTCAAATATTAATAATTTAAAAACATTATTTAACAATAAAAAAAATAGTTATTTCTTTCGTAATATTTATTCTTGTTATTTATGCATAACTTAAAAAAGAAATAATTAATATAAATTCATGTTTTATATGTTAAGACAATTGTATCAACATAGATCCCAGAATCATTAGTAAGTCACAATTGGTTAAGATGTTGTGGTTTTTACCTGATCAGGTGAATTAAGTAATTACCACTTATATTTATATTATTTAAAAAATATAATCATATCATTCGTGTATAATCTATTTAAGTAACTAATATATACATAATTTATACATATATTTATATCATAACAATTAATAATAGGATCCCTTGTGTGAATATTATGATCCTATAGTTACACAAATAATATAACTTATTTGACTTTCTTCTCAAATTTGCAGTGTCTACTGCCAGACATCCCAGCCTTCAACCTTCAATCGCAGCCTCAAACTATAAAGCATCTCAACAAGAACATTCTACTGCGAAACGTACTACAGAAAATAGAGATGTGGGAGCTTCACATCGGAACTACAACAATTCGTCGAATCACCAAAACAATTCCACCAGCAATAAAGCGAAAAGAAAACAGGTCTGCTATTTAACCAACAATTTACGGCAATCGTTAAAGTTAATTAATGTTTAGATTTACTTAGGATTTTGTCTGTATAATCGATTCTTTACAAGATTATTTATTAAGTTTTCTATTTAATATTATAATATGTATTTATCAATATATAATCAATAATATATTAATTAATTATATAATATTTCACAGAAAAAACCCAAGAAGAAAAAATTAATAAATATGACAAGTAATGTTCCCAGTGTGCTTAAAGATATACTTTATTTACAGTCTACCACCAATCTACTTATTAGAAAGTTACCTTTTCAAAGAGTGGTTATTATACAACATACTGAGTCTCAATACTAGATTCCAGTTCTATCCTCTGGGGCTTATTATGCTGCATATTATAATATTTGTAGAAACCCACGCAAAAACGTAATCAATATCGGTTGTTATTTTTAAACAAACATTCCTTAACTCATTCAATATTATTCCTAAATTAAGTTATTAAGTTATCCGAGTTGTAACAAGTGAAAAATATCTATTCTTGAATAAATTAATATTTCTTCAAAAAAAAACTATCAACCCATGTTTTTAATAGGTTTTCATTTAATATAATTATAGATTTGAAATATTTCTCCAAATTGATTTTCACAAATGATTTATATGCTTTAACAATTGCCAGGTTAGAGATATAAGCATATCGGTACTGAGGAATAGGGAATCAAGAACACTGAACTATCACAATCTAATTTGGAGTTCAAATGCTTTGCTTGCCTTACAAGAGGTTTGTATCAAATAGGTTTAGCCCTACCTACCAAACAATTACCATTTATTTCTAGTAATATCATTTACTTTAGTTGTATTGTTCATTTGTTTAAATTTGCCTAGAGTTAATGTATTAATTTCTGTAATAATAAGACCACTTAGTGTTTATATTATTCAAATATTAATAGTGGAATTTGTTTAATAATTAGGTGTGGTGTTCTGTTAGCACATTATAGGTGTAGTGAATGTAACTCTACTTGATTTTTAAATCATGTACCCTAATTAGGGTAGATTACAAAAATCACACATTATTATATCTTCTGTCCTTAATGTGTGAATAGTGATAATTATTGATTAGGATAAGTATTTAGTGATTAGAGTACTTTTGTTTAACAAACACCAATTTTATATAAGTTTATATTGACTTCTAAACCCGGCATTTAATGAATTCATTAATAATAATAATTAATAATTATCGTAAAACATTACAGGCATCGGAGGGGTTCCTCGTTAATTTATTTGAAGATACCAACATCATTGCCAACCACTGTAAAAGGGTCACCATAATGATTAACGACATGAACATAGTACACCGAATTAAATCTCATTAATTGAACATGATTCAATATTTTATTATTTATACTTTTAATTTTTGATTTTAAACTATTTTAAATAAATGATTTTATTAGAATTATTTATCACAACAAAATTATTTAATAATATAGTTGAATTAATAATATAATAAAATAGTATTCTTTAAAATGGTACTATTTGATATATTGTTTATTAATGTTATTAATAACAAAATATAGTTTTAATTGTTGAAATAATATTATTAATAACAAAATATAGTTTTAATTGTTGAAATAATATTATTTAATAGTTCATTAATTATTAAATTAATCAATATATATTTATACAAAAGTATTATCACTTACAGGCTAACCACCAGATAGGCGAATATATAGATAAACGATATCGTCTATTTGCTGCTATTCATGGCATAGCGGCATATCTCACGATAGACAATACAAAATACCGTTGTTTATTTGCTGGATAAATGATTGAAATTATAAAACTATCAATCAAATTATGCCGGTGATTTTTAATTTTGCGAAGTACTTTAAAAGGTCATGCAGCTAATTTACCCGGCATGCAATATATATTTAATAACATTTCTATTATTGTTGTTATTATCTTTATAGATGTAATTATAAATAAAATATAATTAAATAATGGGCCGTTCAAAATCGTATAAGAATGAAGAAATTATTTATTTAATTGAAGCATGGGGAGCATTTAAATTGAGCAAGAATCAGGGATTATGTAATAGGGAAATGTTTACGATAATTTCCAATAATTTTGTAGCGCGTGGTTTTGTCCAAATAGTTACTTCTGGCTTAGAATAAAGAGTAGATACCTGAAGGTTAGATTAAGTTATTTAAGTAAATTAATTATTGTATATCGATAGTTACTCAATTAAATTTCTAATAAATATTACATAACTTGTTTAGAATTGTATTTATAATTTAAATAATATATATTTATAAATCATAATTGGAAAGTAATATAAATTGTAATTTATAATATATCTAGTGAAAAATTCAAATTAAGATTATTTTATCATATAATTCTTTACAGTGATTATATATTGAATAATGAAAATTGTTAAATATAGCGTAATTTTATATATATTATTAGTTCTAGTTATTCTAATAATCATATCATTAGGAGGTAGATAACAATAGAAGATTGGTAGTTTCTGCAAAATATTGACCTTTTTACAGAGAAATGTAAAGAGCATATAATGAAGGAAGATCTAAAAGAGCCATTGCCGTTTCATTAACGTGGCATTACGGATTGAAGAGTTAGAGAAAAATGATATGCAAACGTTAATTGATTATATATGCTATTCTTTAAATGATATACTATTTATAATAAACTATATTATATATTTGTAGTTACTGGAAATTCTGCAGAAGACAGTTTAATAACATCGCCACATCAACATGATTACTTTCAAACTACTTACATATTCTTCTCAATATATTCCCTCAGCACTGCTTGAACGTATTGAAACTCGTATGCCAGGATGTAGACCAGGAATACCTCCGTGAAAGGTGCACTATTTCAGTTAAGTAGAAAGAAGATTATAGAGTGGAGAAGAGAAAGGCGAGAAGAACGAGCGGAAAGAGAATGAATTAGAATACGAGATATGGAGCATAAAGAAGCCACGGGGAGAGGTGAAAAGGATGAGAGAGATGCTATGATTGCGGAGAAGCAGGTGGAAAGAATGAAGAGGGAAGTTGAGAGAGCAGAGAGGGAAGCGGAAAGAGCAGAGAACAGAGAGGAGAAACAAAATTAGATATATTTATTGGGTATATTTTTTAAAATTTGTTTGGGCTTTTTTTTATAACTAATTATAATTTTACTATTATTACAACAGGCAACTCAAAAGAGAAGTTTTTAATTTTATGAAAACATATCGACCATTATAATATCTCACGAAATAAATAGTTATTCGTTGTTGATTATTATTATTATTATATGTTGAATAATTCAAATCAAATTAGAGACTATTTTTTATTGTGTCACGAATTAGCAATGCATTGGAAGCATCATCGTGGATATCTCTTTTAAAAATTATTTCTTGATATTCGTCATCGATATCAATTTGGATTACATCGTTGTGGCAATTTGAATTCATATCCATTGATTCCACCAAGTTATGTAAAATAAACCCAGCAACTATAGTACTATAGTATGTATAGTATTTATATTGTTTGCTGAGGGTGCATCTAATAGCTTCCATCGAGACTTAAGCCGACCTAAAGTCTGTTTATTGTAATTCTTGCTCTGCTCAGTCGATTATTTAATCTTTTTTCGGATTCCGGTAAAATGCATTCCAGATATGGTTTCATTAGACAATTCTTTAGAAGGTATGCAGCATCTCCAATTAATATATTTGACTAAAAAAGAATTGCTATATTAGATTAAATATAATAAGAATATTTTTTTATATTAGGTGTTATATATTATAAAGATAAACATATACTAAATGCCTCTAGATTAACAATATTATCTTCTATATTGTTATATAATGACGAATTGCGCAACAATTGCATCGCGTACCTTTCCATGTCAACCAATATAAGTGAATCTATATAATAATGTAATAATGTATTAATAATTTTTAACTTTACAATATGTTTATAATAAAAAAACCTGTGATTCACATCACATACTGCCATTTCATTTATTGTGTATGCATCCTTTCGATTCCAATAATCGCTCTTATTATGTAATGGTGCTAATATTTTGATATGTGTACCATCTATTGCACCAATACAGCGGACGCCTCGTTTATTCATGTATTGGGTTGTCATGTCTAAGGTCTTAAGTCCAATGGTAATTGCCTCTGTTTATGATACAGTACTTTTCCTATTGCTTTAAATACCTATGGATAAAAAATCATATAATATTAACTCATGTGTAGAAAAATACTGTATTCTATTTAAGTAATTAACTTTGCATTTCAGTTAACTAACTATATCACATATCCTACAAGCAGTGGATTCTTCGATTCCGAATATATCGCCAAGTTGCATACATCGGATACCTTGAGAGATTCTCAATAACGCAACTCCAACTTTTATTAGAATTGGTAGGCGTCGCGATAACTGTGTTTACTGTAGCTTATTTTCGTGGAGAAATTCGCATAAGTAGTCAAATGTTCATCCTATATCAAATTGTACATAGAATTGATTATACATCTTACTATGTTATTGATTATTATTGTAAATGTACATTTAAAATTATTAATACATATATGTATTAATAATATATTAAAATATAATAAATATAGGTAATATATTACCTAACTAAAATGACTATAACATTGGCTTGAGTCGAATCTTGCTTAAACCATTACCTACCATTCGACATTTGTCTCTCCAATATATAACATTTTCGTCTTCCATTACACCAGCAACCATTAAAGTATAATAACCATACCTTCTTTGCATATACAATTCCAATTCGCTTATGTTTTTCTGTATATGTTAATAATTATTATAATATAATTTATTATAGTAAAATAACTTATACAGTCAAGCATATATTATACGTAAATAATTATTAATTATTATAATAATTAATTGTGATTCTTATATTAACTATTAATTGAAATTATATATGGCATATTTACTAATTAGTATACTAGTATATTATAATAATTAGCATTGACTAATTATAATAATAGACTATAATAAATAATTTTATATTATTTTCAGATTATAATATAGATATAAAGGTTAAATTGCTATATAAATTTAATACATTTTAAAATACAATATCATTTAATTTGTATTCTTATTTTTAGATTACAATATACATATATATATAAAGGTTTAATTACTATATAAACTTAATACATTTTAAAATACTACAAATATGATAATGATAATTACAGTAACTAGAGTTATAATACTTTTGCAAATTACAATATAATTTATTCAAATTAAATGTAGAAGTGTTATAAGGTGAGATGCATGAATATCTAGATTTTATATAATAGTTTGCTGTACGTATTACGTGTACGATGTATAGTATACGTGTATGTAACAAATAAACCAATTTCTTAAAATACAGGTAATAAAAGTGTAAAAGACATCTTGTTGTCTGTATGAACTTTCAAATAAAGGTAAAACTATTGTTTAGGAATTGTAGAAATAAAGGTATATTTATTTTTAAGATAAATATATATCCAGTTATATACTTTCAATCTAAACAATCTCTAAAATATTTATAATACTTATTAATATATATATATATATATATATAATAATATATTTATAAGAAAAGATATTTATAAAATATATTTATACTAATCCTCCATAAATCTTATTAAAATCACAAAATCCATATATTTATATATAATAGTTGGGCCTATAAGCCCAAATACAAATGTATTCAAAAACCTCACCATTTTGATTCCATTTACTAACCGATATATATTAAATAAAAATATTATTTAGAACAAAATATATAATTATATATTCGGCATTAATGTTCCGCTATAACCACAATTATTTTGGGTTAAAATATCTGTGTACTATTAATATACTAATGGTGACCAAATATATAATTTTATATATTATAAATATATTTACATCTTGTTAAAATATTAATTAATGTGATAAATATATAATCTCCCTCGTATACATATTATTATGTCCAAATATAACACCAATATGGGTTATATCCATAAAAATCTTAACTTCTTAAAAAGTGTGGGGTCTAATTAGATGTTAACATATAACATTACATATAATCTAACACGCAATCTTATATATAATCTTTTAAAAATATCAATACATTAAACTTAAACCCAAGAGTACCTAATATTGGCATAAACTAAACCCATTTAGGGTGCTTATATTTGTAATACATTTCATATGTATAGATTTGAATTTAAATTTATAGATTTGAATTAACCTCACATCCAAGATTATCTGGTAATCTTGGATTATTATACAAGATTAATCATGGTTTATATATAAGATACTAATAATGCTCCACATTATATAAGTCTACAGACTTTTATTTATCAATACATTTATATAATATACATTAGTAAAGAAAATTTGTACTTCATATGAATAATTCGCTTTGTTTATTTTTTTAAGGTTTATTATTATACAAATACAATTATTATTGTTGCTATTAGATCTTTACAAGAATGAAATCAAACGAAATCAAATTGATAACAATAACAATAGATCAATAAATGTAAAAAAATACTTTGTTTACCTATATATACTGTGTGAATATTTTGCGGATTTGTTGACGCCCCTTTTAAAATCAAAACATTTCCTTAAAAAAATCGAATCTTATATAATAATGGATTTTGATGGACCTCCACCAGTCGAAGATGCTGAAGCCGATTTCCTCGAAAGAGAAAAAAACGTAATGGCAGGATTGGAAGGAGATGATTTTGGTTTTACTTCCGAGAATCAGACAATCCCAGAAACAAACGATAATTTCTCAGGTAAATATATTTTTGTGTATTTATTATTATAATAATAATTATAATAATAATTAGTTATTATTATGCATTTATGTTATACAATAATTATGTGTTATATTTGAAATATATAATTAATCTGAATTAATGTATTCGATTTCTTAGTTCATTAAATTTAACATTATATGGTTCGCTGATTTCAAATATTATAGTTATACATTATTAAATACTCAAAATATTATACATTTATATTTGTATGCAATTTAATAGGAAATATTATTCATAAAGTTTATATTTATTGAATTCTATACCTAAATAGCCCGATGGCGAATTTAGTGTAATGATAATAGTATTTTAAATTAATTTCATAGTTTCGATTAATCAAATATGTAATAATAATACTATTCCAATTACATCTTATCACTATCTATTATACTATAAAAACTAATTATATATGGTTACAAGTTAACTTTATACCTATTATAATTAAATTTACAGATAATCCATTCGGGGCACCACTACCAACTGAATCTGTGGATAAGGTTAGGCTCTAAAATTAAATACAAAATTATTTGATTAGTTTTGGTTTTGCTATTTTCATATGCGCTAAAAAATCTTAATCAAAGCTCCTTTATATTAAATCTGTCGTGGCGTCAACTCATAGCTGGTCGCCGACTCCAACGATTTTGAGCACCTCGATGCACCTCCTACCATCGAAGATGCACCCGCTGCGAATGATTTTGAGTTGCAAGCTACCGATTTAGATTTAGCGTCGGAATTTCCGGAAGACCCGCTTCAAGAAGATTTGTCGTTTGCGGCCCCACTGCCTGATGTTAGCATGAAGCTCCCTCGTGACATTGATTTGCTCTTTAACTAACTAGTATATGTCTCCGCTAGAGTGCGCCCTAAATCTAGCTAGATATTGTAATTTGCATTTCTGTTTCTTTGTTGTAATATTTTTGAGTATGCAACAAATATTGACACTCGACGATTGGTTAAAAAGGAAGAATCCGGTTATGATGCAATAAAAATGGCTGACGTACAACAAGCTGAACCCGAAAAGATTAAAAGATGGCGCCAGGAACAGAAAGAGCGAATTGAGAAAAAAGGTATGCAATTTATAGTAGAGTATTAAGTAACTCTTTCTGATAAAATCAATTGTGTAGATAGTTTCATGTATCGCATGAAACTATCTTAAAATAACAATACATTTATTTTTTATTTAAAATAATTATATAATATTGCATAATAGTTATATCATTTGGTTTCTTGGTTTATTAGTTGTAATAGAACGATTGAAAATAATTGATTTCTTATATTACCTCTATAAAATGATCACCTTCGAATTGAGCAGATGCCGACTGTGAAAAGAAATCTGCAGAATGGAAAGAAACGGCAAAAAAGGAACTTGCAGATTGGTACAAACATAATGAAGAACAGATCTCAAAGACTAAGGCTAACAATGTGTAAGTGTCTTCACCAATGGGGGAGCGTTAAGTTTATAGTACTTATTACTATTCATTTATTTTATTTATCCCGTTTGCAGAGTTGCAGAAGAGGATTTCATCAAAGAGAGAGATGATACAGCTCCGGGTCATGAATGGCAGAGAATTTGCAGACTATGTGACTTCAGGTACTATTTGTTTAACTTATTTATCTTTGTTTTATTTATTTAACTTTGTTTAAAAAGTGCTTTAATTTAATTTACATTCCTAAAGTGGTTCCAGCAAATTGACAAAATCCCTAAAAGATGTATCCAGGATGCGCTCTATTCTACTTCAACTGAAACAAACTCCCCTTATCAGAACATAAGCCTTTGAGAATATTGTAGTCGACATAACTTCACTTAGAATTCCAATAATGTGAACAAACAAATATTAATGCATATTTATTAATTTGTATAATTGTGAATTATATAATTAAATTATTAGCAAATAATATTTGATAATTTTATTTTAAAATGATATTATAAAATGATATATATGTGAACTTCTTTTAAAATAATAACCAACAGCTAATTTCTATAACAATGTATATAAGTCAAATGTATTAATAAGTATCATCTGTAAAATTGCATAATTCATAACAATTCTATAAGTCTGTGTGTTTTGGAGGACCTTGTATTTTAGTTTGTATTTTTCCTCCTTCTAAATATTTAATCACACTATCTTCTGTATCTGTGATGTGTCCTACTTCTCCAGTGTAATGTGTGGGGTATAACAATAGAGGATGCGAAGATAATGCTAGTAGGGCTCTATTGTTGAATTCTAGCTTTATCTCATCTCTGTAGTAACATTTGTGATTAAAGAACAAATATATAAATAAAATTATAATATTCAAAATAATTATAATAGAAAGTCGATGCATTATTAAATTTATAATAATATTTATTTCATAAAACTAAAAATAATATTAAATAATTATTAAAATTGTATCCTTGTGTATTATTTTATCAATATCTAGAGTAATAACCATAGAGTAAATATGATATTGATAGATGTATTCGAGGGTTATTACTTACAAGGGATGGTGGTCGAACATCACGGGAATGTACTCGTCTACCGGTATCATCTTCTTCAAAGGCTGTTCGTCCAATAAAACCGAGGCTCCACGACTGGTCAACAAGTAGCCTAAAGTCCAGTAGGAGTAGTACGCACGTACTGTATGAGAAGTCACTAAGGGTTCCTGCCGTTTGTCCATTGCCTTGCGACCTAGATATCTAGTACAGAAGTACGACCGATGTTATAAGTCGTAGGTATATAGATAACTATTATAGGTTCACAAGATAACATGCCCTACCTTCAATCATTGTTAAGACAAGATAATACGTTATATATTTAAGAAATTCTACTTATTATTTAATTTTCAGAATATTTTAAACCACCAATGTGTAATATTAATTACATTTCTCAACGGACGTCTAAATTATGGCCACTAGCTACCCGGGGTCTATAGAATTGTTAGAATTGTAACCAACACTAAATCGTGATCCACGTCGATCAGTTCTTCTCGGAGTCGTTGAAATTTCTCAATGAAATGCGGTTCAAATCGTATGTCGTCTTCGAAGACAATAACGCTTCTATATCCATTTTCTCTAATCTGGTAGAGTTCAACGTCGTAAACTTTAAGGTTAGACCGGAAAGTGTTATCAATGTTTTGTTTAAATACTTACAGCTTTCCAAATGTTGTAATGAGACAAAAAACATCCAATTTCTCCAAATTTCATAGTTCTGAAGAGAGTTAAGTATCGTTGAGAAAATTGATTTTGAACATATACACTGTACATTGTACAGTATACATTAATGAACTACTATTTCATTATTATTTCATTACATGTGAGGCTTGATGAGGACTTCACTAACCTATCTATATAGGGGTCTCTAAACTTCCTCAAAACCTCTACGCCAATTTCTTTGATGTAAGTATTATTTAAAGTCCTGAAGATAAAATAATAAAAGATTTTTAATTTGACATAAAAGTTATTGATGCAAAAATGATTGAATTAGAAAATAAAATTTAATATATTTCATATATTCTTTTACCTTTGTGTTTTATTTATCATAATTGATTATTTTACGATATCGATATGGAGTGTTAAACTTAACAAAAGCATACTATATATAGTATTTTATATAGTAAAAATATTATTGATAACAAAGCAGTTTAAGATTCTGAAAGGAAAGACTAACTTGCCATCCACTGCATCTACAAATTCTACATCCAAGCCTAGAATCTTCAGCGATTCTTCCATTTTCTTTCTTCGTTCGTGTCTTCTTTTCAAATTAATCACAAATATCTGAATAACAAACAAAATTAATCACAAATATCTGAATAACAAACAAAAATAATATAAGAAACAATTAAGAATTTAATTGCATAGAGATTTAGAACAGTCATTTTAATTTTACTTGACAATTTTATGCTATAAAATGTTGACAGTTTGTTGAAAATGTGTGCATAAGTAATAACAAGATAGTATCAAAGTGAGGCGAGTTAAAAAGGTGAGGTGAGAGTGAGGTGAAGTGAGATATATTGCAGTGAAATTGGTAAAGTGAGGTGAGGAAAATTTAGTTATGGCAATGAGATACATATAATATATATATATATAATATGCTATAGATATATATATAATCATATAAGTAAGTCTGTAATCTGTACTATGTAAACCATAAACTATTTTGTACTTTCCTCCATTCCTTAAACATCAATATTATACAGAGCAAATAGTGTTTCTTTAACTCTCATTTTAGTTTCTAGAAAAGTTATAAATTTCTGTTGAAGTCTAATTTAGATCTATCGTTAATATCTAGAATCCATTTGGAACATCGATGCAATCGCTCCACGAGCAGGGGCATTAACTGAGGATAGGGTGCGAATACCTTATCTACGCCAAGAACGGGCGGCGGCGAGGTTGGCAGTACGGAGGGTAGACGGCGAAGAGAAATGTCGTAGGCAACGCACTCCAAAAGCAAATGGCGAAAACTCTCCAATTCGTGGTGACGGGGAAGCTGAGAGCCGGACATGTCCGCGGGGATGGTCATGAAGCCTGTTAAGGGGCGCAAGGGTAGGCGATTCAAGTAGAGCAGATTGCACCCCGTCGAGTGTCGAATGACGAGTAAAAAACGTAACTTCAAGTCAAAACATTTCGGAAGTTATGAAATTAATTAATTATTACAAATCCAATATTATTATAAAAAATAACAGTCAAACTAAAAATAGGAATTAATAAATAAAACATAACTGAGATATAAATAATTAATAAATGTAAAAATATTAATCATTGAATTAAGTATATACTTACACTAACCATAAAACTGATCATTAATAATGCACGTAGACAGTCCCAGCTTCTTTGAATTATAAGCTAATCTAATGATATCATCTGATGAAAGGGATAAGTGTTTTATGAAATTAGACACATACTTAAACATTGTTTTATTTATACAATCATTCTTAGCAGTATCCCTTCTCCCACCGGACACCCATATCATACGTTAATAATCTGACACCCATATCATACCTTAAGGCCCTCTAACCCTCACTAACACCCATATCATACCTTAATAATCTGACACCCATATCATACCTTAAGGACCTTTAACCCTCACTAACACCCATATCAAACCTTAATAATCTGACACCCATATCAAACATTAATAATCTGACACCCATATCATACCTTAAGGACCCCTCACCCTCACTAACACCCATATCATACCTTAAGGACCTCTAACCCTCACTAACACCCATATCATAATACCACTACTCTCACACACTAATAACTCACCGCCATTACACCCCTAATCAATATACCTTACCCTCATACACTAACCTTTAGGTACATTAAGATCTTTGGTTAGAAAACTGAGTTGATGAACCTTTTCATTTTGAAGTTTAATAAGGAACGTGGAGTGAACCAGAGCTACCTGGTTAAGAGGGGTATAGTGTGGAAGGGTATTGTGAGGAGGAATTTGAAGGGGTATAAGAGGGTGTGTAGTAAGGAACGAGGGGGATCGTGGTGAGGAAAGAAGAGTAAGGAGGAATGTAGTGAGGAGTGAGGATGGGTTTAGTGAGTAGTGTTTAGGGATATAGTAAGGAATGGTTGAGTTAGGGATTTGGAAGTTTGTGTATAAAAACAGGTCATAGTTTGTCTCGAGTTTAAAATTATTATTTTGCTACTATATAAATCTTGCTGAACTCATAGCTATAAATATAAACATATAATATATATATAATATATATCTTAAATATATTAATAATATTAATAATATATATTATATATATATGTATATACACATTTTAGAATAATTATTTCTCAAAACCTTATTAATTCCTATGTGGGAATCGTCTCTATTTAATATTGGCAGATAGTCGGGAGTTCTTTTATAATATAACTGCGAGAATAGAATATACAGTTAATTTGAATATACTAAGATTGATCATCACATCGTTAATAAAAAATACAATATAAATCAAGGAGCGATTAATCATATAAGAAGTAAATTTTAATAGCAATGATTTGCATGAAAATCTATATCTAGGATACATAGTAATTTACGTGATAACTTTTCAGAAACATTTGAGTCCATTTCGCACCAGAAGTTCGAGTAGAAACTAGAAGTTGTGACGTTCAGCAACGGAGCGATGATGTCACTGCGAAAGAAGTCTCAGGGAACATCGGAGTACTGTTTTTGCTAACTAAATCTCTTAATTTACACTTTATAGTAAGCTATATATAGTAGAAATAATGGCAAACTTATTTATGCTCAGATAAAATGATCTGCAAAATGCAATTTGCAATGGAAAACCTTTCTTTATCTTTCAACAAATCATTGAGTAATAGAGGATTAGTAATCAAGTTATCAGCATCTATAAACTGTAAAAAATAGTCATTTTATATTGAACTGTTATGATTGTAGATTTAATGATTCTATTCATTAATATTGTATTATCAAGCATATATCTAGTTTATAAATGACCATATATTATATTATATCAAACATATATCTAGTTTATAAAAGAACATATATTATATTATATCAAACATATATCTAGTTTATAAAAGAACATATATTATATTATATCAAACATATATTTAGTTTATAAAAGAACATATATTATATTATATCAAACATATATCTAGTTTATAAAAGAACATATATTATATTATATCAAACATATATCTAGTTTATAAAAGAACATATATTATATTATATCAAACATATCTAGTTTATAAAAAAACATTTATTATATTATATCAAACATATATCTAGTTTATAAAATTCCATATATTATGTATTATGATAATTTGATTATTTAGGTATTAACAGGATGAAATAAAACAAAAGAATTAAATCAAAGGAATGTCAAAATTAATCAAAATAATAAATTATATAACATTAATGTATGTTAAATATATATCAAAGCATAATTAATATAATAATTGAATTACTAAATAGGAAAAACCAATACAACTTCTTACCAGTATGAATTTAGCATTAATTCTTCTAGCTGTATTAAGAGCTTCTTCTTTGAGAGCTATCAACTTATTAACACGCTCTGACGTCCAATCGTGTGAAAATCCAGCTTCATCGCTGTAATCTACATAATAATCAACATCGAGGATGGGCAAAAACTAAATAATGGTGTTCATAAAATGATCTCCGTAAAATTTGGAGATCATATTTGTATCAATATTTAACGATTATTAATCATATTGAATACTCTTAGAAAAAGGATATTTAAATAAATAATATTTTAATATATAATACATTATCAAACAATTCTATTTCAATATTTAATTATTAAATTAGTAATTTTATTATTACTGTGAGCATATAAACAAATGTTATCAAATATTTTAATGTGCATAATAATTAATAATATAACTCAATAAAAATTAATATTATTATTATAAATTACAGTTTATGCTATTATGAATATATAAGTAATTAATATAGTCTATTATTTCAAACTAAGATATGCGACTATTAGAACTAACATTTCGTCACATCATCGTGATGGTAATCTATGTTATTGTACAATTGCCTAACATCTTTAACCCAATCAGATACAATTATTCCAGAATCATCAGTGGTGTGATCAATGCGAATCCTAATTGAATATGTATAAGTATTAATAAAACTGTCTTAATGGTATACATGTTAACATAATTAATTCATTAATTAAATTATATATGAATATTATTTTAACTATAATAATTTATTATTTAAAATAGTAATAAAAAATTATATGTTTTTTTTATAATTATTATAATATAATATAAATAATTATGTTGTATAGATACAATAAACATAACCAACCAATATATACATAAAAGTAATTATTGATATATTTAATAGCATATACATCTTCTTTAATATGATACGTTGATACATTTTTATTATTTTTAAAAAATTTGGAAAATTAAAACATATTAAAAAATAATTTCAACCAATAAAGTGAATTAATGATATATATATAAACGAAATTTAAATAAATATATAAAAAAATTAATTATGATATATTGATTTAAGAATTTATAAAAATGTCAGATATGGGATGTTAATAATTAACTATTAATTAACCAATACATATTGATAGTAATTATAAACATTAAATAAAATAAATGATTAATTTTTAATCATAAATTTCATGATCATATTAATTACTTTATAAATTTAGTTTTATTATTATAATACAAATTTATAATAATTAATCATTGACTGTAATAATACATAAACAAACCATAGCATAATCTTACTTTTATCATAATCAAGATTTTCCAAATAATACAAAAAATACGGCAATGAATATGCCTTATTTCTTATCAATATCGTAATCATGATTTCAGGTGAATTACTTTTATCAAAAGTTTCATTATAATTTTCTAAAGAATGTACTCCACATAACATATTAACAATAACATAAAGCACTAAATAAAAATAAAATATTATATATACATTTGATTTAACGAAATACATTTTCACAATTTGAACAAATAAACGGTTATGTGTGAAAAAGCACGAATTTAGAGTTGATGGAAATTTTAATTTTCGGATATAATATAATATTAATGAAAACAGTTATAATAAAATGCGTACAGTTAATACAATTAATTATTATTATTATTATTATTATTTTTATTATTATTATCATTATTGTTATTGTCGTATCCAATTTGGCAAGCTATGCAATTTGGCACACTTCCTGTGATTTTATCTATTTTCATTGTAATACACTTTAAAAAATTATATAAAAATAAATTATAATTCTACAATGATTACAAATAATGTAATTAATCATTATTTATCACAATATATTTTTTTAATTAATATTAAATATTATGATTTAATTATTTTATAATTGGGCGTATTTATAGGCGTGATTAATTTGAAATTCAAATTATTACATGTGTATAATTTTTAAATTGTTATTAATTATATTGTATATTATCATGAGTTTCGATTTAGTCAAAGAAATTTATTATTTTTTATTAAATAATACATTTTCAACTAAGGCTTCACTAAATCAAAAATATAATATCAACAGAATACTGAATAATAAATTATCGAGATCTGATGATAATATATTTAATAAATTAACTTTGTAAATTATTTATCATTTTATACAGATTGTTAATTATATTTAAATATATATACAATGTATGATATTTATTATCATACTTGATATTTAATACCGCCGAGTTAGTTAACTAACTTTTGAATTTAATAGTTTATAATATATATATATTCCTTTGGAAATTTACTATTTAATATTATACTAGTATTATCAAATACATTTAATTCAAAAAATATATAGTATATCATATTAGCAAGACCGAGATCAGTAAAGTAAATACTTATGTCTCCCCAATTAAAAAATAAGTAGATACATTCAGTAATATCGTATATAAAGAATTACTTTATTAAAGTAATTATTATATTATTAAAATTTAACAATTCTATTTATGTATCGCTGGGCGACGCCCAATGGGTGTGTCTATTTTCAACTAACTGACAGTATGAATACTTGAAATTGGAAATTATTTTATTGAGTATTAATGAAAATATTTTAAGTACCACTATCTTATGTTAACCTTTAAAAATTACAAAATTAATTATACGTATATTATTACATTGTCATAAAGCAATTTCATTAACTTTCAAGATTATTTATAATTTATATTGTAGTTTTTGAAAGTTGAAATAACCTCGCAGTCAATGGTATTTGCCAAATTGCATAGCTTGCCAAATTGCACATGACAATACCCTATAAATATTTAAAAATTAACAAAGATATTTATAATATTTATTATTTAAAAACATACATAGATATTATAGTAACTAGATTTAAGAATATATAGAGTAAGTTACAAATGTTAAACACAATTTATATTAATTAATGTTTACACAATTTATTTTAAGTGTTCCATAAATCATTTTATAAAAAAGATAAATAATAATTTCAATTATTAATTATATTAATTATACTTATATATATTTACAATACTATCTATATTTACTTAATTTTTCTAAAATTATGTCATGTTTGTGAAATAATAATTTCCCTATTGAATAAATTAGAACTATTTTGAATATATTTAATTAAATAATTTATATCTCATCTGTTCTTACTTCATTACTCGTAATATATATATATATAATTTAATTCCTTGTGTCTTATATATAACCCAAATAAGGTAATTAATTAATTATATTATTATATAAAATGTAATTGTTACAAAAATATCATATTTGGTACACAAATGCAACAAATAATTTGGTTGTGAGGCATTTAACAATCACGAATTACATTTTTACTATTCTATAAAATCTTTTATATTATTATTGAAATTAAACAAAATTATTATTATTGCTTTATTTGAACGTAAATATCACGAATATCAATAATTAAATAGTCTCGTGCATTTACTCAACAAGTTAAGTTAATATATGTAAAATATCTCAAAGAAATATAACAAAAAATATTTACAATTTAAATTTTCAAATCAATATGTATCCAATAAGACTTTTTTAGTTGGATAGTATGGTAATAATTATACAATCATATCCTTTATAATGATATATTAACTTATTTTACTAATAATAATTATATAAGTATATATAGTGTTTGACATAGTAGTTTGTAAAATATTAAATTAAATATATAATAGTTTTATATTTTTACATTATTTATATATATTTAGTATTCAATATATTGTTAAATATTAAAGCACTGTATATATATATATTTATATTTACTTAGTTACTAAGCATAGTATAATTAACAGTAAAATTAGTGAAAATCACTAATTGATCATGATACTATTTATAGGATATAAATAATTGTCTAAAAATGGCCATAAAGTTTTTTAAACGAGAACAAATTAATGGAATTAATCTTATCTTAACTATAGTCTTATAATATTATCTTAACTACATTATTTATTATAGTAAGGAGTGTTGAGAATTATACACAATGTTTTTGTTATACAAAAGTTACTATCTATTGTATATAAAATGTGAATAAGTTATTATATATTTTGGAAAATTCTATTTATGGAATAAAATACAGGTTGTATTTGTTAAATAATTATTAGGGGAATTTAGCTAGATTAAATTTTAATAGCTTATAATTCAATTTACAATGTATAGTTAAGTATATTTAATTTATTTATTATGTAATACTATCAAAGTATATATCAGTAATATTTTCGATTTACAAATACGATGAAATTATGTGTTTTCATTATTCAATTAAATTTTATTTTTCCTCATAGTTCTTATTTCATAAATGTTTAGTTATAATCATATATTTTCTCTTCTCAATCCTTTATTAAATATAGGAATTTTGTAATATATCCTTTAATTTAATATAAACTTTTTCTTAAATAAATATTAGTTTATATAAGCAATATGTTATCTATATAAATTAGATATTATATCTATAGAAGTTCATGTTAGAATAACTATTTCTATGTATCTACCTACTGAATTACACATAACAAATAACTACTATCCCCACCAAATATCCCCCAAACGACTAATATCCTATGCAATAGCCATCTTCTCTAACCACTTACTACAAACCCCTTCAATATTACTTAATGAACTGATAACCCTTACTTCTTAACATTCTCTAATTACTACTATCTCCTCTTCCTTAACATTTCCTAATAACTACTAGTTCCTCCTTAACATTCCCCAATAACTATTAGTTTCTCCTTAATATTTCCCAATAACTAATAGTTCCTCCTTAACATTTCCCAATAACTAATAGATCCTCCTTAATATCCCTAATAACTACTAGCCTATCTTTCTTAGCATGCTCTCTACAGACATGCGTTAATACCTTATCACAATATTGATTTGTCTTAAATGCATTACCCTGATCATCATAACAAACGGTTCAACCAATTTATACCGGAGTATTTCTATGTGAATGCTATTGATGGGTTATTACCTTCTGGGAGAGACTAATGAGTAGATCAATACAGACTAGATAGCGATCTAAATGTATCTACTAAACATAGGATATACTAGTCATTTATTTATGTATTCTGCGAGGTTTGAAAAAACTCCAACAATTCTACTACCCCACAGAGTGGGTCTAGCTTATACCATCACACTATCATTCTATCATCATTATCACTACTATCCCAACCAGCATCACCGATATCACTATACCACTGTTATCATTACCCCTCTCAGCACCACCATTAATATACCATAACTATAACCAGCAACGCTAGAACCACTATCACCGAAATAACCGCAGCCTCCATCACCATTACCACTGCCGCCACCTAAGCACCACGAGTATAATGAATCTGCTCCGAACTTTCTCCATGATCTTACATCAACATCCATCTATATATGTTTAAAACACAACTTTTGATGAATAAAATTAGAAATTACTCTCCGCAAACTAAACTTAAAGGTGAAATGTGCGTTTAAATCATGTGGTTACAGGTTGTACATCACCCTCACCCACTGCCATCACCGCCACCAATTTCGTGTTATCATCATCACTGCTACCACCAGTAATAGTTTATACTTTTAAATATAATCTGTACTAATAATAGATATAAACACTTATCTACTTTGCTCCTTACCATTTCTTAAACATATTATATATAATTTGATATGTTAATTTTATTGTTAATGTTTCATAATCATATAACACATGTTAATTTCGCTATGTTAACTCCTGTATTTTTCGATTAATGATCAATTTTTATTACATATACTCGCTATACTCACTATATAACTATTGTTATAACTGTATTCATAATATATATTAGTTTTAAAGTTCACTACTTTGTGACATACATGCTTATCACAATTATTTATATATTATATTCATTACAATATTTAAAATATATAGATAGATAACAGAACAAATTTAATATTTTTATAATCTAAATCATTTTTGTAGATAAAACAGATATATACAAAACATATGACTTATATTCTCAAATATTGTATATTTTATACTATTAATATATAGAATATTTATTATGTGTAACATCTCTTGTATTTATCATGTATTCAATGCTATTAAATCAATACTATTGGCTGCATTCACTAATTAGTAAAACGGCATGCACATTTTATTTTTATCATTTATCATATACAATTAATATGTGAGCTTACCTATAAATAATACAGTCGAGAGTTGTGTAATCACTACCTAAGTTAATGAGGTCAAGATAGTCATACGCATCGCAGTCAGGTGTGACAATACTCTAGCTCTGAATGCTTGTAGAATTCTTATTGCTTGCGTCATTGTTGAAATATTACATAATAAATCTATTCATTTTTCGATGTAATATTATCTAACTTAAGATCTACAAAGAATAATATCCTAAGCTATTGGCTAATTTTAAAAGTTATTTTAGATTATATTGAAAAATATCGAAATTTTATTATTTTGAGATTCTATGTTCATCATTTTATATTACTAATAAAATAATTATTTTATATAATATTGTTGATTTATACCAAGAATATTTAAATACAATTATTTTACTAATACAAATTATTAATTTCAATATATTGTATTGAATACAAATTTATGTAAATCATCTATGAAGATTTTGAAGCTAAATATCACACTGAGACATTGACTTTAAATTTAATATATCTTTGATTCAATATACAAATAATAATAGAATAATAATAATATAATTAACTAACTTCCTGTTTACACTATTAAAAAACTAAGTATGATATACAAAATAAATATATATAAAAATGAAATATTGAATAACATATATTAAAAATAAGTATTATTTACAAAGTATATTTAAAAAGATAAACTATTATATTATATTTAATTAAATTATGCAATGTAAAATAATTTATAAAACTGTTGATAACATTTAATGTGTAAATGAAAAGGATTTGAGATATATACAAATTTAAATAGTGATGAATTATTAAAAGAATTTCAACAAATTAACAAATATATTTATTCTAGATTATAAATTAAAAGTATTCAAAAGGATTTTAAAAATAATCTAATAATTTTAAATGAGATATAAAGAAAATATTAGAAATAAATTAGTAGTAGTAGAAATGAAGAAAATATGGTATTGATATTGTAGTTGTGAACATAGAATTTTGATTAATTTCAGCATATTTCATATTTAAAATAATTTGTAATCAGAAAACATGCAAACGAATGGAATTTTTAAATTATAAAAATCTATTGACAAAACTGTATAAAACTATATGTTCATTTTATTTTAATTGATATAGTAATAAAAGATATGAATATAGTTGATTTATCAAATGTTTTGTATAATTTTATAATTTTTAAAAAATCTTAAAAAATATTGTTCACTATTTATTAACTTTTTATTAACTTTTTTATGTAAAATAATTCTTCAATTAAGAAAAGTATACATTCACCCAACAAATACACTTTTCTTCGCAATTTTTCGTTAAGAGAATAATAAAAGATTTTAATTTGAAAAATTAATTATTGTAATATTTGATTTTCTAACTGAAGTCATTCTCTTAACTAACTGAAATAAAAAGCAGCGGAGAATAAAGATATCTTAGATCGACATTACTTACACTACCATACTTAAAATAAAATTACAAATTTAGCTTTATGTGTTCCATATAAATGGAGTCTCTTCCAAAACAAATAATTTATCCAATACCCCAATAACACAGATTTAAACAAAATAAACACTTTATTGATTTACTGCCATTAATAACATTTGTTTTATGTTTTTATATTTTATTATATATCAATTCTATAAAACACATACATTCACACATAACACACACACATATGCACGTATATATATATATATATATATATATATATATATATATATATATATATATATATATATATATATATATATATATGTATGATCATGTATATACGTATATAAATATATATATATAATTGATATTCACACATACAGTAATAGTTATTAGCTTATTAGTAGGTTATTATACTATCCAAATTTTGAACAATCATTGTTATTGTACTTGTTATTGTCTTTATAGTTAACTGTATACATAATTAAGAATTGATTGTGAAAACAAAACATATTGCCAACAATATTCAATAATAGGTACTATGTAATAGATATGGCACTATGTAATAGATATTGAGTACTAGATATTATAATAACTATATTTACTAGATACTTTGTACTAGGCATCAGATACTAGGTACTATATATTAGGTTCTAGTTACTAGTTACTAGGTACTATATATTAGGTTTTAGTTACTAGTTACTAGGTACTATATATTAGGTTCTAGTTACTAGTTACTGGGTACTATATATTAGGTTCTAGTTACTAGTTACTGGGTACTATATATTAGGTTCTAGTTACTAGGTACTAGCTACTATATAATAGGTACTAGGTACTAGGTATTATATATTAGTTACTAGTTCATAGGTATCATATACTAGGTATTAAGTACTAGCTTATAGGTACTAGATATAATTACCCGATAACAGATAGTGATTTTCCTGGTAGATTATTAGGGAATTTAATTTGTTTTAAATCGAATAATATATATATATATATATTGATAAATCGGATGTTTATATGTGAATTAAGTAAACAGAGTAACGAGTACAATATACATTCTTAGAGTACAAAGTACATTGTACAATGTACAGTGTACACTATGCAAAGAGTTGCTATCGATAATGTCCACATGATGTTCAATTCAGATGTAAATTTGCAATTAAATATATCAATATAATATATATACATTATGGTATCTATATATTAATTTGTAAAAATTACATCTTACTTTAAAAACATATTATAATTATATATTAAATAATACCTATAGATCATATTAAATTACAGGTATTATTTAATATATATCAATTTCTATTAAAATATATAACAATATCAATTAATATATAACCATATAAAGCTCTATGTATTGTCTCTGGCATATTTAATGCTCAATATTAATTATATTTCTTTATTTTCTAAACCATATGACTAATTTACATCTATTAATATTTAAACATGTGCAATAATTTGAATATGACACTTGGGAGTAGTGGTCAATCACTAGTCTAGCAGTGGTCAAACAATATTTGTTATGTGACATCTAATACCAATGGGATATTCATCTCAAGTACAAGTTATAGTTAAATAGTATATATAGCATGTAGATGTAGAGGTCATTCCTTGTAGATATCTTAATTTATGTATCATTCCATATAGACATATTTACTATATATTGCATTACTTACAGATATCTAAATTGTAGAGATTATATGACTATGAAGTTTTGTATTGAGATTATAGACAATCCATTGTAGAAATTAAAATGTATATATTATGCAATCAGATATCACTTTTAAAAATAGTAAAAATATATTAATATAATATATTAAATAATATAATATAATATATAAATAATATAATATATAATTAATATAATATAATATATAAATTAATACTGACATCATTATTGAACATTTTATAAAATATTATATAATTTATTTAACAGTTACATATATTTAATTATATTTAATATATCTATAAATATATATAAATTTAATTTAGTAATCACATATAATATATTAAGCCATATATAATTTAGTAACCCCATATAATATATTAAGCCCTATGTAATTAATAACCCCATATAATATATTAATCACTAAGTAATTTAGTAACCCCATATAATATATTAAGCCCTATGCAATTAATAACCCCAAATAATATATTAATCACTAAGTAATTTAGTAACCCCATTTAATATACTAAGCCCTATGCAATTAATAACCCCAAATAATATATTAATCACTAAGTAATTTAGTAACCCCATATAATATATTAAGCACTATGTAATTTAGTAACCTCATATAATATATTAAGCCCTATGTAATTATATGACCTCTATGTAGTCAATTCAATACAACTAGAGAGTAAAGTTAGTTGACAATCTCTATGACTTTGGGACCTTTATAATGGAGAAAGCTGATGAGGAACCGATCAAAGATAGAATGAGAAGAGACAATGTTCAGATGACCTCTTATGCAATAGTATTTGCAGGAATGTTGATGTGTTATATAATAGGTTAATATTAAATCCAATGCCAGCAAATGAACCAATATACTAATTATATAATAATGTTTTAATAATGTTTTAATACAAATAAATTCTATATTTTTGTAATTTTAAATAAAAATTAATAAATTATCAAAATAAAAAATATAATATCCACCTGTTTTATTTTCAAAGTTGATTATATAATTATCTCTCATGCAATATTATTATATAATTTTCACATATTCTACACTCTAAAGAATTAATTATCAGTATATATAATTACCTTACATTTTACGTCATAACATGTAATTGATCACTAGAGTATGTAAACATACATATATTTATTAACACTCTACACTCGAAGCTATCATTTATTAAAATTCGAGATGATGGACTGTTAAATAGTGCATTAAAATAGTGCATCAATTTATCCAATAAAATAGATGTATTTAAAAAATAAATAAATACCCATGAAACCAGATGATGTAACTATTATGCATTTTTATCTCATTATTTTAATAAAATATAAATATAATATAAATGCGAATAAAATATATTTTCTTTTTTATTATATAACATAAAAATTAAAATGGAGTATCTGGTTTCCTAGGTGAAACTATTTACTCTTAAGCGAATCTTTCACGACCCAAGTTACAGCAGTGACCTCAACTGACCACTGATACACACCATTACAACTTATCCACCTAGTAACTCAACCCTATTCCTAAACCTACAACTACGACAAACTACATCCTACATCTTACCCGAATATAATTCAGACTTCGATATATCTCTGGTATAATAAACCCATAAACTCCACTTTACAACTAAAATCCCATGCTTCTGTCACATAACCATTCTCTAACCCTGCTTTAAATAAATTTTACAAGCTAATAATACATCTCCCCGAACTTTGATAAATAACATAAAACCTAATCTACACATACCCATATAATATAAACCCCATCCTAAACCTGCCCATATAACATAAACCTTACCCAGCACCTACCTATATCACATATACCCTACCATACACCTACCCATATAACATAAACCCCATCCTAAACCTGCCTATATAACATAAAACTCACCCTACACCTACTTATATTACATAAACCACACCCTACGCCTACCTATATTATATAAACATAACCCTACACCTACACATATTACATTATTATGTTTATAATGGTTATAACCCCATCCCAAACCTATATATAATAAACTCCATTATCAACCTACCTATAATACATAAACCTCACCCTACACCTACCTATATTACATAAACCCCACCCTACACCTACTTATATTACATAAACCCCACCCTATACCTACATATAGTACACAAACTCCACACTACACCTACCTATATTACATTAACCCTACTCTACACCACTTATATTACATAAACCCCACCCTAAACCTACTTATATTATATAAAGCCCACCCTACACCTACTACTACAGGCTATTGGGACCTATCCCCCACATACGCTGTTGTGACGTGTGCAGCTGTGTTCAGTGTTTGGAGATGTAGGTGTTGTCGGCTGGTGGAACACTCCCTGTGCGTGGAGAGGAGGAGACTGCGAGACAAACGCCCCCCTCTTTGCGACGAGACTGCGGAGTGGCTTAACTTAATCGTCAATAGGTGGTTAGTGTCAGGTGTCAAGTGTCATTGTTAGGGTTGAAATAGGTTTATTTGATCTTCAATAGGTGGTTAGTGTCAAGTGTCATTGTTAGGGTTGAAATAGGTTTACTTGATCTTCAATAGGTGGTTAGTGTCGGGTGTCAAGTGTCATTGTTTGGGTTGAAATAGGTTTACTTAATCTTCAATAGGTGGTTAGTGTCAAGTGTCAGTATTAGGGTTGAAATAGATTTACTTGATCTTCAATAGGTGGTTAGTGTCAGATGTCATGTAACAAGTGATATATGCTTGTTGATAGACCAATTTAATATATCAGATGCCATGTCAATGTGAAAATTGTATATTTATTAAATCTACATGAACATAGTTAGTATGTAAGACATGTGACACCATGTAGTATCAACATATCATTAATAACTGTGATTTATCATTATATCATTATTTTCTAGTCTTTAGAAACATTATTAATAAGTTATGTGTCATGAAAAATCTATGATGTCAGAATTAGATTATTACATATAAAATGTCGTTTCATGTGTCAGATTATGTAAGAAACTTAAAAAATATATTATGTCTGTATGTACTATATATTATATGTCATTATATACTGTATATTATATGTCAATATATACTGTATAATATACAGTGTATATATTATGTCAGTATGTACTGTATATATTATGTAAGTATATACTATATATTATATGTCAATATGTACTGTATATTATATGTCATTATATACTGTATATTATATGTCAATATGTACTGTATATATTATGTCAATATGTACTGTATATATTATGTCAATATATACTGTATATATTATGTCAGTATGTACTATATATTATATATAAGTATATACTGTATATTATATGTCATTATATACTGTATATTATATGTAAATATGTACTGTATATATTATATCAGTATGTACTATATATTATATGTAAGTATATACTATATATTATATGTCAATACTGTATATTATATGTCATTATATACTGTATATTATATTTCAATATGTACTGTATATATTATGTCAGTATGTACTATATATTATATGTAAGTATATACTGTATATTATATGTCAATATGTACTGTATATTATATGTCATTATATACTGTATATTATATGTCATTATATACTGTATATTATATGTCAATATGTACTGTATATATTATGTCAGTATGTACTGTATATATTATGTAAGTAAATACTGTATATATTATGTAAGTAAATACTGTATATTATATGTCAATATGTACTGTATATTATATGTCAATATGTACTGTATATTATATGTCATTATATACTGTATATTATATGTCAACATGTACTGTATATATTATGTCAATATATACTGTACATTATTGTAAGTATATACTTCATATTATGTGAGTATATATCGTATATACTAGTTGGTAATCTAATTACATTTATTATCAAATACTTATACAATATATATTATATGACATATATATGTCATAATCAATATATTTCATTTAGTGTTTAAATATGTATGTATTTCATAAATCAGTTAATAGTGTCTATATAGATACTCAGGAGGTGGATTCTATTTAACAATGGTCTGGCATGATATTGGATGAAATACTATTGTAGTAATACTATAGTGATAGTGATATTGTAATGTCTTTATATGACTATGACTATGACTTTATTAAGACTGTATTAATATATATTATTCATGCCTGTTAATATTTAATAAATTGCCTGAATACATTGTAATGCTATTATTTTGTACACATTATATAATATAAAATGATCACTTAAAATATAAATATTTTGTATTATCTGATTACCTATTGTTTAATTCCTAATTCATGTAACTCATGAAGTGTGATTTAAAAATATACATCAATTGATCACATTCGTGTAAATTACGTTGCAGGTGGGTATTCAGCACAGATGAAATTAACAACACTCTCAAGAATACAATTGATCCTCTGTTACGTGATATCAAACCTGCTTTTTTAGGTTCTATATTTGTATTTACGAGAGCATGGTGTTTGTATATATGTGTGTATATAGATGTGTGTGTGTTTTATGTGTATGTATATGTGTGTCTATTTTTATTTGCTATTTATTTATAAAATAAATACTAATTCAACAATGTATCAGGTGACAATAATTATATTATTACATAGTTATTGTATTTCAGAAAATAATTTGTTTTGTTATTATATTATATAATAATGTTACCAATATTATTAAAGGCTATTATATCTATATTTAAACATTTTATATAATAATTACATCATTTTGGTTACTAGGAATTCCTGGTTATTTAGTTAGATTATATAAATTACAGCATGTAAATATAGACCTTATAAGGTGAAATCAATCTTTCAAAACTTTAAATCTACAAGTTCATTTTATATTTTGCATTGCAACTTTATTACGTAACCCGTAATTTATAATGTTTATAATGTTACATTATTATTATATTACTCTGTCAACAGATACTCTGTTTACCTATACTCTTATTTACTCCTGTCCTAATCCATGACACATTGCCATAATCTAACAATTAACTTTTATTCCGGAATAACAATACAACACCACCTATCAAAATATAAACATATATTTAAAGATAACCTTCTATCCATTGTAACATAGCTTTCTAAAACGCTGTTTCTATACTAGGCCATTGACCTAAACCTATACCCCAAATCATTAACACTGACTCTAGACTTCCACTCATTAACTATCCTTGACCACTTGACCACATCACTTTGAACTATAGAGATTATTCAAATAAAGAAAAAAACCTTGAATATGTTTTAACATTATAATGGTTGCTCTTATATTAAAAAATGTAAAAATAATAATCTAGTATGTATTTAAACAGTTATTATAGAAATATAGCAAATATTATAACCCATATTTTGATAATGTAAATCAGAAATTTAATTGATCTTAATTATATCATAAAAAATTAAATTTAACAAATATATTTATGTTAATTTAGTCGAAAAAATTATAATTCTTTTAGTAACTTATTGTAAGTGGTAATTCTATGATTTTGTATCATATATAATTATAATTCTCAATATTTAATCAAGTGATATCTCTAATATCTATTTCATTTATTCCAATTAGTTTTCCCACTATTGGTACAATATGATGTTCCGACATCACCAATTGACAGTCCTATCGTAACTCGATTCCCTTTGCAGATAGCATAGAACTGACAACTTTCTCGCTTGGCAGTCAGACTCCCTTCGTACGTAACATCCTATCCTATGAATACGCGAGTCCCTCACCGTCAAACCTCTCTCATCAAAGGAGATTGGTGAAAGCCTCGGCCAACGCTCCGGCACGTCAGTACAACCTACGATTGTAATTGATTTATAACTAACGACATCGATATTAAATGTCAAGGCATAACTATTATTGTGGCTATTTAATTAACTGGTTTAAATACACGACATATCAATTTAATATCTGATTATAAATCGTTGCTATTCAATACCCATGTATTTCAGATATTACGACTATTAAATAACTTGTGCTATAAATATCCAGTTATTATGAAATTAATAGGCATATAATTAAATTTAATATTAAATAATTATGACTAATTCGCAGCATGGATATTTAATACTAGGGTAAGTAATGTCACAATATACAATTTCTAGTATCTTATCATGACATGATTATTTAATTCCCGGGTATTACAGATACAATACTTTAAATAAGTAAATTATTTGACACATTCTCAACTTAAGTTTCAAGTTTAAAGTTTCTATTTTCACGTAAATTTTCTTATTCAGATTTAATGAAATCACAGAAATATGATGTCATCATTGTAACTGATACTGTCTTGTGTTGCGATGAATTCAAAATGGAGTTTGTTGCACGATTAGGAGGAAAGTGGTATGTACTCTCTATTTAATTTATTACACCCATATCTACCCTTGTTACATACATTAATTCTATCCAAATCTACTCTATCAATCGATACAGTATAATAGGGTTACTTTTTATTTAATTACTTTGAATATAATTACATTTGACAGTTTTTATACTATTTATTAAGATTGTTTACTATTTGAACTATAATATATATATACATATATATGTTTATAAATATATATATATATTATGATTTATATTCTTAAATGTAACCTATGTAAATTATAATATTTTTTCTGAATTATGGAATTATGCAATATACAATTATATAATATATACCAAAGTTTATAATGATTCACAAAATTTTAAGTTTATTTTGAAATTAATATTTGTAATGTACATAGTGCTGAGTAACTTTATACTTATGTTTCTATAGGTTGGGAAAGAACATTTCAATTGCAATCGAGAAATTAAACATTTCCGGAAAATTACAAATTTCTATTAATTTTGACAAAGATAAGAGCTTTCCTCACATCAACAAAATCTCGATTTCATTTCTTGAGAAGTTAGTTTTATATTAAAGGCTAATCTAAGGGTGTCACGCTGCGATATTAATTAAATTGCATGTAAGAGCCATATGCTTAGTGTTATAATAAATATAATAAAGCATATGTGATATTTAATAAGGTATCATGAAATAATTATAAAATTAAATTTTTAAGGTTAAAAATTAAATATTTCATAATAATTAGTAATAAATATTCTACTCTCTACTTACTTGAACTTTTAATGAAATAGGCCTGAGGTTTGGTTCTCTGTGCAAATGGTAAAATCTCTACAAATGATGGAGATTCCATTACTGAAGAATTGGATTCACTCGTTGGTCATGGATGGATTAACTCAAGTTATTATGTATTATTATACCTACAACACAGTTTTAAATTACTCCATTTGTTCAATGACTATTTATTCATATACAATTAATAATATTACTTAAATTATTTAATATATATATAGATATATATTAATATTGATTATATTTTATTACTTTTTTGGTTAAATCTTATTATATTTTATTTTATATAATTAATATAGTATATGTATTATTATAAAATTTCTCTCATAATTTATATTAAAACTAGAAAATATCTTAAAAAAACTCTCAGAATTTATAATTTTCACTTATTCAGGCTTTAGTAGATCCTGGTAAGATAGATTTCAAGTTAAACAATAAAGATAAACCTCCAAAATCATCTGTTTCATCAAATGGTTTGTAAATAGAGATACTTCAACTATATTGTTATGTATGTATATGTTGATAACCCAATAATCAGTGCATAGCTCTATATTACTATAATTAATCTTATAAAACAAAGTCATTGTATATAGTTATTTTGTTACATTGTTATATAGAAAATCAATATTTGTATTGATATTTTATTATGGATCCATATAATTGTAATAAGTACATTAGAATATACTTGTACGTAGATATTTTATAGAAATTAATTATTAGTAAATAACTTTTATTATATGATTTTTAACCTCGATTAATTAACTAATGTTATTTTAAACTGTTATTTATTATTATTTATTAACAAATTGAATTATAATGGTTTACCCTATTTTTAAATCATTTTCAATCCATTTTCGAATAACAGCGTGTTATGTAATCCATGTAACGATCGGCGAACAAGATCCAAAGTCCAGCAGTTAGTGCACATTACATAATGCACGTTATATAATAGATTAGCTATTGTTAATTAGAAGGACTAGAAAAGTTTACACATTTATTACAACCAACTATTGTGAACATAAAATGATTTCTTATTGATTGTAGGAGAGAGAAATGTTCACTATGATAATGGTAATTACTAATTACAAAGGAGCTCTCAATCAATTGCACCAATTAATCATTGTGTTGTCAAACTGATTCACAATGAGTGTTGTATTATGAATCTGTTATTAATATAAGCAATAATAACAAACCTGCCTAGGAGCTGATTACTTTGAAAGCACATAATTTAACCTCCTAATGTTATTACTTACTCTAACTCCTTTAAGTTATGCTTGACTTTAAATAAATCTTAAGATATATTGTAAATCAAGCATTACTATAACCACTTATTTGTACATTATATTATTTGCAATTTAATTAACAGTCTTCTTAATTTAGTGAATAACAAAATGAAATAATGACCACTATCTCTAATGCATTTATTATCATTCTATATTATTTATCCCTTTCACAAGTTCAACTACTACTTTACACTACTGACCATTACCTTCACTTCACTAACCACTCCTTTACACTATTGACCATTATATTAACTTCACTGACCAATTCCTTACCCTACTGACCATTGCCTTCACTTCACTGACAACTTCTTTATTCTACTGACCACTCCTTCCCTCTACTGACCACTCCTTTACCATACTGACCTTTACCCTCACTTCACTGACCACTCATTCCCTCTACTTACCACTCCTTTACCATAATGGCTATTACCTTTAATTCACTAACCACTCATTGACCCTACTGACCACTCCTTCACTCTACTGACCACTCCTTTACCATAATGACCATTACCCTCACTTCACTGACTATTCCTTTACCCTACCGACCACTCATTCACTCTACTGACCACTCCTTTACCATACTGACCTTTACCCTCACTTCACTGACCACTCATCCCCTCTACTTACCACTCCTTTACCATAATGGCTATTACCTTTAATTCACTAACCACTCCTTTACCCTACTGACCACTCCTTCACTCTACTTACCACTCCTTTACTATAATGACCATTACCCTCACTTCACTGACCACTCCTTTACCCTACCGACCACTCATTCACTCTACTGACCACTCCTTTACCATACTGACCATTACCCTCATTTGCTGACCATTCAAATCAATATCACACCTCATTAATTGTGTTTAGATATCATTGGGTCAAATTGGATATACATTTCAGTCACTATTATATAATTTATTAACATATTATCTCTTACACCATACCACCAACAATATTTAAAATTTTTACTACTTCATCTTTCCTGATATCATACTCATTTCATGTTTTCCGATAAACCTTTAACCTCTGTTAACATTATATCCAGTAGCACATCTCATCACCCATTAAATCTATTTATATCTATTTCTCCTCCTTATACGCTTCACTTACACTACCTTCCTAACTACCTATCTCACTCTACCCATCATCTCACTCTATCACGCTACCATCCTAACTATCTCTCCCCTCCCCTCATCACCTTTCCCTATATCACTAACTATGTTCATTTCACACCGTCATTTCCCTCACCTCCCTATTTTCAAAACTCTCTCAATTCCTTTTCTCACCTCGCTCTTCTCAAACTACACTAAATTCCTTTTCCTCATCTCTTTCAGTATTCATAGATGATGTGCGGTATTGTACTATGGCCCTCGGGGATCAAAAGGTTCACGCCCCTCAAACTCAAGGTCACACAGCATGGTCTTATACATCGTCGTTTCTCGTTTACAATCTCAACGAAGATAAGGTTTACAACTACCAAGGATTATTTTATTAATATTTAATATTTGGAAACTCATCTATATTTTATCTAATAATTAATTAAATTTACAAATGATTATAAAATATAATACATTTATAATTAATTATAGATTTATAAACTAATTAAATTCCCATTTAAAATCCATTTCTTGTCCTATAATTTATTTAATCTATTGTATTTTATATATTACGTGGAAATCCTTCATCTCACACCAGTAAATTTAATGAAGTGAAACTTATTTATGTCAATAAATAGTTTTAGCAGGTACTCTTTACTTTAGATATTCTAGTTTTAAATGTCTGTAAATTCACAACTAATATTGATTATTGTAATACTAATTTTATAGTTCGTCCAGAAAGAAACTGACCCACTACTTGGTAGGCAACAATTGAACCATTATGTCACCGATTCAATATCTATTGTTATCTAAATTCCTATCATCTATTTGTGGTCTAGATATAAATTTAATTTTATAGTTGACGATTCGCTGCAAAAGTAAGATTCTACTCAGCACTTACACTTTGGCAACATTTGAAATAGTTCTAAAGGACCATCCTTTCAAATACAATCCATGGTTAGTCGTTTACGTGATAGAAGTCTACTTAAAGGCTTGCAAAATATAGCTTTATAGCTTGCGGCATTGTCTTAATATGTTTTAACAATTTTTCAAGTGTTAAACTACATCTCGAAGAAAAGATTCGTAAGCATAAAGGAGGAGGAACTATGAAACTCTCTGTTTCACTTGAAATTGTTGAAATTGCACAAATCGAAGAATTTCTGGAATCACCGATGTCTCTTTTAAAAGAAGAGTGTTATTATCAAATTATTCATATACATTTTAAAACTAGTGATTGGTGGATTGCAAAAACTATTACATTGATCTTTTCTAAATTTACTTATATACTAAAATTTAAATTATGTATTTTGAAAAATCTAGAAATAACTGAATTATAAATAAAGTGGATTTTGAACAGTCTATTATTTCTAAGAGGCAAATGATTTATCATAAAAATATAGTTAATGAATTATATTATTAAGTTCTGTTAATATGCAGTTCCTGTTATCTAAGTAATCATTTCGTCCCTTTAGTATCCGGAGTTGTGTATGTTAATATACATTCTGCCAATAATCTCCTCGGCCTCAATAGGAATGGTCAATCTGACCCTTATTGCATCCTCTATTGTTCAGGCAAAAAGGTTTGTTTATCTTACTGGTCTTAATCTGATATTATTATTAGCATTTATTATTTATTTTATACATGATTATTCATCTATGAATATATTTATTTTCATGTTTTTAAATAAATGTATAAAACTTAAAACTTAAAACTCATTACATATTATGCAATAAGGAATAATTTGTATTCAAGAATAACAATTTATTTCATATTCTATAATGATGTTCATAATCTATCTTTTAGATGATGACAACTCATTACGTTTGTGAAAATAAAAATCCAACTTGGGACACTTCCATAGAATTCATAGTTTCAGATTACAAAGAGGTTTTATATCCTTAAGGGGAGACCACAGCGATAGGGTTAAACATGGTAAGGAATAGGGAAATATGTGTCTATATAAAATGTAATAACGTACTCAATACTTGGAAAGTTGCCAATATTTTTTGACCTGCTTATTGGCAATATAAAGACAATATAGTTAGATTACTATTAGTTAGCAATTCATTATAAATGTGTATGACTATGAATTATTGTATTAAAAAAAATAAGTTTATGTGAATAAATAAATATTTTACTAAATAATTATTATGTTATATATAAATATATATAATATCTTTATAAATACATACACATTAATGAATTACCTACTATATTGAATGAGTTATTGTAAATATAAAATCAATAAACAAGTGAAAATAGTTATTCAGAGAAAACCGGTTTCAAAGTTTATGCAATTTTATTATAATTTATAAATTTATTATGCATAGTAAAAAAATAGTATTGTTTGCCATATGTTTATTATTATTGAATATATAAATATTCAATGTGATATATACATATATACTAAACATACACATATATATATAAATATATATATATATATATATATATATATATATATATGTATATATATATAAATTTTTCACTAATTTAATATTTTGAAAAAACTTATAAACTTCCAATATATTCAATTTATATTGCGTTTTTCAATCTGAAATTTCACAACAGTATTAATAACATATAAATTAATCTAAATAGTAAATAAAAATAAATTAATTAATATTTGATCGCTGAGGTCCCCCCTTAACTACATCTTTCTACATCTATGCTCTTTTTCTTACTTAAAACCATCTAAGCTATCTATCACTATATCTTAATTTCATCTTAAAATATGAATATTCTCTAATATCTATTTACCCGCATACTCTACACCTTCATACACATTACCTAGACTAACTCATTAAAACCCTACCAACAATGATTACATCTCTCCTGAATCATAACCTCAACTTTATAAATCTAAATGAAAACTCTACACTTACCTCTTACATATTGCCAATAATTCATATAACACTTTTGACTTTAGGCTATGTTGACTTTTATTGTTTATGATTGGGATGGAGAACAAACGGATAATTTCCTTGGTTCCGCATACTTTGCCTTCTCCAAAGTTTCTTACAAATCTTTTAATTTACTATAAACAATAAAATAACAAAATCTTTATAAAGAGAAGAAATTGAATTACGTATTCATATAATAAAAATGAATAATTATGAATCTTTTAAGGATGAATTTGTGGTAAATCGGAGAAGTTTAACGCTACATTACGATATTATTAATGAAGAGAGAGATTCAAGTAAATTAGGAACAATAACAATAACTGTAGCATTTAGACCCGTAGCTTGTGTAAAGTCAAAAGGTTTGCATTTATTTATTTTAAATTTCAATGTTGATTAATCACCTTTATGCTACTCCCTTTACATCCCCATCTCATTATCCCTCCCATGATATTTCTTCCATGTTGTTTTCTTACCAGAAGTAAACAGAATTTATAAATTTATTTTTCAAATTTTATATTTTCTAATTTGTTTTCAGATATTTGTATGAAAAAACGAAAAAGTATTTGTCAGACGATGGTATGGGTTCTTGTTGTATATTATTGAATTTACATTATTATCAATACATAATATAATAAGTGAGAACTTATATATTTAATTTGGATTTATTAATAATTACTAATTAGTCAAAATATTTTTAACATTTTTGAATTAAAATGCGACAACAATTTTAAAATTAAGTTTTCGAGATTAGGAAATCTACTTATGTATAACTGAATTCAGCTACGTGTAATTGTATATATATATATATATATATATATATATATATAGACCTATATTAATTATATAATATGCCTAAAGAAACATGGGACATCATTTGGTTTCAGAGATCACATCAATACATCCTATCGGGACTTGAGTTTTGGTCAGCTTCTAAAGTATTTCTTTCGAAAGTAATTTATTAATATTATCAACGATTAAATATGAATCTACTATAGTTAACACTTTTATCTAATCCTCAGGCAGGGACCTCTTAGAAGTAAACGTTTGCCAAGCGAAGAACCTAATGGCAATGGATAGTAACGGTTATACGCTGATAATAAACTTTCTTAATGAATATCAATATTCATAGTGAATACACATTTATCCTATTCTATTTATCGACGAGTTTATATTACGACGCTTATAGCTGATATCTTAACAGGTTTCAGTGATCCATTCCTCGTTATCAGTATAAACAAGGAGCGAAAGTTCACCACCTCTGTCCGTAAGAAAACATTGAATCCTCGCTGGGATGAATGGGTGACATTACAGTTGCCCGAGGCCGATGACAAAATAGATATTGTTAGAGTATGTTTGGAACCGATACCATCCCTTCTTAATGATCTATGTATTGTATAGTATGTATATAGATATAAACTATATGATTTTATATTCAGAGTTTATGGGATAAAGATAAATTTTTCCAAAAAGATTTCCTCGGCTCTCTGGAATTTTCTGTGAAGGAAATTCAATATTTTAGTCAGAAAACTGATGTTGGATATTTTATTAGTATAAGCAATATTCCTATAATATTTAATTATTGATAATGTCGTATTAGTAAACTATGATTATAATTAATTGTTTTTATTGTAAATATACTTTATTAATTACCTTATTAATTATAAAATTCTCTAAAGCAAAATGGATGGTTTAAATTAAATAAAGCAAAATCTGGCCACGTTCAAATCAAATTTAAGATTCTTTCTGACCAGGTTCGCATATATTAGACAGAATGTTAATTACAATATTTCTATCTCATCTGTTAAACAGTCTCCTCTAGAAGAAAGCCAAGAGATGTGTGAAATATCTCCCACGAAATCACTGAAATTCGACTCCAGTATTGAAATTCCTGAAGAGAATTTAGTTCTTACATCTTTAGCTGCAAGTGATTCGACCATTGCAAAGACTTCATTGGATTACTCCAAAATCGCAGAATCAGTAAATATTGAAGATACGATGATGGTAACAGAGAAAAATAATAAAGATAGGAATTTAGAAAAACAGGATCTTCTCGATAATAACTGCAAACAGAAAAGTTCACGAAATTCCCAAAAGAAGGCTATTAGAAGTGCGTCAATACATTCAGAATCTTCAATTACTCGTCAGCTCTACAGTACACCTACCAATAGAATGTTTGTTATTTTAGTTGTTCAGAATGTATTTACTATTATATACTTTATTTATTTAAAATAAATTTTTTCAGCTTATTGAATCAAAAAGAGAATCTGAATTTGACTTTAGGTTAGTAAATAAATCTGTTTAATATCGCATAATTAATTTCAGAAATATACAGATGGTGATAATAATTCAATGAGTTATTTCTATGGAATCCATGGAAGAATCGGTAAAATTACTGGAATTACAAATAATTCAAATTATTACTGTAAACTAAAAATTGACAGGTTTATAATTTAATCAAAGATAGATTAATACATATAAAGATACACAATATAATTTGAACAGCAATCAAAGTGAAATTAAAAAGAGATGTAAAAATCAAATAAAAACAATTATCAAATCTAAAATCTGTACAAATGCTAGAAATGATTTTGACATGGATTTCGAAGTTAGTATGAAATGACCCGTCAACAATATACACGGCTTAATTCAAAACATTGTCCTCATCTAGATAGATTGTTCAGGTTACAGCGTTCCTTTAAACTCTATTCTCATCATTGATTTGAGGACATCTTGCCATGAATTGATTGTGATCCGAAGCTTTCCCCTCGAACAGTTATTCTCAGGTATGAAATGAACTCTACTTTATCATAACTAATTATTCTCCTGTATGAATGCTACTGTAACTAACTGCATCACTATATTTCCCATTTGTTAAATATAATATCTAGGTAACCGCTTGGTAACAAAAACACTTGACCTCGGAGGAAATATTGAACTAGAAGTTAACGTTGCATACAGTGGCATTATGGAAAGAGATTTTAGCTGCAAGGACAATAAGCAGTTCTTCAAACAGTTTCGAAGTCGACTCAGCATGAATAAAAAGCAAGTTAAGAATTAAGAGTCAACAACAAAGTAATATACTACCACAACCAATTATTTGTTTTTTTTATAATTATTTATATTATATCATTGTTATATTTTTTATATATAACTAAATGTTAAATTTATTATACATTTATTAATAGAATTGTTATTAATATTGTAAAAAATAAAATGCTCAATACATTGATAGTTTTCAATAATACTACGAGTATTTCTCCTGTACAATATCCAATAATTGAAAGCTCCTTGCAACGGTGATTCGATTGTTTCTATTTTTCATAGGCTTCGTTCCTCGCTCTTGTTTTCTTCAGGTGGTTAAAGTTTTTCACACTAGCGTACACGTAACCAACACTGGAAATAACTCCAATAACGCCAAATACTCCAAGATATATTTTCTCCTGGAAAATAGATTTGTTAAATATAATATTAAAGTATAGCTATAAACAATGTTAAAATGTGAATTTACTCTATTAATTAATTTCTAATAATATAATATTTAGGGATTAATGATTGTCAAGTGTTATTGAAATTCTATATACATATATATATATATATATATATATATATTTATATAATTAAATTAAGAGGTACATTTATATATATAGATCAGTTTTACAATAATATTTACAATGTTATTTTACATTATTACTAGTTGTTTTGATCAAAATCTAATTAAATATTTTCATCCAATTATCAAACATCATTTTTATTTGTATTTAGATTTCATAAATTATATTTTTGTTGTAAATTTATTAATTACATACATAAAATCATCTTATTTAGTTTCATCATAATTTATTTTATAGATAAATATTCATAAAAGTTAAAAGTTAGGATAAAAACTGTCAAATGTATCAATGGAAATATCAAAGGGCATATCTATTTTTAGATCGTGACATTCATTCCTCATGAAACTTTATTTAAAAATATAATACAAGTTAATTTGACAATGTTTTGAAATTAATTAAAGGAACATTATTGATAAATTATGAAAGAACCATTTGTAAGACTTTAATTATTTATGCATACAATATATATAAAATAAAATATAATTAATAGTTTTGTTTTTATTATTTTTTTGAAATTTTGTTTTAAATTCATTTATTATAGAAAATCAAATTAAAAATTATAAATTTTGAAAAAAATAATATTAATCTTGAATATTATTTTAATAATTTCTATGTACATAAACTATTGTTGTATATAGATTACTAGATACTATAGACCCGGCGATGCCCGGTATTCAATGTAATATGTTATGTAATTTTAATACATATATATTATATATTAAGCTTACTAATAAACAAATACACAAATCTAGCTCTCTGTGACCTGGTATGGCCGGTAATCAATGTTATTTTAGAGGTAGTTTATGAATTATAAAAATCTTACTCTCGTCGAACTGATGATACTCGGTACTCGATGTAATTTGTTGAGTTAGTTTGGATATATTTCTCTATAAACTAAATTCAAAACCAAACATGAAACCAAACACAATACTAAAACCAATCCTAACCCTAAACCAAACTCAAAACCAAACCCATACCCGAAACCAAATATAAATATAAATTTAAAAAAAATTTCATATAAATTATATATATATTCATACTTATTTTAATCTAAAAATAAATATTACCATATATCTATTATTATTAAACATTATTTAATAATATTCTAAAGATAATTTTATTATTTTATTAATATATTAGACATATTTGAGACATGAATAATTATTCATATAAAAGCAATTTTATTTAAGATTTTATTTTCTTAACTAATTTATAAATCATTTTAAATGAGGCATTTTATCATGACTAACTTGTTATTTATCTAAATATATACAATATGTAATAATATATTATTAGTAATATTATAATTTAGTCACTTAGATCATGTTTGCGATTGTGAAATCTAAAAAGTTTTATCAACATATGTTAAAATCTGCTATAATTCTACAAATTATGTTTAAAATGTTAAATAGTTAGTTTATACTTAATAGTTAGTTTATACTAAATACTTAGTTTTTAAAGTATATATATAGTTTTTAAATATATATTCGATATGTTTATTTATTATTAAAATTAAATTTGGAAAAACTAAGATTATTTTATTGAAGTGAAATAGAAAATGTAGTTTAATAGAAAATCTCATGGGTTATATTTTTTAGCTAAATCATACGATTTTGGATTATACCTCGACTTAGATTTCACCAGTGCAACTAATAATATCCTATGTAATATATACAAATTTTGTATATCACTTAGTGATTCATTAATATTTATAATTATTATATTAAAATATAATTATATATATATATTATTATATAGATAATGCATTAGATATATTCTTATCTAGATATATTATTCAAATTATAATAAATTAAATAACGGTAATGTGGTTAAGTATGTTATAAATAAATATAATATAAGTGAAATATTACTTTAAAAGAAATGCTCTTTTGACCAGGTATTCTTCTATATGCTATCGTTGCATTTTGTGTCGAAATATAATTTATTAAATGAATATTTCTATAAGCTCTACATAGAGCTATTGACATATTATAATATTAATATTATAAATAACAATATACTTTAAGTTATCAAAATATCCTTATCTAGAATATAAAACAGAAAAATAAGTTTAAAAATATTTTGTCATTGATATTATTAAATATAAATATAAATGATTACCTTTGAACCCCATTCACAATTTTAAAACTACAATTTTTTAAAGTATAGATTTAGCATATTACAGCCACGTGAATATGTGGAACCATTAAGAAACCATATTAAGTACTAATTAGCCTTATTATAAGAATTAATTTACAATGTTTTGTTTAGATGCGTTAGGCCTCGAAATATGATTAGTTCATATCGGTAAGTTAAGTTCTATAAATTTGGATTAAATTCCAAATGGTTCGTATCAATACGATTTGTAAAATAGTGAGATATGCAGAATAATTAATATTCACATATATAAATTAATAAATTTGTTAATAATTAATTAATTTAATGACTATGATTAAGTATTATTTATTAATTAGTACATATAAGTTAAAAGTAAAATAATAATAATTTATTAACTATAATATTTATTCATTTGGTGTTAAGAAGAACTTTTTCGGCGTACACTGTACGGCCTACACTGTACAATTTACACAGTACAGTGTACGTCGTACACTGTACGACGTACAGTGTACGTTCATCAATTTATGCTCTTAGAGTTTTTCCGAAAAAAGAAATTTATAGCTCGTATACATATTTCCATATTTTATTATTCTATGTTTCTAATAATTCAATGTTAACCCTTTTTTATATATAAATATAATCTTATAATAAACATACAGAATACTATTAAAATAATATAAATTATAATTAAAAAATATAATGATTAAATTGTTGAATTACCATCTATTATTAATGTTATCATTGTTTAATAATATGTTTAATAATATGATTATCAAAAATAATCTGAATGTTCATAATTAGGTCGATTATCATGTATATTGACATACTTTGTATATATTATCATGCTTTAAATTAATAAACATAAATTAAGACAAATATACACCAATCACTAAATTGGATACATAAATTTGAAATTCACAATGTATATATGTTGTATCAGAAAGTATTTATTGACTGCTAATAATAATAATCTAACATATATTACTTATTTTTATCTTTTATAATAATAATATAAAATAACATATTTTGTATATATGTGTGTGTGTGTGTATGTGATATTTAAAATAAAAAATCTTGCATTATATTTATCACCCTTATACGGGCAATGACTAATATTATATATAGTAGATACATAACCGATAGGCGAATAATGGAATGCATATTACCATGTAGTTTAATATTTAACATATTATAATATGTTAAATATAATATAATGTTAAATAAAATAAGTATCACATATATAATATATATAGTATATAATATTTAATATATATACTAAAATATTCAGATATTAAATTGTTGTTATAGTAATACTTTTATTCATAAATAATATTAAATAATTTGTAGATTAATTTTATTAGATTAATATCGTCACAAATATAACAATTTCGTTATCATAGTTAATTTCTAAACTATTTATAGGATCAAGAACATCATCTACAAATGAATTGAGATACTAATTTGATTCAATTTTTGTTTACTTAATACAACTTAATACTAATTCAATTAATTACTGGGATATTTTATATAAATATTGAGAAAATAGAAATGGACTATATATTAATATTTAATAGACAATTAATATCTATTAAATATATGATTATAAAAAAGGGTTTAATTTAAAATTATATATAAAATGTTATTTATTATAATTCTAATTACAAATATAGAAACAATAATAATGTTGATAGAAATAGGAAATGGTGTTTTTCAGATTCGTTTAATAATTGTTTAATAATCAAGAACAAAATTGATTCTTCATTCATTGAAATATTATTATGGATGGAAAAGTAATTAGGTATAATACTTTGGATAAGATTATATGAGTAAGCTAAATGTATAATAATAAGTGCTCATATCATAATGTTCAAGAATTATTACCTAAAAGAGTTTAATTTCTGCGTAAAAATTCTAAGTAGAAAACGTATACAATTTTACAAAATTTGTAATTTAATTTTTCTAAAATCAGAATCAGCATTTCATGTTATATTGATGCAGATAATTATTATATATTATAATAATAATACCCTGTTTCGAATTAACTAATATTATTATGGTTCTTATTATAATTATATTGGGCATGAGATATCACCCCATTGTTAATTTTAATATTTCATATATAAGGAATTTCAAGTTTTATAGTAGTTTTATAAAGGATTCTTTAATCGATACATGTATATACACATACACTGGGTTTAATATAATCCCTTTAAGGGCTACATTTAAATTTGTTCTAACCAGGTGGGTAAATAAGTAGACTAGTTGTAATATAACTAATATTATATTGTATGTAATATGGCATTACAATTTATATATGTATTTTGAATCATAATGCAATATGTAATATATACATATAATGTTTTCAATAACCTTGTAATTTCCATTACTCTATATTAATTTTCTGATTCTCATTTTCTCGTTAGTATACTTTCTAATGAATATTAATTAGATAATCAAAAACTTAATTTATTTTTATATTTTTCTTTGCAAAAGTTTCTTATGTGATATTGTCTTTTTAATAACTTAATTTGATTCATAATATGGTTTTATTTGTAAATATAAAATTAATTATTATTGTCACTTATGGTAAGCATGATGTAAATTATTATTATTATAAACCGTGCTTATCAAATTATATTATAAATGATTAATAATTCTATAAAAAAGTAAGTTGCTCTAAATCTAATTATAGATCTCTCTTAAATAAAATGTTGTAATATATTAAATTTTGATTAATAAATAGTTCATTATATATAATCATATAGTTATATTTCGTATCAGAAATTATATTCTTACATAATTTTGATCTATTTTATAAATTTTATTTATTGAATTTTATATAAATTAAAAGTTAATATCAGTTTCAATATCAAAATATTTTTTACATAAAAATCATTAATTTATGAATATTAATAATACATTGGTAAATGGTTATTTTACGTGTATCTCAAATGTTTTATAATAATATTATTATAAACTTGATAAATTTAACTTAATATATAGAAATATCACAATAATTGTATTTAATATAGCCGACTATAAATAAATACACATAAATTATTTCGTTATATATTTACATCATTAATTAATACCGATTACAGCGTATGTTAATTATTTACATTTAATTATTCTGGTATATATTATACTGTATTAATTTGTATATTGAATTAAGTATAATAAGATTATAAATAATACATACAATAATTCGAATAAATTGGACTAGATCAGTAGTGTTAATTACTTATAAGTTGATATTTTATTTTACGCATTATTGATGGAGTTTATTATGGTTTATTATGGTTTATCATATGATTTTATATTCTATATAAATATTATTAGATATTAGTGATTAGAACATAAGTTTATAAATTAATATAACTACACATCAAGACATATAGTATGTAATATTCATAATACTAGTTTTAACCGGAAAACTCACTATTCTTATAGACACCAATTAATTTGTTTAGCATATTATAACCCAATTGTTTAATCAATTATTATGTCAACAATCTGTTTAGAATATATCACATGTGTTGTATTTATATCATATAATATAAAAATAATGATATTGCAAGTTAATACAAATTCTCATCAGCTATATTAGGAGATTATTAAAATTTCAGAAATAATATGAGATAAAATATTAGAACAATAAAAATTGAACATTCTCAAATAAATGATTTCTATGCAACTCGGATATTTATGAATTAAAACGATGTTGATAAGAGTATTGATTATAGTAAATATCTTCAATAACTTATAAATGTTGGTAGTATTGAACGTTATATATTCGTAGTATCAATTAATAGAAGTACTGACGCTAATTACCTTCTGCAATACAGAGTACTGTAACATAGTATCGTAAATATTTAAAACTAATGATAATTTATATAACAGCGGATAGAAATATTCATAAAATAAAATATTGATTTATGTGGCTTTTATGATTTGTGATTTGTGTATTATGCTAATGTGGATTATCGCACGACTTATGTAATTTAAATCACGGTAATTACAAGTTTGAACTAGAGTGCGATATTAACTAATAAAACAAATGTACTAATTTATAGTAATTGGTATTATTATCCAATACAACTTTCAACTATACATTATATTATATTACTTTTTATAGTATTCTGATTATTTGAAATTAAAAATAAGTTTACAATAATTTTAATAAAAAGTGTATTTTAACAATCATTATATAACAATACAAACTTAAATTACCTGCATTTTTGTATGTTCAATATTTAACCTTATAGTTATATAATTATACTATATATAATCTTAATAATAAGAATTGTAATGTGTATAGATAATCGATAATAACATTTATACATATATCAATAATGATCTCCAATAATATTTTTATACAAATTTACTTATATATAAGTTAATATACTAAAGTAGTTTTAACAGTCTACAGTTTAACCTAACTTTATGTACGCACATTATAGTATCTTCATGCAGGGGTATTATTATCAGGCAACCATGTTGCATAACACTGGGAGGAATAAACCAAGGAATACATCCAGGTTTTATTATCATATATTTAAAGTGAAAATTGATTTTTTATCATGATTATTTTTTGCTTCAAATAATTATATACGATTATATAATAGTAACTTCATTTGGCTTCATACTTCATATATATATATATATATATATATATATATATATATATATATATATAATATATCTATATACATATGATATATAAAAAACTTAGTTTAATAATAATAATTAGATTTTCAATTCGTATGTGTTATGTTTTATTTTACTATAATATTATATTCTCAAGTATTGTATATTATACTAAAATATTAGTAACTAATATTGTAAATTAAACGAATATCGAAAATTGATGTAGAAATTTAATATATATATAATTAAATATAAAATGGAGTAAATAGTAGTAAATACCCCATTTTATATTTAATTATACATATATTAAACTTTTTTTTATTTACTAAATATTGCTCAAAATAGTTTGGTAAATAACTAATTCTACCTCCAAGCTATAAATACTTAAAACAAATATATGCCAATCTAAAAATATATTTTCTTATTAAGTGCAATTAAGAGAGTAGGTGAAATTCAAACATTCGGGCGTCCAATGAACGTCGAATATTCTATCACGTGATTATTTCTATTAACCTGCGGGCGAGAGCATATAATTTCCTTCTGCACTCCGAATACGATATGACCTCCAATCACACCAACATTTCTTTCCTGCTCCCACATGGAAATCAGACAACTCTGGCATCTTATGCTAAAATGAGTATTTTTGATGCGAAGTCGTCCTTTATCTGCGTAGTGATAGTACTCAATTTCGTATTTAACGGTCTGGTCATATCATTAATGTACAAATACAGGCGCACAATGTTCAAAGACAAGACAATGATTTTTATGTTGTCGTTGTCGATTTCAGATCTATTATCCGGCATATTGTTCATGCCATTGTCTGCCCTCGCCTGTTCCAACTTTCATCCCACGGTTAGTTATATCTTATATCAGCCCCACCGGGTGGGGGTAATCCATTTGGTAAACTCCCCATTTAATTAGATCCACATTAATTATATATATATTACGTTATATCATATTATATTATAATTAAACTGTACCTATAATATATAGGTTAATGATAGTAATAGTGGCCTAGTAATAAAACGATATGATTCCAGAACAATCTCATCACAATAAAACACCAGATTAAGGTATTACATTTGCTACGTTGTTGATACGGTATTTTTGTAAGAACGTGTAGGGCCTACATTATAGGCTGTCAATAAATCTACTATTATTCTGAAATAGAATCATTTCTAGTATCTAGTCTCTCAGTAATGGGTTGCTATTATGATTTAAATGATAATATTTAGAAGGCAAACACGGTATCTATTATCATATGGGTTATTTAAATATCATTATAGATATTAGTTTATTGTAAATAGATATTATACAGTATTAGTAATTATATAGAGTTAGAGATTTTTAAGTATTTGTAATTAAATAGAGTTAGAGATATTGTAGTGTTAGTAATTATATAGAGTTAGATATATTGTAGTATTAGTAATTATATAGAGTTAGAGATATTGTAGTATTAGTAATTATATAGAGTTAGAGATATTAAGTAGTGTTAGTAATTATATAGAGTTAGAGATATTAAGTAGTGTTAGTAATTATATAGAGTTAGATATATTAAGTAGTGTTAGTAATTATATAGAGTTAGAGATATTAAGTAGTATTAGTAATTATATAGAGTTAGAGATATTAAGTAGTGTTAGTAATTATATAGAGTTAGAGATATTAAGTAGTGTTAGTAATTATATAGAGTTAGAGATATTAAGTAGTGTTAGTAATTATATAGAGTTAGAGATATTAAGTAGTGTTAGTAATTATATAGAGTTAGAGATATTAAGTAGTATTAGTAATTATATAGAGTTAGAGATATATTGTAGTATTAGTAATTATATAGAGTTAGAGATATTAAGTAGTATTAGTAATTATATAGAGTTAGATATATTAAGTAGTGTTAGTAATTATATAGAGTTACATATTTCATTACCTAAATATCATCAGAAAACCTTATTTCTATATCACATTTCTTCTTGATTGCAATTACGTAATCTCTAACTCTTATTGAACTATCTTTTTACATTCATCTATTTAACTGCCATTAATACACTGACCACTAATTATCTTAATAAAAAAAGATCTGTTGATTATCTAGTTATAACTGGATAACATTCACTTCTATGTTAATTAGTGAATCCCTTATTATTTATGAACATAATACATTCCATTGTATCAACCATTACAAATATATCTTAGGCGATAGTTAGTATATATATATATATATATATATATATATATACCAATATAGCCAAAATAGTAATAGTATATCGGATTATAATTGCATTCTCTGTAAAACAACGTCTCAACTCAAAACAATGACATAGTAAATGTTGAACTGTTATAATCATGGAGAACAATGCGTAATAAACATCGTTACGTAATCGCATTATTACGTTATAATGTTGAAAAACGCGTTTTCCCATTGTCAAGGATATTAATCTCACTTGATATGCGTATTACAATAATCCGTTAATATAATTAATAAACATTATCTTATAAAATATTACATAGGTGTGAAATTAGAAGGTTCCAGCACACTGTTATATAATACGTTTATACAACATATTATAATATATTTAGTATAGTTATATAATTAAGACGCACCTATGATGTCATATCCTGTATGATTTGAGTAGGGTCTCTTTAATTAGTTAATTAGTCAATCCTAATTTATTAAAAATCACCATTGTAACTATACTTCAAAATAAATTAATTACTTAGATATATTCTATACGTGCATTATGTATGCATTATTTATTTCCTTTAGTGAATAATTTATATAGATTTACAGAGAAAAACAACACATTTAATAAAATGATAATAAATTACACACGAGACATTATTAATTATACAAATATTACTAACAACTATTATATAATAAAGGATTTGCCACGTTTATTATACAGTAATACGACATAAGTGAAAGTAATTTAGCTATTCGTAGGGGCTAGTCTTAGTAAGTATAGTATAATCAGTGAGTAAAGAAGTAAATACTTAAACATTGGTATAAATGGTAAATGAAATGCCGTATATTTTACAGCCATTAACACATGATTTAAGACATCACATAACAAACGAGTTACATTTCAAAATTTAAGAAAATATTGTAATTTATCAAAATGTATTTATCAAGCAGCATTTCAATATCTCAAATAAATGAAGTCCTATTAACTCCAGGCTGTAACTTTATTTAGTTCTTATGCATCATCTATTTTGTAAGTTCTATTCGATTTATTTCCTTTAAGTAGTATATGTCCTTCGTGTCTATTATGTAAGGTATGCCCTTCGTGTCACTGTGTAATGTTTACAACTTAGCGAATTATGTCATTTATAGTTTCGGAAAACTTTTGGATTGTGGCCCACGGTGAACATGATGGGGTGTTGGTGGTTTGGCTACAATTCATTGCATTCCCTGGCCTGGGTCAGTATAAGTAAAACCATTGCGGTCATCTGTCCTCTGAGGTTAGCGACACTTCCAGAGATAATCGTCCGTATTGCATAACATATTTGTAAGAGATACGCAAACACCATTACTACACCATTACACGTATATATTACATAATCCTAGACGTTTGTTTAATGTATATACATGTATTATAATGATATCTCAATAATGGTTTGGTTATTGTTAAGAAAGACTCTAAAAGTAGACTTTGACCCATTTCATGAAATAGATTCGATGCAATGCTGACGAAGAAGAGATGTATATATATTTGCATGGCAATTTGGATGAGCGGACTCGCTTTATCATCCAGTAGACTCTACGTTAGTAACCGCACACCGCGCACCTCAAACCGCACACCTCAAACCGCACACCGCACACCTCAAACCACTCACCTCAAACCGCACCGTTACGTTATTTTCGGTTCATCGAACATCTCTTTTTCAGATCAAAGGAAAACAGAAATTGTATACTTGGAATGATAAAATCTGTCTTTTTCGTACGCCGAAGACACATCACTTGGGCGTGAATTACTGGAGATTATTCTCCCTGGTAGCCACAGATGTGCTGCCGATTATCGCCATGATTATCAGTACGGGTCTCATCATAACTGTTATCGTACGAATTCATTACAAGATACAAGTTCAGGTGGGCACCGTTATTTTCTTATTTACGATTTTCTTAGATCACGATTAGTATTTAACCGAATTCAAACTGGAATTCT
>OZ038314.1:32772333-32792333 GCA_964035775.1 Osedax frankpressi
ACATTAAAATAATATTAATTAACAAATCCACAATCAATTCTTAGAGATAATGTACTATTTTTAGGACATTGTTTCATTTGATCAATATATCATATTGATATTTATTTTTATTTATACTAATGTTGTTAATAAATTAAAAATTACAAGCCATAATGATATTACCTAGATACTTGAATTAGTAGATAAATTAACTATTTTTTCTACCAATGACGACATGTAAATCTATATTAATGGATTCACATATCGTGCCATAGAGGTGTTATTATTAATAATGAGAAGTATTTTATCTTATTTTATTCTTGCTTAAGCATTTGAGATGTTGATTAGTGTCTAGTCAGTTATGGTATGTAATTATATAATTAGTAATCAAAAAATAAAAATAATATTTTATAAAATATATAATACTAAGTGTTATGATCAAAGCTTATCTTTAAACAAATCTATATATTTGACAACAATCCATATAACTTATTTAAAGATAAATGAGTTTTAACGATTGATATATGAATAAAAAACTTGCCTATTTTCAGAAATCATGCATGAAAAAACAGACTACAATAACAAAAGGACATTGTTTGACTCACGTGGCAATTAAGACAATTCGCTCCTCTCGTAATATCCTCATCATTGTTATCATCTCCTTCCTCATGCAAGTTAGTGCATTAGTATATCTTTATCTCTATCTATATTTCTATTTCAATCTCTATCTATATTCCTATATATATCTGCCCTATCCCTATCTAGAGCTATATTTTTCCGGTCAGTTTAAGTTCAAATTAATTTAATACTATATGTCCTATTCATTTTAATTAATCGAAAACAATTTCTGTTCGGATTCGTATTGTAACCTTTAAATAAATTATCGAGGGAGAATCCAATCTCTGAAATGCGATACTTTGTTAAATGATACGACCTTAATAATTGCCACACTTCGACAGGTTCCCATAGTTTCATACATCTCAGCAAAACATATGGCAGGTTACAAAGGGAAAATGCCAATTAATTTGATATTTATCGCTTTCTGGTCATTCCACAGTTCAGGAATGGTAAATTCGTTCCTCTTCCTCATTCTCTACTCCACCGTTCGTCACCAAGTTGCCTGCATGTTGTCGCCGCTCCTAAGTTGCAGTTGTCTGATTAGCAGGCGAAATAGTTACGACGGAGATTCGACAAACGGCAAGAGCAAATTCACCAAGAGCAGCAGCATCACCGCGTCCTCCGTTAAAAACGATAGCGTTTCCAACATAATCGTATCGCTTTGCTCCTCTAGGGATAAGCTTGCTATAGAGGGCGAACATTGTGTACCCAATCCAGAAGTGGAAGTAAATCGCGTGCATATTTCTCAAGATATCGCCGGCGCCTATAGTAACTACGGATTTGAGCAGGACGTGGTGAATAGTTGCGATGAAATCGATATAGTAGCCTCGGTGTACGACATTGACCAGTCCGTGCAACCAACTAGGAAAGCAGACGACTATAATCAACAGGATAGGGTCGTGTCTTTCTCACTTCCGTTGTAAACAAATGTTTGGTTCATTTTATTCTAGAATAGTCTGAGGATAAGATCATATTTACTATACTAAGTAAGTTATAGACTTACGGCATTAGAGAAAGAAGAACACTTCGAATTATTAGAGACTTGTGCAATACAAAGAAGTGGAATTAATAATCAGTTATATTAAGAACTACACATATACAGTTATCTATACCATTCATTAATAGCATTGTTATCATCATTATATTTCTCTTTTTATTATTCTAGTTCTAGATATTCATAATATTTTTATATTGTTTCCACTTGTCAATCGACAGATTTTATGTTGTAGTGAATATTTAATTATATATATATATATATATATATATATATATATATAAATATATAAAACAGAAAAGTATTTAAGCATTACTAATATTTATATCATTTTGTTAATACAATTGTAATAAAATAAATGCAACAGTGACGTATGCCTTTATTATTTATTATTAAAGTACCACGGCTATTTATAACAATATTATTTATGCAAACAATTTAATTAGCTGTATGATTTTCTGCAAATAATCCAGGCAATTTCATCATAAATATTACTATCAGATAACAGTATTTGTTCATAATACACCTCGATAATTATTTAAATAAAGATTTATATATTCAATTACACTTATAATCTAAATAAATTCACAATTCATAGAATAATAAAATTCAATCATATATTAATTCAACTTATTCTTCAAAATTATTAAACAACAATACAATGAGAATATGATATTAATAATAATAATAACCCTTACCTTAAGATATTATTAAATATTTGTATTAGTTATTAATTTGTAAAATTATAAACCTAGGATAATATGAGTATATAAAATGATTTGGTAGTTAATAGTATATACAGTAATTAGATAGATAATATAATATATACAGTAATTAGATATATCATATAGTAAATAAAGTAATTAGATAGATTATATAGTAAATAAAGTAATTAAATAAATAATATAGTAAATAAAGTAATTAGATAGATAATATAGTAAATAAAGTAATTAGATAGATAATTTAGTAAATAAAGTAATTAGATAGATTATATAGTAAATAAAGTAATTAGATAGATTATATAGTAAATAAAGTAATTAGATAGATTATATAGTAAATAAAGTAATTAGATAGATAATATAGTAAATAAAGTAATTAGATAGATACTATAGTAAATAAAGTAATTAGATAGATACTTTAGTATATAAAGTAATTAGATAGATAATATAGTAAACAAAGTAATTAGATAGATAATATAGTATACAAAGTAATTAGATAGATAATATAGTATATGCAGTAATTAAATAGATAATATATTAAACAAAGTAATTAGATAGATAATATAGTAAACAAAGTAATTAGATAGATAATATAGTAAATAAAGTAATTAGATAGATTATATAGTAAATAAAGTAATTAGATAGATAATATAGTAAATAAAGTAATTAGATAGATAATATAGTAAACAAAGTAATTAGATAGATAATATAGTATATATAGTAATTAGATAAATTATATAGTATACACAATAATTAGATAGATAATAGGGTATAACATAAGTATTCCTTTTAAATAGTGTTGGGATTTCATTCAAATATTAAAATTTAAAAAAAATTTGTTATTTAAAAAAAATCACAAAAAGTTTTTAAAAATAGACTAATACAATAGTAAATGGTATCAATAGTGATACTGGTGACCTGTGATGCAATTGATAACATGTAAAGAATTAGAAACTTTAAATTATTTAAAAATTATATGAAATTGTTATTGTGTCTAAAAATTGTTACTAAAAAATCATTCTGATTAGCTGATTTAGTAAATAATAAATTTCTATTAGTAATATTTATGATAATTTTTATGAATCCAAAAATGTGTCATTCATATTTTAAATCTAACAGAAAATATCTACCATTTCCACGTTGTAAAAATAGTGCAAAATACAAAATATCTTTGTAATACGTATTATAATATATCATGAAATGTATAATACAATTTACATATTTAAAATTTATTTATTTCATAAATGTAATATAGCTTTTATAATTATTTGTTTATAATGTTAGTAATAACCAAGATTACACTGGGTAATAATGTAAATTTATAAAGGATAAATAAAAACTTTTGAATAACCTAAATATTTATATTTTAGCAATACATTTTAAATATTCTATTTAAATATAAGTTTAAGTAAAATTATTCATATATATAAACCAACGTCAGAGATAAAGATTGCTATTACTATATGGATGTAGTTAATACCTATTTCATTTATTTATACTGATAATAATCTTCCTTTTATATATTAAATAATAGTATATATGAATACTGAAATATATTGTTTATTTGTAGATGCTGACTATCCATCTATGCCTTGGCTAGTAAAATATTGGCCAGGTAATAATCTATCCCCGGAGAAAACCATCTTCAACGCTAGACAATCAAGTGCCAGGATGGCTATTGGTCAGGGTTTTGGCCTGCTCGATACTCATCCTGGCACTTGAGAAAATGTAGGAGGAGAATGAAAAGGCAGGATACGGAATTCTACCACTTCCGGAGGTCATTACTATAATGGCCACTGCTGTATAACTGCTTGTTTTATTTTACATAATATTTGTATCAATAATAGCCATGAATCCCTGGTATAATGATTATATGTTGAATGAAATCGGTATTCTTTCAATGAATTTGTAATGATTTTAAATAATTAAATTATATGTATGTATAATGACATATCTTTTCATGTACAAGAGCTTCTCATTTAGCTATTCCAGGTTGACGAGACCGATCAGTTTTGTATAAAAACCTTTCTTTAATAATATTGCGTATTTCATCAATTTTGCTAGACATTTTGCTAGACACTCTGATGTTTTCTGTTATTTCAATGCTAATTGTCGTATCCGTACCGCCTTTTCTCAAATCACGATTCATATATTTTAGGCTTAAAAAGCATTTATTATCAACATTATAGATATTTTTATGTATACAAAAACATTTCTTTATAGTAAATTATATTATATATAGTGTAAAATAATGTTATGGAGTATATCCTATTATAAATATATATATATATATATATATTGTTTGTTAAATAATATCTATATTATATATGCAAACTTCGCTATACTTTTTTTTTCTAATATTTTATTTTTGTTTGGATCTGTATTTTGCTAATATATTATGTATACTCAAACTCTTTGTTAAACTCTTGTTTCATATTTGATAATCTCACAGAATTGCTTGAAATCGTGTTCTTTAATACTTTTTACTTGCACTTATTTATTATAAAGTTAACTTGTAGGTCAATAAATCTTATAGACATATTTAATTTATAAATAAATTATTATTTATTTATTAAATTTAATATTTAATTAACGATATTTTTTTCTAAAATTATTAAACTATATAAATGAATAAACTATTTTGTCTACACTATATATGTAATAGATAATGTAATATGCGTTATTTAAAAGGATAGAAGGTAATATAATAATCGATATTTTTAAATATATATAATTTTCGAAAATAGTATTTTAAAATAATATATTTATACAATGTTAATTAGAAAGTTATTAAATTAATAAATAATTTAAATTTAAAAAAATTCTCCATAAAATAATACAAGCTAATAACTCAATTCGCCATTAAAAGAAAACTTAGACCATTAACACCCAAGGTGCAGATAGTAAACGTATATAATAATTTTAAAATGACGGATAACATCGAGGACATGGTCACAGAACCAATTAGAGTGGCGCCCGTTGTTTTATTGATATTCAGCCTCGTCATGGTAGTCGTGGCACACTTATTACCACATAGAAACCGCAAAGTCAAAGTCGCAGAAGATTCTAATAAGATGGCCTAGGACAACCAAATGCTGCGCTACCCGGAGAGATAACTCAGATCAATTTCCATGGTCATGTGATTGGAAATATTCATATGTGATTGGAAAAACATCCACGTACAACTTTAAAATAAAAAACCTGTTTTGATTTGCATAGAATATCAAATATTAATTTGCTAATGAAATAAAGATGATTGTATTTGATAAGCTTTTAATTTTCTAATCCATTTTTTTATAAATATTATATAATATAATGTCATATATTCATATACATAAATATATACATATATATATATATATATATATATATATACACAAATATATATATATACAAATATATATATATATATATTTATTTATATATATTTATATATATATATATATATATTTATATATATATATATATATATATATATATATATAATATTCTCTAGGGAAACCTATCAGAAATATACATTTAAAGTGTAGATATAGTCTAATGGTCTTTTTTTACAATTAACAGCTAATCAAAATTATACATTTTCTACCCTTTCATGTATTTCTGGATTCTAGAATTGACTAGATGCAATTATTACTTATTAACTCTCTCGGATGGGATACAGCACATATCATCGATGATAAAGATATATGTATTTTAAATAGATTAGCTCCCTTAGAGTACTATATATAATTGTAGTGTATACCGTTCTATTTACAAGGGAATAGGTCATTTGTAACTAATTGAAGGCAAATTTAATAGGATATATAGTTCCCAGTTGATGATTTTCCTATGCTATGTATTATCCATATCCGAGATAGTATAATCTTCTAATGATATTAGTTGATCAGCTCTGAAAAGTATCCAAATATCAGCTTCATGATTAATTATTGCTTAATTGTCAGCTTAATTATCCAATGGTTACGAAATTATATTTTCCCGACCTTTATTTCAGAATGTATAAATAATATACATGTATTACACTGGGCGTCAGTTAATGTTCTTATTAACATTATTGAGACTATTTCATACCCACGAAATACTCCATGTGCTACTCTTCTTAATGATAGGCCATACGAGGAGGTAATAAACACATGTGGATATGTTTTCTGAAAGTTTCTAATTCTTGCAGAGGAACTAATAATGAGTCATTAAGTTTGTGTAAACGTGTATCTTAAGGATATTCAGTATAATGGTATGTAATCTTATGTTGTGTAGAGAAATTATAATGCTCCTATGGGTTGTATAATATTTTTATGATCAATTATCTATTTGATGTAATATCATGATTTCTATTTAACTAACGGTGTATAGTGGATGTTAGTGATATGCCTTTTTCTGTATATCATATCATTAAATAACTATATCATTATATAATGATATCATTATATTATAACTTTATTTCCCCACAATAATGATACAATTACTAAAGATAAAAAATGTATATAATATTAATATAAACTACTTTCAATGTTTAAGTATATTTTTAAGTATATCGCTATATCGCACAAATATTTTCTAAATATTTTCTATTTATGGCAATTCATTATCTTTTAACTCTAAATGCAGTTTGTGAAAAAAAAACTAGAAATTCAAATCCTACAAAAATTGTCTTTCACATTAAATAAAATGTATTGTTCATATCACGTTATTTAAATTCTGGAATGATTCTTTCAGATTAATAATATGTTATCAAAATAGTAACATTTTGCATATTAAATGTATATATTATATAATAAGAAAACAGAAAGGTTTTGTATACTATCAAATTAAATAATAATTTATTTTAATTGCATCTGCTTTCTTTCGTAGTGATAATCATAAGTTCTATTAAGTTATATTTGTCTGTTAAGGATGTTATAAAATGAAAGTTGTATTGTCCCATTGTCTATAATTCGTTGCTGTGGGGCGAATTGTGTACAAAGTAGACATGTCTTTGACTTACTATATTATTATATACAACATTTAGATATGCAATATAATAGTATATGTTCGAGCTAAATAGACATTAAGTCTCCCGTGTCGAATTTAGATTTAGTTAGAAGTAGACACATGATAAAATGTTCAATTTATTGTAGAGAATAAATCAAATCAATTCATGATTTGCAGTGCTTAATTTCTGTATCATTTTGATGTTTTCATCAAATTAGAGGTATAATATTGATCTATTCATTTGTTAATTTGCTAGTAAACCGATTCCTGCGAATCTATTATTATATAATATATGTTGTTGTTCTTATTACATAAGAATATATTTTTGTAAATGTATGATAATATATGGGATAATATGTTATTAATGCGAGTAGTATAATTATATAAATGAATAATGATTAACTAATTAATAATGTTTAATAATTAATAATTATTAAATAATTAAAGTTAAATTCACAGTAATTTATTTCTAAATCAACTATCCTAGTGAACTATACAAATGAATAACTAATAATACTACTGGGTAACGTTGAAATCACTCTTGCGATGTTATCATAATGCTTTGAACAATTGAATTGCAGAATAATAGACCATTTAATTAGCCGACAAATGATCCGTGTAATTTAATTTTTTGCGAATTAATTAAGTATTTTATAAAACTATTTCATCACTCAATTTGCCGGGTAACTAACAAAAGTAAATAATATTACATATAATAACTACATATAGTAATTATACAAAATAGAAAAATATCGATAAAGAATTATATAAATTAAGAGATAATATTAATCTACACAGTATACGCCATAGTGTATAGAAATATAATAATAATATACTTGGATGGCGAATGGTGTTACCTCAATTTACCTAATAGATTTTAATTTTCAATAGTTTGGATATTACGTCAATTATTATGAAACATTAACATATACATAATTGTTATATAAGACTAATTATTGACAATCGAATTACAAATATAAATTAAATAGTTGACACGTAATATTTTCAAAACATAATCAACAGTAGTATTTCAAAACATAACATTACTAAACAATACTATTTGATATAATCTTAAACATGCAATTGAATTTCATTTCATTTCTAGGATAGAATCTTGATAAATTCTGTAAAATAAGAAATAACATTATTATAATCTAGATAAATTAACATTTCAAATGATAATAATCATTGTATATATATATTGTTTTATATATTAATAATACAAATGGTGAACGACTATTATAATGAATATATTAAATTTTATTTGCATAGCGATCTTTCAAGAGAAAATATTTATTTTGTAAAAATAATGCTCGTGTTTAATTTCATATTATGAAACTACAATTACAATAGTAGTATATGTAATTATAGTATTTAAAAAATATATACAGCAGTTTTGATTGAAGTATCATTTGTTTATAAAATTATGCTAGATTTGAAACTTTCTTAATATTATACGATTGTATATATATCAGAAAATATATGGATATATAAATACACTTTTATATAAAATGAAAAATTATTATAAAGAAAATAATTTCTGTAATAACGAATTGTAAATTCGCTGACTTGCATTAAGTTGAACCTTTACAAGTTAGCCTTTGTTTATGCTTTTGACCAGTTGCTAAGTTAAACATCTGTTCAAGTGTCTGGCCAGCTATTGGTTGATTTACGCTATCCATGAGTCTTTTTACGTCATTCTGTTTCAATATAGTAATAGTTAGGTTTTAATGGTATTAATCTAAAGGTGCAATAAATAATATTCATTCTTTTTTAGAAACAATGATTATTAAATTGATAATTTAATATATTTATCGTATTACAAATATAGCATGTATAATAAATATTATATACTACTTATTTTATATATAAATTTAAATAATATATAATACTTATATATATATATATATATATACATATATAAACATTATATAGTACTTATTAATAATTAGTTATTATATATATATTTATCATTGATGCTATTCTATTGTTTTAAATACATATGCATATATTATATAGATATCTTTCATATGTGATATATATATATATATATATATATATCATATGGTATCTTAATATTTCTTCATAATGAAATAATAATGAATACACCAACGAACTCCTTCTAATACATCAACTTGTCATTTATAATAAACAGTAAATATACTTATAATAATGTTATATTATAATATTTATATATTATTATATAACTTGTATATTTGTATTAGTGACCATATTTGGATTTTTAAGAATAAATCACTATAGTGAAAAGTATACTTTTTATAATTATAAATAGTCGAATTATATGATATATTATGTATGATCTGTCTTATTTTATAATCGTACAGTTATTAAAGTTATATAGTTATTAAATAATAAATTAATTTATAAAAATTGACTATTATATATAAATGTAATTATTATATAATAATAAACTCATTAAAGTTTTAATATGAATTTTTCAAATATTGAATAATATTAATTAGTAAATATTATATTAAAACTACTAAATATAATATATTATTTTAACTATAATACTATATTATAATAAGGAGATATTAATTCAATATTATTTTTTATTAAGCAAATCATTTATTAATTAAGTAAATAGTATTTATAAATAGTAAATATGTAGTTACTAAATATATAACAAAATATTTGATAAATATACCATCATGCACTATTAACTATAATTATTATTTATAAATATACATTTACAATAACATTTAAAGTACTATTCATATAAAATTATATTTATACGTTATACTTATACATTATAAATACACGTATTATTATAAAATAAAACCACAATAATATAGCATGTGTAAGAATATATAACTTAAGAATATATAGTAAAAACAAAACTTTGTTGTTTTATCATTTAAAAAGTAAACCATTTTGTAAGCTCTTTAAAATTTGCAATTTTAATATAAATTTAAATAAATGATATCCATTATATTCACAGTATTAAGTATATATTAAGCATCGGTATAAAAATTATAGTTAGACAATTTATTTAATTTAATCATTTATATATTTTAAAAAACCTAAGATATCATTATATTATATATATATATATATATATATATATAATATATCTATAGATATCAATATAATTTAAGTTTATTTATAAAAAATAAAATAAAAATTAAGATATATATATTTATAATTATAATGTAAATTATACAACTAATAAGATGTTAGCATAATACATAATTTATAAATAATGTTATATCATAATTATATTTATATAATATTATATTAAAATAAATATTTATATAAACATAGGGTATTATTATAATAACATATTTGTTTACATTATACAAATGTATTATAAATATTGTTATAATTTAATATTTTTACTATAAATATTAGAATATATTTCAAAGCATAAAATATTGGAATTTTAGCAAACTATAGTTTGTATACCCATATGTTTTATATAGTAGTATTTTATATATATTGCACACGCATAGTTATTATAATTAACTCGTATATGACACACATAGGGTTTATATGGTAATATTGCATATGTATTACATATTATGTCAGTGTTATAAAATCCTTATATGGGATTATATAATTATCGTTTTTATTTGTAATCATGACATATCGTTTGTAATATATATCTTAAATAACAAGTTCATTTAGATGTTATTTATCATTTTTCATCTTATAAATGAAATATATTATACACCCATATATATATATATATATATATATATATTTATATATATATCTATATATAAATGAAATAGTTCAGTCAATTTAGTATAATAAAATAGAATTGACATGTACTTGAATAAATGTATTTATAATATATTATTATTTCAATGGTAAAAAGTTGTATTTACCATTCTATTAGAAATTGCTTAACATTCAATTTTTCTAATTTATAGCAGTAGGAGCAGTACATGAAATTACTTGTAGACTAATAACGTTATGGTAATCTTGAGCTATGGCTTTTCTCCGCCCTTCCAACGTATATATTCACCACTATTACAACATAAATAGTATATCATATTTAATAATGCAGGAATTTGTTTATGTAAATATACACGCACGCACACATACACACGCGCACGCACACACACACACACCTGCACACACGTACATTTACACATACATAAATATATATATATAAATATATATAATATATATAATATAATATAATATAATATAATGACATTCTTTAACTAAGTAGCCCATGGTACAATGGTATAGCACACATTTATATTTAATTATATTTAAATGTTTAAATATAATTTAATTTATTTATAGTATATATATATATATATATATATATATATATATATATATATATGGTATATAATTTGTAATAACCTTGGTAATATATCCTCTTCTGTCTTTATCGATTATATCGAATGCTGATTTTAGTTCAAGTTCCGACCTCGATGACCTATGTCCTTGTCTAGAAGTCATAGAGTCACATGTTGAGTTTTCATGTTCCGATATCCACGAAATAAATTCTTCTTCAGCAACTCCTTTAGCTAAATACGGATTAGATTTTGGATAAATAATACAGAAGAATTAATTAAGAACATGTAAAGGAAATCTTAAAAATACAATAATGAAAAATGAAGAATTAATAACGTATTAGTTCAGATTCATGTATTACATTTTAATGATAAGGTTGAAGTAATAAGGAATAATCCTCTAATAAAATATTAAATATCCGTTAAAGAAAATAAAGATACGTTATAATAATCTTAAATATACGTTAGAGAGATTATATACTAATTATTATTAATAATAAGATTATGTTAAAGAGAATAAAAGTTAAAATAATATGTGAGTTTATATTGATTTTATAAATCACACCTTAAATCACACCTTAAGAACATACAAACTCCATGAGTGTTTTTGTAAAGCAAATGTTAATCAATACAATAACTACGTTTAAATAAAGTATAAATAAAGTACATACATTATAAATTATATATAATTATCAAATAAGTCAAATATTATATTCTATTGAAATCATTAACTTACAAGTCGTCTGCTATAAAATTTATTTATTTTCAAATATCATTTTAACATGGATTGACCTATTTGTAATATACTACTTTACAATATATATATATATATATATATATATATATATATATATACATATACATATATATATATATATATATATATATATATATATATAATATATATATAATATATATATTGATATTTATTCATTATACTGCATTATTTTCATCTATGAACATTATACAATGTATGATTAAACGTATATGCGTAAACTTCAGGTGTACTAGTCATGCGTACTGAATGCTTATTTGTTTATCTCCAGAAGATACAGTATTAGCAATAATGCAGTTACATACAGTAATTATCTCTTCATAGCGAGCATACTTTATCGAAATATTTTTCATTACAATTCCATCGAAGTCGATATGCTGTATCTATGTCAACTACATAAAAGCCAAACTATGAAGATTGATGGTAAATTGCAGTTTCTTTCTACGCAACGACAACTTCCGGGACGTATTCGCAGGTCTGAATTAACGGTCTACGTAAAATATAGTTTTTACGGTGAATTAGCGGTCTGGTGTAAGGTGCGAATCTCGCATCGCTCCGCCCCATTACTTTCCACTCCCCTCCGATCCACTCTACGCGGTGTCTAAAATCCTGTCCGCTCGTCACGGGATTACTTCGATTGAACCTTTGATTACAGATCGGACCGGACCATTATATAACTTGTTATGTAACTCTAACGGGATTGATTGTTAATGTTCGAGGTAAAGCACGTAGGGTATAACAGACAACATTATTATATACTGTTCGGAATCTCCTATTTTGTTATTATAACGCAAATTAGCACATTATTCGTATATACATCGAATACACTGGCGCAGTAGACGATATATTTAGATAATGAAATATCAATTTATATTTGTATTGAATAGACAATTACAAATAAGAAACGTACCTGGATACAAATATAGTAATATGCACAAATTCATGGGTATCATAAATTCCCACATTCTGGGACACAAATGTACTATGTTCTGAGTTCGGTCCATATTTAGACATTGTTCATATTCTATTGAAGATCTCGAGGGTCTATATTTAAAGGTGACTCACTGGGTGAGTCATCATTGGTACCCACAATGACTCACGACTAGAGCCACATGATAGTAGTATCGTATATAAATGTATCTTATATAATAGTTTCGTATATAATAGTCTCTTATATAATAGTATATTATATAATATTATCTTATATAATACTTAGCGGTCTATCTAAATAATTCTATGAAATCGGAGAAGATTGGAAAAGTTTGTTCTAAAAATAATAAACTCAACTAAAAACTAAATTATATAATATATTTAAAATATATAAATGATTATACTTTAATGAATATTTTGTAATGGGTAAAGTGAATCAATTATAATATTATAATCAAATTCGTCATTGATAATTGCCATAACAAAGAATATAATTGGCTAGTATATATATATATTTATTTATATATATATATATATATATATATATATATATATAGCCTATATTATATATATCATATGATACATTAGTATCATGGGTATCATTTAAAAAATAGAAATGATTTCTTAATCAATCAATCAAAACCCAGTTTTAAATTAATTGAATTATATAAAGAAAGGGCGATAATCTCTTAGGATTAATGTATTCTAAAGATATCAGAATAATTGAAAATAATATGTTTTTATGTATATGTTTATACAAAAGATAAGTAAAGATAAATATATTTCATAAATTATTTTGATACATTTATTCCTAAATTTATTCAAGGTTATTAATAATGCAAGCTTATTTCAGATATTTAAATACTATTTAAATTTTCTAAATTTCTTTTGGATATAACCTATGAATTAAAGCAAAACGTAGAGGAGACTATAGTCCATAACATAGTCCATATTACGGAGTATATCTAGTGTGACGAAGTTATCGTGTAATTATGCAAACCATTCGTAGATATAGCGGATAGGAAGTTCATGATGTCTTTACGGGGTATCGACGGAATGTTCAACTTCTGAAGGCAACTAGTGACATCAGCAGGGCTTATATAACCGTCCTTGTCGCTATCCAATAGGTCGAAGGTCAGCGAGAGTTCTTCTGAATACGAGAGATTGGTACCTATGTATCCCTCCGAAGTACAACTAACCATGGATACTAGGCTTAACATGCTTTTATGATTTAGTTAATATTTGTTATATAAATGTTATATAAATGATGCAGTGAATTGGCAGAGTAAAGTATTTATCAACTAATTCGCGTCGATTCAGTGTTTTGCCTTTTCTGTGTATCTATTTCAGTGGGGCGATAAAAAACATCCAAAGTCACCACCCCGTGACGATTTTGTTTACATAAATTTATAAATAGAACGGAGTGACTAACCGATAATGTAATGCATATTCTAGCGGATGTCGTTCTGTACTTATAACGTAATACTACGTGTTGCTGAGTGCTATGAATGGTTGGCAAGTGATTTAGCAACGCTAATCACGTACTGGATTATACAAATGCAATATTACTATTCTAATTATAATATATAATGCGCATATAGTAATTAAACATACATGTGTAAATATTCATAGTGTATTTGTAGTGTATAAGATAATTAATATTACTCATATTACTTTACACAGTGAAATATATACAGTATACTTTACACGGTACAATGTACACTGTATACTGTATAGTGTACAATGTACATTGTATTATGTACAATACAACGTATACAATTAACACTGTTTATTGTATACGGTAAATTATATAGTGTATATTATATATTGTACAGTGTACAATGTACACTGTACAGTTTACACTATACAGTAATATGATATTCATATGACGTATTCTCTTTATAATTAAGAAGATATATTACATAGAGATTTATTGTTTTAATCTTGTAATTATAATTTAAAATTATCATATTTCTGAATAAAGTGATTCACTCTTTATAAATAATGAATGCTAGGCTATAATCTAGGTTATAACTTAACTTAACTTAACTTAACTTAACTTAACTTAACTTAACTTAACTTAACTTAACTTAACTTAACTTAACTTAACTTAACTTAACTTAACTTAACTTAACTTAACTTAACTTAACTTAACTTAACTTAACTTAACTTAACTTAACTTAACTTAACTTAACTTAACTTAACTTAACTTAACTTAACTTAACTTAACTTAACTTAACTTAACTTAACTTAACTTAACTTAACTTAACTTAACTTAATTTAACTTAACTTAACTTAACTTAACTTAACTTAACTTAACTTAACTTAACTTAACTTAACTTAACTTAACTTAACTTAACTTAACTTAACTTAACTTAACTTAACTTAACTTAACTTAACTTAACTTAACTTAACTTAACTTAATAAAGCTAATATATATTATGAGTTGAATTCATTTAATGCCCTTAATGAAATTAAAATATATATGTTATATTTACATAACACATGCGAAGTTAATATATATATGAATGTATTTTATTTTGACTTAAATTATACATCTAAAAAAAGTATGCAAATAAAGTCATATGATGATAAACATCTAATTTTACTCATACTGAGCTATTTATAAATCAGTTATTTGCATACTTATAATTTGACTATGATTAATTTTTTTTGACTATGATTATGACATTACTTGACTATGTGTGAATATGACATTGTATGACTATGACATAGTGTTAATATGGCAGTGTTAATATGACATAGTATGCATATAACATCGTATGACTATGACATCACCTAACTATGGTATGACTATGATATCATGTGACACGGTATGAATAATACATAAGTTGACTATGTTATGCATCTCCTATAATTGTGTGTTAACGGATTTAATTATTAATCAACTTTAAAACAGTCACATTAATATGTTATTTATACGGAATTAACAATCATTATGTAATACGCATTTAAATTTAAATATATTACTTTATTTTTAATTAATAATAAATAAAGTTATCACATAACAATGAGAATATATCGGTATTTTTATTATAAACAAAATAAACAAAAGGCTCCAGTAGAATAATTATGTTATCCCACACCTATAATTATTTTTATTTTAAGGTTTCACTTGTTCTTATCAGAGCATAAAGTAAATCAGTGTATCTTTTCTGAATAGTGTCTACAATATGCATACGATAGGATGATAACAATCTTAAATACACTGATCTTGGCATGTATATATATACATTTGTATATATATATATATTTATATATGTATATGAATATTAATATGTATGAAACATTTTTAATGAGTATTACAACATTGATGTAATTACATGATGTTACGACACAAAGATGGATTTTAATTTTTTTTGATTTATCAAGGTTTTCATTTCAAGTAGAAAGTACAATTACAATTATGTTTACATATAATTTTCTTATAATTTGATTATTGTCCAAGCAATTACAAACTATTGATGATTATTACGATTTATTTGAAATACTATGATTACCTTCTACTGAATTAGAATTACTTCTCCTGAGTTATAAAAAGAGCCATATTAAATATATTATTGTAAATATTTATAAAACTTGTAATTACTAATCAATCGTTTGTATTTTTGTATTTTTGATAATTATAAAATATATGTTTGGACATAATGTTATCACTAAATACGTATAAAATATTTTATTTTAGTTTTACATTATCGTGATTTCCGATTATTGAATATGCAAATTACAAGTATACACTAACTGAATGATTGTAATACTAATTTTAATGAATATATAAATTCATTATTACGAAAATAATATATATTCGTATTTAATAATAAGTACATTATTTATTAAATATATTATATTGAAGATAAAACATAATTGTATTATTTGATTTATTATATAGATAAAATATTGTGGTTTCAACAGATAATTAATAAAATATAATATTAATTATAACATAATAAAATGTCATAATACAAAACATTCAAATATTAAGATGATAAGTGATATAAATAGAATCAAAGGTAAATAAATCAATGATTTCATATACACTTTACAATAATTACATACATACACACAAGACATCTTTTAATTTACTTGTACATCTTGAAAATGTTGCCAATCCACTATTGAAGTAAGTGGTAAATAAAACATAATTCATTTATGAGTAGGTTATCCCTCCAATGACTTCAGTTGCCTAGCGTTTTTGGCGACGTATTCTATATTTATATTAATTATTATATATATATATATATATATATATATATAAATACATACAAGCTAATAAATAAGCACGATAGCTAAAGAAAATTCTGAATGAACATTATGTATACAATAAAAAATATATACCAATTTATATAAATTTGATTATGTATAATTATAATATAATTATAAACGTAAACAAACTTTCTTATAATTACTCGTACAATAAAAACTGACATACAATACAAAATTACAAATATTAAGATTTGCCAATCCCATATTGAAATATATCTGCAATCAACTTTAATATTTCTTTATAAGACCTACGATATACCTTCATTTTCTTTATGGATATAGTAAACTGTATATATGGTAGTTTACTATATTATTATTCATTGTATCAATATATATATATATATATATATATATATATATATATATATATATATATATACATATATATGTATATATATATAAATATATATATATATTTATATACATATATATATATATATGTATATACATATATATATATTTATATGTGTGTGTGCGTGTGCGTGTGCGTGTGCGTGTGCGTGTGTGTGTGTGTGTGTGTGTGTGTGTGTGTGTGTAAATGATATAAACATATTAATATTTTAAGTGTAAAATAAAAAATAATTATTTCTGAAAACAAAAATAATTTGTATAAATAATTTAAATAATAAGGATTTTAAATATTTTTCAATTGATTTAGTTTTGTATTAAAACTTTTAATATATTTTTTAATATTGATATTATATTTATTTATAGGTTTTCTATGTATTATTTAATCGTTTTTAGTCTATTGGGAAAATGTATGTGTATATGTGTATGTATATGATTGAAATAAGTTTATAGACAAGATGTGTCTTCGGAAAATATTCCAATATACTAAAACTGCAAGAAAATGAACAAAACTAAGGAATTTACAAAGAGGACAAAGAGGATTGAATATATTTCTGAGCTAAAATATAAATACTATAAATAATAAATATAGCTGTAGAATAAGTGTAAGTGTATTTGGAAAGGATGGAGGGATGGAGAGAGATAGAAAGAAAGACGGGGAGGGTGAGTAGATAGAGATATCGAGCTGAGTCATATTTACTAGTAAATAATACCAAATAAAAAAAATAAAAATTTCATTATGATAACGGTTATACATCAAATCCTTTACACTTCCTAGGGATTTAATAATGCCAGTGAAACCGATAGAGACATAGATTGAAGAAGTTTTCAAAATCCTAGAAGATTATTACGAACCAAAATAATACAAGGTAGTTAAGCGGTGTATGTGTTCTTATTGTGACCGAAAAGATTTACCCCGGAATTTAGTTAATACTGATTGTATAAAAATGTGAAATTAAGATTTCCAGAGGTTTACGGAATACTTAGAAACTATGACAGGTATTAAAGCAGTCTAAAAGAAATTGCAATAACCAAATTCACCAAAGCTATATCACTTACAATGAAAGAGATTAGCTAATGCGTTGGTACGTCTAATTAGATATATTATCGAATAGTTATTGTAGACTTTGATTAGGTAACACAGATTATAGAGGTTTTGAAGAGAGGTTCATCTATGGTGATTACAAGTTCACTCAGAATAATGTATTAACATTGGATATTCAATACAATACACCGACCCTCTAATAGTAATTAGAGCATGTATGAAGTTCACAATACTTGATCTATCTAATACATATTTGCAGATTCCACTAGAACAAGAATCAAAGCTCGGTCAGGATTTACTCTCAAATTGAGAAAGATGATCTTGATCCAATATTCATTGATGTAACATATATGCACCTTTAATATCTACATAGTTTTAAAGGATATATATCAATAAGTTTCCAATTTCTCTAAAATTCAATAAATAAGGTTAATCTTGGATATAATGTATTATAACATTATTCATCACATTATTATATATTATATACAGATGAAATAATTCTATTTATTAATAATGTTCAATCAAAAATAATATCCCACTAGTAATCGTTAATAATGTCAAATATTGAAATCAGATGATATATTACTTATATATTATACATTTGGTATAATTCTATTTTGCAAGTCTACTATTATTGTTAATATTATTATTAATATTATTGTTTATAAGTTACCATGGCAATATAATATATTAAATACATATTATTTTATTTTTAATATAAATAATTATTATATATTTTTAGTAATCCAACCATAACAATATTAATAGATAGTTAGTATATATCTCAGTAATGAAATAAATGCACTAAATAACAAATATATAGTTAAATAATATTTAATTATAATTATTTCTTTAATATTTATTTATATATTTAATTATTTTTCTGACTCAACTGACATAACCATATACTATAGTTTTCAATAAAATGGTTATATATATCGATTGATAATGTATTTTATAAAAAAATAATAATTAACAATTAACATATAATTTTTTTTAATCGTTGGGTATTCATAACATTTTTTAATCTCTTGTTGATGCCATTTTATTATCGTTAAGCGTC